>OY992897.1:40234775-40572275 GCA_963921405.1 Cepaea hortensis | reverse complement strand
TATATATATATATATATATATATATATATATATATATTTTTTTTTTTTTTTTTTTTTTTTTTTTTTTTTTAAGCATATCCTTTTTACAGGACTTAGCTGTCAACACCAGCATCTTTCAGCTGTATGTTGATCTCTTGGCAAGATTACGCTCAGTAGTTTGCCATTGCTTTCTGAGCGGCCGGCTCAGTATCCCGCAAGTCACGAGCGGGGGTCGAACCTACTCAGTTCTCGCTCCGCTGCGAGACTCTGCGTGATAAACGGGATTACAGAAAGACAGTGTTGTAGCCATATATATATATAGCAGCGCCAATTCTGGGCTTGTACAAATGTGGTCTCCTAAAATATAAATAAAACCGGTCTCCCTGTCCTAGGCGTTAACGTCTTTCTCCATAATCCCGTATATTCTTGTGAGTAACGTAACCTGCGCGAGAATCGGTAGTGGTTCTCGCCGCGTTGGTAACTTAGGGTTATGTGAGCCGGTCGCTCAGAAAACAGTGGCAAACGACTGAGTGTAATTTTGCATAGTACATCAACAGCAGCTGAATAATGCTGATGTTGATTGCAACGTCCTGTAAGGGATATGAAAAACACCTTAATGTTTGCATATCCTTTACATGACATCGCTGTAAACATCAGCATCTTTTAGCTGATTGTTGATTTCTTGGCAAGATTACGCTCAGTAGTTTGCCATTGCTTCCTGAGCGACCGGCTCACATACCCCTAAGTTACGTACGCGGTTAGAACCGCTACCGATTCTCGCCGTCGTCACGTTACTCGCGAGAGTATACGGGATTACGGAGAACGTCGGTAACCCATAGCCCAGGTAGACCGGCATGAAAAACAAAACATAATAAAATAAAAATCTGGTCGACACTGGACACTTGTGAGAAAGAAACTTGTCAGTCCTTTGTCCCGACGTCGCCTCGGCTTGTTGATGAAAACGAAACTGCTGGAGTGCTGCCCTGTTTTGAAGTATTGAAAGTGGGAAGCTTTCCCTGATTACGATATGTTGGCAGTCTTTAATGCACTAAGCCGAGTGGCTGACTGTAGTGTCAAAGCTCTCCTGGACTTTTGCTGGGGTTGAAACATATGTTTCTTTTGTCACAACTAATATTTATGTTCATAAGGTCTTCCTTATAAGGTGTCTTGTTAATGCCTGTGTCAAATTTCTTTATAATATAATTCTACTCAGCTATTAGTATTATTTGCGCCTGTATTGTGGTACATGGGTACTCTGTTGTCTTAAGTTCTGGTGATCGGATGGGAACCACCCACTGTTGCTGGTTGATATCTGCAGTTGTCTGTTGTATCTAAACTTCATTATGTTATCCAACATTTTTTAACATAAGTTGTCACTGAAGTTGTAGTAGTTGATAATAAAAGGGCTCTTTGTAATATTCTTGATTTGTTTGTTTAGTCTCTTTTAGTTTATACACTCACTAGTTCTACCACAATCTAACACTTTAATCCATTGCTATGGGTTAAACATGATAGTTCCTGCCTGAATATCAGTAATAGTTGAAATCCCTGTCCAAGAACCTTGAATCTTCTTACTTATAACTATCCCTTTTCTTGTTAGTTTGGGGTATGTGAGGTTCTCTCTCTCTCTCTCTCTCTCTCTCTCTCTCTCTCTCTCTCTCTCTCTCTCTCTCTCTCTCTCTCTCGCTCTCTCTCTCTCTCTCTCTCTCTCTCTCTCTCTCTCTCTCTCTCTCTCTCTCTCTTTCCCTCTCCCCCTCTCTCTTTTTTTTAAATGCTCCTTTCTTTCTTTGGCCCTAACGCAGTCAGAGTTGGACTCTTCTAATTTTAGCACCGTAGTAAAGGAAACTTTGTCTTCTTATTCTTTTCCCTCTGCTTCATATATATATATATATATATATATATATATATATATATATATATATATATATATATATATATATATATATATATTCTTCTTCTTGAGAGAGAGAGAGAGAGAGAGAGAGAGAGAGAGAGAGAGAGAGAGAGAGAGGAGAGAGAGAGAGCACCATATACCCAATATACCTCGAAGCGTGTAAATGGTTCTTTATTTAACTTTACTGGGTGGTGCAGCATGCTACTTGATCCATGCAGTACATAACCGAAATAAGGTTAACTATTCAGTTCATTTAATATCATAACAATGACAACACAATGTTCAAATCAATCTCCCCACTACGTTATTTATAATACAAGTTTGATTTAACGCCCATCCTCTTTTGTGCTCACGTGTGTTTGCGACTGTGTATGGGCATCAATCGTTTAGCTGCTATTCATTTCGATGCAGTGACGAATAAAAAGCCTACATCCTGTTAGTATCACGAACTGATTTAAATGAATCTTAAGTTCTTTGAATTAGCTGAAATGACACGATTTTGTGATTGTGAATATACTTCTTTATTGTGGCATAAGGAGAAGAGGCCAAAGTACAAGATTGACATTCACGATTTATGGAAAACACTAATAGTTATTTGTATGCGTTTATTCACAACATGTGAATATTTACTTTCATATTACAAAACCACAGAAAGTTACGACGAGTTCCTGCAAGATCCGGGAAGCAGTTAATATTTAAGGTACAGGGTTTATGCGATTTCTCACCCCACCTGAGATTTTTCGTCTGGGCTGGTACATTACCATCAAGTTGCTAAAGTGAAATAGGTAAGTGTCTTGGGAAAGTAAAGTAAAGGCCCAATATATACACTTTTAGTGAGGGCAGAATGGCGGAATGGACAAGAGCGTTTCAAGTGACCAAAATATTCTGAATGCTCTACGAGAAGTAAGACTTTTGCGAGAACCAAGTGATGACTGTGAATCTACAACAATGGCCAGACTGCGAGAGCAGCAAATTAAAAGAGGGGTGGCCAAACAAGAACACTACGCAGGAAGCCAAAGAAGATTTATAAACCAACACAGACTTCTGCACATCCTTTTCAGTTTGCATCCAACTAGATAGAGAATGCAGACAAGAAAATCCGGCTGCTGTTGAGGCTGAAGTACAAGCGTTGATTTTCGAGAATTCGCTAGACGGTGACGCGGTCATCTACACAGATGGGTCGGTCGTCCGACATGTGAGAAGCTCATGGGCCTTTACAGCTCGGGCCGGAGGGAGAATTGTGAAGGAGGGCTCTGGTGCTTTCACTGAAACCACAAGTAGCCTGACCATGGAAGTCATGGCAGTAAGTAAAGCAATAACATGGCTCGAGACACAGACATTCACTAGGGCTTGTTTCCTTAGCGACTCAATGAACATGATCAAGAGGATAGAGGAGGGGTCGATCCGAAGAGAATGGTTGCTGCCTCTGGAGCGGTCTCGACTGGCAAAGATTAGTTTCATCTTCGTGCCAGGGCATGCTGGAGTACAAGGAAATGAGCGGGCCGACAAGCTCGCAGGTGAGGCTACTGTGGAGGGCGGACGCGCCATGGACCAGGCCGACATTCTGAATGCTCTACGAGAAGTAAGACTTTTGCGAGAACCAAGTGATGACTGTGAATCTACAACAATGGCCAGACTGCGAGAGCAGCAAATTAAAAGAGGGGTGGCCAAACAAGAACACTACGCAGGAAGCCAAAGAAGATTTATAAACCAACACAGAACTGGCGTCGTTAGCCGCTACACGTTGCGGGATTTGCTGAGGAGGGGATCCGAGCACTTATGGAATGAATGGTTCGATGTGCAATGAGGATGATCTGTCGACTAACTAACTAACTAACTTAGTCACCCGAACAGCCTAGAAGTCAAGGGCCACCAATCGCCCTTGCGTGGGGTAGATTTATACCTCGGTTGTATCCCTTCGACTAGATCGGCTGTTCTAGGCTGACTGAAAAGGGGAATTGGACTTTTGGGAGTTTTACTAGGTGAATTCTCAGCAGTTCCATGACACTGGGGTTAGTCAAAGGTTAAGCAAACTCGAAATCGGATGTTCTGATCCACAGGCTAAACAATAGAACTCACTTTACGGTGACGTGTGACCAGATTATGAGAAGACAAACTGGAACATGTTGTGACAACCGGAAAGATTTGCGGACAGAGATAGAGAAAGGCATAGTGAGACAATTCTTGTCAGTCTTGTGTCATGGCACGGAAGTGAGTCAACACATGAATTGATCCATGCCGTCGAAGATGGCAATTTGTGGAAAAGCATGATCCCTAGGCCAGTCGGCAAGACACTAGATGATGATGATGATGACGAATAGTTTCGGTGGTCTATATTTTTTCCATAAAACTTTTATTTTCAGGACAAATGGGCGTCGTTGGAAATAAAAGAGTATATAAGCTGGTTGGCAGGCACTACTCTATACCAGATGATCAACCAATGGATCGAACCGACAGTGTGAAGGTTCAAAGAGAACTGGGCCCAGATGAGGCCCTTTAGTTGCATGAATCAAGAACATCAATGGTTAACATGCACACGTTCGAACTGAAGATGGGCGTATCCGGAAATGAAGATAACACCAAGCGCACGAAGTGGCCATTAAGTCACCATGCAGCTGATGCATTTATTCGCATGCGGGTAGATTTTATATTGTGGGCCTATGCCCCTTGGGAAACGAAATACACAAGAAGTATAGGAGAAGGTTTGAGCACCTATGGGCAGGTTCAGATTGCAGTGATGATAATGCGAATTGAACTGAACTGACTTTTACCATGTATTGCATAACTCGTTCATTCATTCAGTAGCACGTCCTTTACAGAACCTCGCTCCCATAACAACCTTTCGGAAAACCTCTCGATCATAAGCAAGATATCCCGCGTCCGATACACCCATCTGGAGATCATCGGCCACATCCTGCACCCATCTTCTCTTTGGCCTTCCTCTTCATCTCTTCCCAGGCATATGCCCCTGCAATATTGTTCTCTCCAAACTTTCGTGACGTTTCAAGTGACCAAAATATTTCAATTTTCTTTGTTTTATCGTCTTAAATAGCTAACCTTCTTCAATATTCAGCCCTTGAAGTACGGATGCGTTTGTCCTTTTCTTTACCCAAGATATTCTTAGAACTCGTCTATAACATTTATATTCAAAGGCATTTATGCGCTGTTCAGCTTGTTTAGTGAGTGTCCAGGTCTCACAGGCGTATGTTGCAATAGGAAAGATGCATGCTCTTAAAAATCTAATTTTTGTAGTTCTGTCTGTCCCACTCCATAATTAATTCAGTTGTTTTAGTCTTTGAAGAGCAATTGATAGTCGTCGTTTAATTTCTTTCATTGTGTCACCGTTGTTGGTAATCAATGACCCAATGTATTCAAAATCTTCCACCACCTCCAGTTTTTCCTCATTAACATATATTTCTTTCTCCATATCTGTATGCATTAACTTTGTTTTTGCTATGTTAAGATATAAGTTGTGATTTTCACTATTCATTTGGGTTGAGGCTAGTAGGTTTTCTATACCAGTCTGTGTTGTTGATAGCAATACTGTATCATCAGCATACCGAATCTCTGGTATGTCATGACCACCGATACTTAAGACATCATATAGCTCCCTGTTTATATCATCTCTTACATTTCTCATTATATTTTCGGCGTACAGGTTAAACAAATAGGAGGACAGCACACATCCCTGACGGACTCCTTGCTTGATGCCAGACCAGTCTGATGTCTCGCCACCTATTCTAACCGCTGCTTGTTGGTCTAGATAGAGCATTCTTATGAGTTGTATTACATGTGGTGGAAAGCCCATATTTCTCATGATTTCCCAAAGTTTCTGATGTTGTACACAGTCAAATGCCTTTGAATAATCCACAAAATATGAGAATAGGTTTACATTAACTTCTCTGCACTTCTTTATTATTAAACGCATATTGAGAATGTGATCTCTCTTGTTCCTCTTCCTTGTCTAAATCCAGCTTGAACCACGTTAATTTCTTCTTCCATTTTCTTACAAAGTCTTCCCATTGTGATTTTTAGTAGAATTTTACTTGCATGACTGATCAGGGCAACAGTTCTATAGTTGGTGCATAATTTCAGGCTGCCATTTTTTGGTATTGGAATGAAAATAGTTCTCTTCCAATCTTATGGCCATATACCATATTTCCATATCTTTTTACATAATGCGTGAAAGATTTGTATGTTTTCTTCTCCTCCCGCTTTTATTAGCTCAGCTGGTATCTCATCACATCCAGGTGATTTACCATTCTTCAGGTTCTTTATTGCCCATGCAATTTCATCTAATGAGGGTTCAGGTTCTGTCTCTGCTGTCGTTGGCTCATGTATCTCATTCATATCCTCACTGTCACTCATATCATACATTCCACTGCAGTACTGCTGCCATATTTCTAGAATTTGTCTAGATTCTGTTAAGGTATTTCCCATCTTGTCACAGATAACATTCAATTGAGGTTGAACATTTCTTGTCAATTAATTCATTTCTTTGAACATTTCGTAATCTCTTCCAGTCTTATGATATTGCTCTATTCTGGTACAGCAATCTTGTATATATTGATTTTTGTCCTTTCTTGTGTTCTTTCTTATTTCTCAAGTTAAAGATTTATTCTTCATCCTGCTGTTATCGGATTCACCTCCTTTCTGTTTCAGTTCCCTTCGTTGTTTTATTAATTCTAATGTGTCTGATGTAATCCATGGGTTAAGTTGCTTTTTCTTGGTCGGAATTAAATCTTTGGCTGCAGTTATCAAGATATCTCTAGCTTGTACTGCCAGTTCATCAGGTCTCATTTCCTCTTGTACAGACATCAAGACCCCAAAACGATTTCTAACTTCTACGTTGTATGCACCTGGTATTTTTGCGAGATCAAAACGAAGTGGCCTTGGTCCTCGGGTATGCTTTTTGCATAACTATTGAACGTATATTTGCCAAGAGATCACAAAAGCAAAAGAAAAAGAAAAAACATGCTGGTGTTGATTGCTACGTCCTGTAAAGGAAATGCAATTAACTTTAACTGTTATATATTGCATACTTAAGAAGTCGGGATCACTTGACTTCCTAGACAATGTAAACACTGAAAACTGTAGTCAGTATAGAGATTCTGAAATGCCATTTCCAAATGATAGGGCCCGCCTTAACCCAGTGGCTAGCACGCTTGCTACTTCCTGTTGTCATTTGTTCGAATCCCCATGAAGGCACGATTTTGATTTTAATTGACCTGGGCTCGTCCATCAAAGAATACCATGGGCAGATAGAAAAACCAATGACCAAGTCCTTCACGAAACAAATAAAAACCGTAAATTTGTTAGAGAAATTAGACGTAGACAATCAAAATTTTGGACACGTTATAAGAAGAAATAAATTAGAGAACTTGGTGACAACTGACAAGATTGAGGCGGAAAGAACAGGGGAAGGCAGAGAAGTAAATATCTAGATGGCTTGACCATGTGGCACGGTCGAGATAAGAACACAGAGCTGATCCACGACTCTGGTAATCGTGTGAGATGGCGGAGCATGACAACCAACGTTTATCGGCAAGGCACATTATGATATGACGCCGGTCAAACTATTGTAAAATGGATTAGAAGGCATTTTGTGGTAAATGAAGGCGGCCTGCGTGATACTGACCACAATACCCACTGAGTTCCCATTATTGTCCATCTAGATCCATGTGCACAACAGATATAAATACGTGGACGAGCGTTCTGTATTTACTTCCAAATCACCACAGCACTTCCATTAATAAACAAGTGTACTTCCACGGGTGCTTACGTTCAGCATGCATCAACAAAAAGAAATGCTCCTTCAGCGAGGCGCTGTCGTCTTTTGGAGGAAGCCAGTTCAAATCTTGGCGTGTCTTTATATTTTCTCTGTACTCTTAATTTGTACTTCTGTACTTGCCTTGCTATGAGAGCCGAGCAATACCAGCGAAATTATTTCTCATGAAATGTCAATGGACCAAATGTGTACTTTCGTCCAGCATGCACGTACAGATCTATTGTGCTTTGTGTGTTTTTTTTTTTTTTTTAATGTTTAGGCATAAATAGTTCTCGAACTTCATTCTTTCCCCAAAGCACAAGAAAGCCCGGTCACTACAGTACAGATACCGAAGATGCGGTTTCTAGTACTTCCCATTCTCTTGTGCTTCATTTTTGCAACAAGACCTGGGCACTGTCAGAGTACAGGTATGGGATTGTTGTTTTGTTATCTTTACAAATGAGATTTATTAAATGTAGAAACATAAAGTTAACATTTACAATAAAATTGTTTAAATAGTTATATTTATAATTATAATTAACATTTTTCATGACTCATCGTTCCTCATCATCTGATAAAGTTAACATTAACAATAACATTGTTTAAATGGTTATATTTATTGATTTATTTGTTGTTTCGGGATTTGAGATTTTAAAATATTGAGCACAACCCACTACTGGCAACGCTGATCGCACTCTGGTATAAACCTAAGGCCTATCCACGTCAATGTGGAATCACTAGACTCGAGTTTCGCTCTCGTTTGAGCTCTTCAGTAGTGCATATCCTTGACCGGACCCGGAAACAAACCCCGGATCACTGGCGCGTAAAGCGGGTGTTTAAACACTAGACCACACGGCAATTTTTCATGACTCATCGTTCCTACTGTATGGAAATATGGAAGAATATTTAGCAGAAGAAGAAAAAGAAGACGGTTGAGATTTTGCCAATGATCGATACATGGAACTTTTATTGGAAGGAGAGAATAGCAACAGTGTGACCAATCATGCGTGTTGTAAGAGGCGACTAGCAGGGAGGAAAGGAGAAAAGCAACAAAAAGGAAGGGAACTGCTATCTCGACCCCAGTATCTATTAAGGAACTAAGTATATATATATATATATATATATATATATATATATATATATATATATATATATATATATATATATATATATATACATATATATATATATATATATATATATATATATATATATATATATATATATATATATATATATATATATATATATATATATATATATATATATCCCTGGCAGAGGGGTTAGCAGTTTTCTCCGTAACCCCGAATACTCTCGTGGTTGACGTGAGCGCACGAGAATTGGAAGCGGTTCGAGTCGCGTCGGAGACCTATGAGAGTATGGAGCCGGTCGCTCAGAAAGTCGTGGCGTGCTGACGAGCGTAATCTAGCCTAGGAATCAAGATACAGCTGAAAGATTCTGATGTTGACCCCGCAATATCCTGAAACAGGATGGAAACGCGATTACATATATAGACACACATAGTATTATTTGGCGCTCACAGAAGAAGAAGAAGGAAATAGAGATTAGAAGACGCACTAGACAACATACAATTTGAAAGCTATAATAGTTACAGACCGGAATCGAACCACTCGCCTCCAAATGACGACGGCGCCTCACTGCAGGAACAAGTGTACTTCGACGCACAACCAACTAGACCAACTATGGAAGCATATTTAGCAGAAGAAGAAAAAGAAGAGGGAATCATTCACTCAGGGTCCGGTCAAGGATATGCACTACTGAAGAGCTCAAACGAGGACACACCAAACGGAAGGTTGTCATTGCAATTTATTAACTACCTGATGCTGGCGTTGCTTTGTTGTTATTGTTGTTGTTAGTGGTGGTGGTGGTGGTGATGATGGTGGTGGTGGTGGTGGTGGTGGTGGTGGTGGTGGTGGTGGTGGTGGTGATGATGGTGGTGGTGGTGATGGTGGCGGTGGTGGTGGTGGTGGTGGTGGTGATGATGGTGGTGGTGATGGTGGTGGTGGTCGTGATGATAGTGTTGGTGTTGGTGGTGGTGGTGATGATGGTGGTGGTGGTGATGGTGGTGATGGTGGTGGTGGTGGTGGTGGTGGTGGTGGTGGTGATGGTGGTGGTGATGGTGGTGGTGGTCGTGATGATAGTGTTGGTGTTGGTGTTGGTGGTGGTGGTGACAGGAATCAAATTATCAATGGAAACTTAAACTACAAAAACAAAAGCTGTGTGAGATGATAGAATAATAGAATAACCTAGTTCAGATTCACACACCATACAAGGATTTAACATCACATATTGTTTGAATTAAATATAATGACATGAAATCACACACCACACTATAACGTCACGATGTGCCTGATCGAACCATTACATCTATGAAACACCACAAGTTCACTTAAAGAGTTATGATTTGTACTACTAGCAATAGTCTTCCTTATATTTTATTAAACATAATTAATTATCCAGAAGATTTCTTAGCTAGGTTTAAGATTACTTTCACTATACATAAGAACAATATTAGGGTTGGAGAATTCCCCCAGGGTTTGAACTTAGTTAAGTGGACCATATTGGTCAACGTGGTAGTAATCTGACTATGGGCAAGAGAAAGATTAATAAATCATAATTAATTGTAGCTTATTTACCTTACGAACTAATTCCTTCGACTAATATGTATTTTATCTAGAGAAATACGCTAGCTCCGAAGTTAAGCACATAATTAAAATATCTTAACTCTAATCGTCTACTGACTATCTCAGGTGTCGTTCCGCAGGTGAATACTTAAATTTTTCTAATCAAGTAATGTAATTTAGCCCTGCTTTTACTGCCACATGTGACGAGCTTTGCGTTTCCCTTTGTCGGCAAGCCACATGGCACAAACATGGTACTAATTTTAGTATTATTTAACTAACAATAGTTTTAATTAATAGTATCTATTATCGATCGGCATGGCCTTTAGATTTTTCCGGCATATCGACACACGCAGAAAAATGTTAACAAAATTAGTATGAACTCACCCTGCAACTTGGTTTTGACTGGGCCTATCGGGTGCGGAGACTATCACTGGCTTTTACAATGTTTTAGTGAGGGGTTCGGCTTAACAAGAGCCAGAGAAAAATGTCTAAGACACAGACAGGTGTTCTATTCTAGCCAGTTGACGTGAGAGTTAGCTCCTGCCACCTTCGAGCCTAATGTGAAAATGGCAGAGGTTAGGGTTCTAACAGAAGTTAACTTCTCATCAAGGAGAGGTCTCCTTCCTGTGGCCAAATTAAATTCACAGCCAAACTGAATATAAAATTCAGCCTAACTTGATTTCTTGGCGTGTACACAAACTATACACTACATCTACTTCTGACTATTAGAATTAATCGTATTTTATCTGTCTCTATAGTTTAATGTATATAAATACACTAAACACCGAAGATCTTTGCTAATATATGGATATATAGATAACAATACAAAATAATATATAAATATATAAGTGGGGTTTTCTTGATGGAGAAACAACTTTTCCTCCAGCGCGTACTCTCATATAGTTTTATCAGCACTTACTCTGACGTTTATGGGTCATTTGGACAGGTCCCCTCTTCATCAGTAGCGCATTGTCTACTCGAAATTCTCCGATTCTTTGTTTCTAAGACACCTTATAAGAAACCTCCTCCCTTGATGTCGTTTCCACGGAAATCGTCGCTGGAAACTTTGCTTTCGTTGGTTGAGGTGTCGTTCGTCTGTCACTGATAAAGGCCCTATGATTCCAACATCTCTCCTTCGACCCAATTGGTCTTGATCCATATACTTTTTGCGCGTCGTCCTTACTTTCCCTTTAGACGTCTCTAAGTTGGCATTGTGTTCAGACGCGACGTCTCCCTTGCATCTGTCGGAGTTATCTTCCCATCTGGATTGTTCCCCCTTGGATCCATTATCCACCACAGCCAGAGTCATAATATTAACTGATGGGTTCGTGTTGTTCTCAAAATGTCTTTTGAGTAAATTCACGTGGAATACTGTAGTTTTCCCGCGAATAGAAACTGAGTACTTGTTGCTGGACACCTTCTCTTTGGTGATGAATGGTCTTTACTAAGCAATTTTTAACTTATTATCCCCCTTGGTTAATAAGACTAGCACTTTATCCCCTACCTCTAGAGACTGGTTTCAAATAGGTTTATTATAGAAGGAAGCTTGTTGCTTTCTGGCACGACGGAGAGTGGAATTAGATTAATTTCCATCCTGTGTGTAGTTTCCGTTTAAGTTCCTCTACATACTGTGAAGACTTGACGACACTCGCATCTGTTCCTTCATCAGTCCATGTTCTCAAAAGAGCCTCAAGTGGTCCCTTAATTGGTCGTCAAAACAATAGAGTAGCTGGTGGAAGACCGGTGGCAACATGTGGTACTTCTCGATAGGCAAACATTGCTGCTGGTAAGTACGCATCCCAACTATCTGGTTTCTCCTTGACTAACTTGTTCAGAATCGATTTGAGAGTCCCTGTATATTTATCCACAAGTCGCTTATTCTCGACGAGACTAAAACCTGTGTTGACATGGTGCATCCTGAAGATGTCAGAGATTTCTCCCTTTAACTTTTCGTTCAATAATGAACCACTATCACTTACAATAAGAATAGGGAATACTACCCTGGTGAATATTTCTATGAGAGCCTCAGCTACCCTAGTTGCATTGATGGTGGGCAATACCGTAGTTTCAGCCCACATCGTACCTGTATTCACTACAGTTAAAATATAATCATTTTTCTTCTTAGAAGTGGGAAGTGGACCAATAATGTTTACGGCCACTCGCTCAAAAGGTGTGTTCAAAACTAACCCTTCCCCTATGGTAACAGGAGTAGACCACTGCTTGGGGGAGCCGTGTTGACACTCCGGACAAGACTGGACGTATCTCGTATGTCAGCAGTCATTCCCGGCCAAAAATAATGACAAGAAATACGCTGGGTAGTACCTCCTACAGTCATATGTCCACTGAAGGATATGGTATGTCCCATATGCAATATCTGATTACGATATTGTTTCGGCACGACAAGTTGCCCGTGTTCGGTACCCGTAGTTCCTGCCCTATGGTACAACAACTTGCCCTTTAAATAGAAATTTCCAGCTACTGGAGGATTTCTACCTTTTGGCAGTTTGCCAAAACAAGATGCTAAAGTTGGACATTCATTTTGTGCAGCCCTAATCTCCCAAGGTAGAGGGTTGATTGTGAGTATAGGTTCACATGACTGCGCAGCCTGACTCCGGGTCTCCACTGCTGCCATTATCATGGGTGATGATGGTTCTCCTAAATATACGTACTTACAACGGAGCATGAAAGGATATATAGGATAATCAATCACTGCAACTGAAATGATTCCAGTGACATACTTAAATGTTACCTGTACTTTGGCTATCTTAGCTGTTATAGTTTGAGAGCTCCTGGTAGCCCCTTTAACTACAACTGTTTGCTTTGTTAACTGTGATGGTTTCACTAACTGCTTAGCTATTATTGCATCACACTGGAGTCAACAGTCACAAAGACATAGTACTGGACTACCGTTAACCAGAATAGTTTCAACTGTGGGTGGCCTAGTTACATTAATTGAACATATGTTCTTTTGGGTACTCGCCCCCGTAATCATACACGCAGCATACTGGTTAGGGGGATTATTTCTGCACACGCTCGTGTGGTGATCATTATTTTTGCAATTCTTGCAATATGGTTTTCCCCATCCATTATTGTTTGCTGGTGGTTTTTGGTTTTGAAAACCAGGATTTGGGTGTGGACCACCAGTGTGCCCTCTGGTGTCTTTACAGTAAGAGTTGTTCTGCTGAAAACCCTTATTCTGTGTTACAGGAATATTTTGGGCAGTAGAAGCATTACTAGATTTAGTGGTAGCTACTTCGCCGTGCGTAGTTAAATATCGTTCGGCTAGTGAGATAACCTCCTCTAGCCTAGCACCACCATTCTCTGCAATAAATATTTGAAGCTGTTTTGGAAGAACATCTTTAAATTTCTCGACAAGTATTAGTTCCTCCAGCCCGTCATAAGTAGCATCAAAATCACTCAGTTCTACCCACTTGTTAAAATAAGTGTGTAACCGTGAGGCGAACTGAGGAAATGATTCTCCTTGTGACCGTTTGGCCGTACGGAACTTCAACCTGTAGGCACTGGAAGTTAACTGATATCGCTTCAAGAGAGCATTTTTGAGTGTGACAAATTCCTTCTCAAGACCTGGAGGGAGCTTTGCAAACACGTCATATACGTGTCCGAGGAGTCCTTGGGAGAGTTTAATATTGTATTTATCTTTAGGCAGATTGTAGGCTTCACACATTAACACGAATTTGTCAACATATTCATGCATCTGACTCTCCTTCGGGTCGAAGTGGGCCAGCGGAAAACTCATTGATCCTGGAGTAATATGTGGTCCTGAGGAAATGTTTTGACTGTCAGTTGGAGAGCTGGCACTGCTAAATCTGGAGGCATCACGATTTTGTAGTTCTAATCTCCTCAGTTCTAACTCGTACTGTCTTAACTGCTCAGCTAATTTCAACTCCTTGTCCATTTCTGCTTGCTTCAACTGGTTGTCCAATTCAACCTGTCGCATCTTCTCTCTGGATTCAATTTCTTTCATCTGGATGTTTAATTTAATCCTTTCCTCCCGTTCTTCCTTCTCTCTCTCCTTGATGATGTCCCTTTGTTCTCGGGGCCACACTTTGTCTTCTTCTATTACATATTTTCCCAACTCTACACCCTCATAACCTAACAATGTTCCTTGTTCTCGCAGATCCTCCTTTGTAGGTGGCTTTTCGACAGACATGTCAGTTATGTAATAAGATGATATCTGTTGATACACCTGAATAAACTCACTCACTTAATCAAGAATGTGTTTGACGCAAAGATAAGCAAATATTATCTTCAATTACAAGCATAAAAATTGTTACACATTGACCCAACACTTACCCGTTTGCCAGCAATTCACATTCGCCCTAACTTTAGTACTGTGTTATGTTATCTTATATATATTCTTATGCTAATCCTATGTGTGTTTTATTATTATAATCCTAGTTAGTATATTATCATCCTAGGTTTATTATCTCATATATATATATATATATATATATATATATATATATATATATATATATATATATATATATATATATATATATATATATATATATATATATATATATATATATATAAGCTAGTTTAACTAGTATGATTAATAGCCATCTCTTATTTAGTGACTTAAAGTTTGAAATATCTATTAAGTTGGATAATCGACTGAACCCAACAATCTATAGGATTGTCATGCCTGGACCGAGCCACCAGTGTAGCGTAGCGTATTCTACTAGGATGGAAATAGATCAAAGTAGATACTAAATAGACTTCTACAAATAGAGAATCTAACCACTGCTGAAGAAGCGATCAAATGGCTCGCAATTCTAGAAGAATGATTTTCAAAGTCCCAGAATGGATCAATACTTCTAAATAGTGCCCATCGGAAAGTTATGACGACCCACTGTACTAACAACAGTAGACAGTATGTCAAATTATTCCTGCTAACATGCCTGGATGAAAAATGACCCCCCCCCCCCCCCACCGTCTAATTCATTCTCACACAACAGGAGATAAGACAGATTTATAAGTATAGATGTAGTCCTTTCACTCGTCACACAATCTGATGATGCTATTAATCTACTTTGATAATGATAAAGTCTGGTTGTTATGTTTACAAGTACACAGAAAATATTTTAATGCTAATAACACTACGCGAGACCCACAGGGAACTCACTGACACATAAGAGATACTCAGATCTCTGATAAGTCTACAAGGATGTTATATTCTATGGTAAAGTTCATTTGGTGCAGATGCTAATCATCGACTAGTATATTTGGCCAATAGAGGACATAAATATTGTGAATGTTGTGCAGTGGCAAACGGGTTGTTAGCCACTTATCTGTTTATCCTTGGCCTCCAGGATGGTAAGTTGAAGGTGCTGACTGGATATTGGTATGGACTCCACTCTCTGCTGCATCAAGTGAGTGGTGCGTAGCTCAACCACCGGTCGTGACTACGGCTACAGTTGATCAGGGTGTAGGCTCTGCGAATGACAGTGAGAAGGGGTGAATAATCTTTCAAGACAAGTTCATGAGTCCGTGTCCTCTTCCTATATGGCCTACATGTCACATAAAATTTTAAATAGCATGTGCTATCTTATGTTACATTCTTTGATTCCTTATACTGAAATCTACAACAGCGCACTTGTCAACAACCTGAATTTACACAGGCATGCTGGTCACTTCATTCATACCTCACGATCACAAACACGTTTCGTACGAATGGTATATAATGAATCAGGATTTATTGTACATAATATACAGCTCGTTTCTCGAGCATACATAAATGGCATTCAATACTCAAATCCATTCTTTACACTCGCTACGTATAACTCCGCCCTTTCTAAACTACACAGATGGCGAGAGTAAACACACAGGTCTTGTCGCTCTAACTGTCAGGTCCGGTCTGCCTGAATTCACAGGTCTGGTTCAGCTACTGGTCCTTAGTTCTCGTGCGGTCAGCCGCACGGCGTGCTGAACAGACACAATAAAGCAGGCATTGTGAGGCAAGCAGCATGAGCAAGCATTGTGAAATAGTAACATGCGCAGGCATTGTGAGGCAGATGGAAGATAGGCATCATATTCATCTGCAATATACAATATGTAACACAATTTGACAAACTGCAAATAAACAGTGACCAAACCAATGGGTGGTACTTTTGTTATATGGATGTCCTTTTCCATACAGACTCCTACAGTAATGCCAAACTTCAACCCCTTCAGACTAGAGTCGGCTCATAAATATTTCATATCATCACCATCATCATGTGCTCTTTCCCCACTAAGTAATCTCATATCCACCACAGTAGGTAAAAGAAGCAAAATTGTATAAACAATTGTTCACATATGTAACAAAGCACATATAGAAACACATGTTTTTCCCTGTAAATTTGCATGAGCTATACAATATATTCCGCCAACTAAGACACAGGTTTGAACACACCAAACGTCTTTCCCTCTACTAGTGTGAGAGGTTACTTATAAAAACACCAACTCACTCACTCAAGTATCCTCAGCATTCACAAGGGAAATGTTACATGTTACACCACACATTCTAATCACAGGCGTAGATTCACAAGAGCATTACTACCGTTTGATCAAGAGTGGGCGATGATAGGCATTCATATGAGAATCCAGAATGCACAAAGGTTTGCGAATATGCATTGAGTGTGATTTACAGTCATCAAGCACACGCAAACAGTCACAGCAGGTGAATAATAGATGATTGGAATATACAGCGTGGGAGACCTGACAGGCTTAAGAAGCAGTATTCAGAATACTTTCACAATGAAGTTCTGATTTCACTTTCACATTTTCTCATAAAAATACTCTTATATTCTTCTCTTTCGCTCACTAGGCATAACCACACCATTTATATATGTTTTAAAGTGGTACCTGTTATCCAGAGAACAATATTATATTATCTTAGGGCGCACCACATCACAGATAGCGACTGTTTCGGGTGGAATCATATCTTCAACTACCAGATTTTGAATTTGGCCTAGTAGATAGCGTCCCCCCCCAAGTGTTAGCTAATCAAAAGACGGACATGCGCCTTTTCCCTTCCCTTCAAGGTTCTAGAAGGTTCGATTCTATTAATATCTCCGCTATCAGGATGGTCTCCTTTCAAGATTAAAAGTATTATTAATGATGTGGTGGACTGGGAATGTGGATGACTGATCCACCATGTCACAATCCCACTGTTGTATATCTTACACTACTTCTTGCTAACTTACTTAAACAGTCTACTTACGCACAAAACCTGTAACCAACAAGCCCTTGTCACAGCGTGTCTCTGCCCTCCATTCTGGTATCAAACAGTGTCGAATGTCACGCTACCATTTGCCGGCGTTCGCGGCCCCATTATCAGGCATCAGTTTCCGAGTGTAGCTTCATGATCACCAACTTCCACAAAGAGAATAGTATTTCACCGTGAGCTGCGTCTCAGATGATCTTATCGTTGCTTAGTCTTCTCAATCGTTCTCAATCGAACGTTCTCTTTCCACGTCTCGGCACCGACTCACTAACAACAATGTGTCCCTTTCTCAGCCTGGGCGCAGTCATGTGACCGCGTTAGCTCCGCCCACTCATGTCACCGGTGTTTTCTCGTTTTCTCCACCTGTTTGTATTAGTGGCATCTATCTAGTTTCTTCGTTCGACATATTTGCCCTATTCCTTGTATCCATCTCATGGCACATACATATATGGGTATGTGTAAAGGGGTGAATGATATTTTGGAAAAGGGGTGTAATGACATTCTGAACATATGGTGAAAGGGTGCATGGGCCAAAAAGTTTGAAAACTACTGCACTAGATGATACAGCATCCACAAATAACTTCTTTTAGTTCTTCTTCTTCTTCTTCTTCTTCTTCTTCTTCTTCTTCTTCTTCTTCTTCTTCTTCTTCTTCTTCTTCTTCTTCTTCTTCTTCTTCTTCTTCTTCTTCTCCTCCTCCTCCTCCTTCTTCCATCTTCTACTGCTATCAACGTTACCCATGTGTTTATTCTAGTATGGGTCACAAGCAGAATTGTATGTAGCAACCAATGTAGAGCTTAAAAGTCCGCTATCTAGTCCCGTGCCACTTAATCTAACATGGTTCAGTCGATAACTTTACTCCACATCACCATCATCATCACCACCACCACCACCACCAACACCAACACCACCACCACCATAACCACCACCACCACCACCACCACCGTCACTATCACCACCACCAACACCACCGCCATCACCACTACCACAATCACCACCATCACCACCGCCATCACCACTACCACAATCACCACCACAACCATCATTATCACCACCACCATCACCACCACCACTATCACCAACAACACCGTCACTATCACCACCACCACCATTATCACCACCACCACAAACGTCTTTCATTAAAATGCAACTGTTTCTAATGTGAAATCGTGTGGCCTCTAGTGTGTGGAGAACAACTAACTGAACAGAGTGGGGTGATCTCTTCTCCAAACTACCCAGACAACTATCCCAACTATGCCCGATGTAAATGGACCATCACATCCAGGGAAAATGAAATCATTGATCTCAGGTAGGTACCGTTATTACTGACATAAAACAGCAGGAAATAAACAAATCGTCATAACGCGTAAAATGTGGTGTATCAAACATTGTTTGTACATACCAACTTTGGGCAGTGAACAAAACGGTATAACCCAATCATTAAGCCTCAAAGTCATATAATAGTCCTTTTCCTCCCCCCCCCCCCCGGGCCTTGACAGCTTGCATAATGTCCACCACACATATCTTTTATTATTATTATTATTATTATTATTATTAAATATTATTATATATTACTATCATCATCATCATCATCATAATCATCATCATTAGCACGGAGAATGTGAACAAGAAAATAACGGAAGACTGAGAAAAAGAGAATGTTCTTGTCTATCACAAAGATGGAAGATTCTGGACAGTTTGCAGTCATGGCAAGGAGGAATATTAGTATCAGAAATGATTGACAACACACGAGACAGAGGGTTGTGGACAGACATGATCACCGTGCCACATATCATGGACTGTAATAAGAAGAAGATCAGAAAGGTATAGAATCAATCCAACAATGACTATCACATGCTTGACAGTTCAATAAGGGGAATAAGAATGGCACGATCCAAGCCTAGATCTAAAAGACCCGATATTCAAGAAGAGAAGAGAAGAAGCCGCTACCAACACCAAGGCCGTCAAGAAGACGGGAGGAAAGAACCTGCCTAGCTGTACAAAAGTGCCACCGCCGCAGCCGAAAGAAGGAAAACTTCCAGAAGCTACAAATGAAGCGACCACCAGTAAAAATGACGACAACCCGCCACATACAAAGACCCAAGACTATCCAGAAGCAGACGAAGCATAGATGAAAAAACCGACATACAGGAGACGATCAGATGGGTGATCAAATGCGTCAAAATGGAGCTACCAGATGACCACATACAGAAGGTGCCGCAGCAGGAGAAACCTCACATACAAACGGAGCGGCTATAGACATGCGCCAAGATCCCAACAGCGCTAGCAGTGGTGACAAAGGAGAGGAGCGACGTGCCTGTCCAAGTGATGATGGACCACAACAGCCAGAACGATTCATTTCAAGAGTTGTTGTTGTTGTTGTTGTTGTTGTTGTTGTTGTTGTTGTTGTTGTTGTTGTTGTTTGTCCACCAAGAATGATGATGACCATTCATTTCATCCAGTGGGATTGAAGGTATGGGTTCTAAGATGGCTGATAAGGCCTATTTTGGCTCGAAATGTTCTTTGACAATGTGTTTCAAGAGTAACACAATGCTCTCGTTGCCAGAGGGCGGGACACAGTAGAACAACGTGTCGCAGCAGACAGAAACCTGCCGTTACTGCTCAAAACCCTATGCCTTCAACGAGTGTCCGCTGGTCGAACAAGACAAGGGCTTCCCGAAGCCTAACGCTGATAGAAAATGCGCGATCTGCCAAGGCAAACACAGAGCAAATTACCTGGGACGCTCATGCTTCCAAGCTCACAGAAACACCATAAAACTCGCCATAACGACAAACACACCATTCAAGGCGCGGCTGAGATGCGATACAGCCACGGGCATTTCACAAGATGAAAAGACCCAGCTTCAAGGCCAAATAGCTGAACTGAAGAAACTTCTTCTTCTTCTTTCGTTCGCCTGAAATATGCTTATAACTGCAATGTTCTCTCTTGTATGAATCCAACAGTCTTTTTTAGTTCATTCAGCGGTCCATAGAGTTTATCCTCCACTGTTATCTCTCTAGGTCAGAAGGTTCGCCTGGATATGTTGTAGTTTGGGCAATCCTGGAGTATGTGCTCTGCTGTCTGCGACGCCAAACCACAAACTGAAGAAACAAGTCAACATACATCAGACAGAGAAGCCAATCATGGAAATCCAAGAACAAGACACCGGCAGCAACGCAAGATTTATTTAAGAAATGAAAGAAATACAGCTCAGCACGCATGGCTCAAATAAAGAAAGAGAACGAGGAAATATTGCACGCAATACAAACAGAAGGATAACAACTAAAGAGCGAGAGGGAGCCAACTAAAAACAAGCCAGCAGAAGACACGCTAAAATCAAGCGAGAAACCAGAAGCTGAAGCCAGCAACTCATTCGCATTGGCCAACAAATTTAAAGGAAAACCACTGTTCACCCAGAAAGAGAAACTTGACGAAACTCAAGAGCTACTACCGATAAACCAAAAAATGAAGCCAGCAATCCATTCTCATGGGATCTCACTCAGAAAGAAAGTCTACATGTCGGATCGGATCGGAATCCATTTTCGACAGGGTCAATCTGAAGCTGTGGTCGGTTTTATAAATTCTAAACACCCCGATGTGGATAGAACCCAAGATCACTAAATTACACCTTTTTTGTGTTCATATCCTTTACAGGACATCGCTGTCAACACCAGCATCTTTCATCTGTATGTTGATTTCTTGGCAAGATTACGCTCAGTAGTTTGCCATTGCTTTCTGAGCGGCCGGCTCACATACCCCGTAAGTTACCGATGCGATTCGAACCACTGCTGATTCTCACCGTCATCACGTTACCTACGAGAGTATACGAGATTAAGGAAGCCGGCAAATTACACTTAGTCGGCGCATTTATCGAGTAATGATGAAGTAATAATTTATCTCAGCCTCAAGTGACCATGTCGATTTTTCCTACCTCGTTTGTTATGTGGAATAGGAAATATATAAAATCGAATCAGCAAAACAATTCTCCAACAATGTGTTTTTCTTTCCTATACAAGTATATATGACTATAACCAAAGAAGAAGAAAAAAAAAAACGATTCACCTAAACGAACAGCCCCAGAAACAAGTAAATGGCTTCAAGTACCTAGGAAGTATAATATCATCAAATGGCAAATCAGAAGACGAGATCGAAAATAGATGCAATAAGGTGAACTAACTCATTGAACAAATGGCACCAATACTAATGAATAAACATGTATCAATAGTCACTAAGAAAGTACTCTACAACACAATCTTCTTACCAACTCTATGCTACCAATGCCAAACCTGGACAATGACAGAAAAAAAAGAGAAAAGAAAAATCACAACAGAAATTATATTCGTGAGAAGAATACTCAATGTATCAAGAAGTGAGAAGATACGAAATGAAGAAATCAGGACTAAGGTGGGGATTATAGCAGCGTTGTTATTTTATTAGAAGGCAGGCAACTAGGTTACCAACTAACAGTATACCACACACACACAAAGTCGCTTAAAAGTCGACAGGGACGACTTCATTGAACCGGGTTTTATCCCATATGGCTCAGTCTCTTTCCGCAGCGCGGAAAGCGTCGCACAAAGCACGAACTCCGTAGCTCTAGCGACGACCCACAGGAGTCTCCGAAACATTTAACTCGTAAACCGAAGGACGCGGCCCGGAATCGAACCCACAACCTTCGGAGCACGAGTCAAACGGCTTGACCACTTCGCCACAGAGACTCCCAAAGAGGGAGCTAACTAAAAACCAGCCAGCAGAAGCCACGCTAAACTCAAGCGAGAAACCAGAAGCTGAAGCCAGCAACTCATTCGCATTGAAGTATACCACAACAAGCAATGATGTACATACCGGATGGAAGTAGAGGAAGAGACCGAACACGTAAACGATGGACGAAGGAAATAGCAGAGTCCATGGGAATCTCGATACATGAAGCCCATAAGCGGGCACTCTCCCGCTGTTTATACTTCTAATCGACACCGCAAAGTAAAAGAGGAATAAGATGAGATGAGATACAAATGTAGGGATAACAGCTATTGCTGACTTCATAGAGCACCAAAGTAGTAAATGGTTGGGACAATTATGAGGGCGAGTCAATAAGTAAGTCACATATTTCTGTGGGATAGTAGGTAAAGGTAGTTGGTGTTTTCTACAGGTGTCATTAGGTGACAGTATACATCGAACTTTGTATTCCCGTTCGTCATGTGGCGCTAGGTGTCTCATGCGCATGCGCACCGTATAAACAAAATGGCGACTGTACTTTCGGTATGTACAACAAAAGAGCAACGTGCTAGTGGGTTTTTTTTTGGGGGGGGGGGGGAGAGGGGGGGAGGACTGCCTGCAACGGACATTCATAAGTAAATTTTTCCTGTTTATGCCCCTAGCGATTTCCACCTTTTTGGTCCACTGAAAGCCCACCTTGGCGGGAGACATTTCGCGAATGACACCGAAGTTGAATGTGAAGTAAAAATGTGGTTTAGAAAACAGAACACGCAGTTCTATGCAGCCGTTTTGGGAGGACTGATAAAACGATGGGATAAGTGCATCAGTGTTGGTGGAAATAATGTTGAGAAATAAAGGGACAATGTATGTATAAAAATAAACTAGTTTCAAGTTGTTATCATATTTAGTTGTTTTTCTACAGACATTTGTGACTTACTTATTGACTTCCCTCGTAGTTATAATGGCATAAGGTCAACCAGCGGTGTGAGCATTATTGCTGTTAAGGATGCAAAGAGTGTTAAGCACGTGGCATCACAGTGCAGCCGAACACCGTGACGTCGTTATGACAGTTAAAAGATGGCCGCCCCACTTTTGAAATGCACAAAAGAGGAACTGCGTTCTGCTATCCGATTTTTGATCAGTGAAAAGGTGAAACCCATATCAATTCATCGGCGAATGAGGGTCCAGTATGGTGATACATGCCTGTCAGTCCAGCAAGTGTATGAGTGGAGTAGGTTAGTTAGTTTGTCAGTTAGTCAGTCAGTCAGTCAGTCAGTCAGTCAGTCAGTCAGTCAGTCAGTCAGTCAGTCAGTCAGTCAGTCAGTCAGTTAGTTAGTTAGTTAGTTAGTTAGTTAGTTAGTTAGTTAGTTAGTTAGGTAGTCGCGGTTCCAACTTTACTGCAAAAGGTTGCCCCAAAAGGCTCCGGATCCTGTGCCAGTGAATACCACACAAAATGCTCCTCACTGCCCCGTGTGAAAAATAGAACAGATAGGAGTCTCGACAAACCAATAGCCCGCACAGGTATACTATGCATAATGCCGCTTCCAGAATGCCTGTACAGTTCATAGTCGATGGAAGCAGCAGTCACTCGAAAATCAGCAGCCACACATTACAGCATAAGGCAAACCCAGTTAATTCAGCAACCGGCAGCCGCCATTTTTCCGAACATGCAGTTCACGACACAAACAACCGCGGACAAATATAAAACTACTCCACATTAAATCCTCACAGCATCGCTCCACGCACTCAACTCAGTAGCAGGACGGCGGAACCACTGGAATCATGAGTGGAGTAGGAAGTTTTAAAACGGCGTGGTGTCTGTGACAGACTGTTTACAACCGGGTCAAGCACATCGAGTAGCGACCAAGAGAATTGTTTTCTACAGGGATCCAAGCACTTTATCGGCGCTGGAGGACTTGCACTGAACGCACTGGCGACGACATCGAACAATGATACATTTGCTCTGTACTTTTTTCAGAATATACCCGCAGGCACGCACGCACGCACGCGTGCGCGCGCGCGCGCACACACATACACACACACACACACACACACACATATTTGAGGTGTTCGTTTGAAGCCCCCTGTACAAATTGAGTTTTTTTTTTTTTAATGAGATACACAGCGTGCCTTTGAAAATCGTTCTACTTTCAGCGATTGGCACGCATGCCGTAGGTTTCTCAAGTTTACAATAACTTCAACCTCTACTACAAATTATTCTTTGGCGCAGATGTGTAATCTTATGATATTCTCTACAGATTTAATCGACTTGATCTAGAAGGAATATCAAGTAATGTAACTTCAATTCAAGACACATGCCCAGACTACGTGAGAGTGTATGATGGCCCCACGATCAGCTCTCCGCTCATTGTAGCCCTGTGTAGGATCATGAGTAAAGAGGAACTGGCTAGAACCATAATCCGGTCTACAGGGAAACAGATGCTAGTTGTCTTTGAGTCTGACTACAATGGCCAGAGACCAGGGTTTGTTGCCAGCTTCTGGTCACATGGTAATTGTTACTTCTATAAACATGTATGTAGTTACTTATCAACCTACCCACGCACCCACCTACATACCTACGTATCTACCTACATACATACTCACCTAGTTACTTACCTACCTAACCACCTGTCTACACATTTATGCACCAAATCTCAGTTGTTCTGAAAGCAATGGCAGACTACCGAACACTATCTTACCTAGGAAATCACTAAGAGTCAAACAGTGATTGGGTTGATTGCTGCGTCCTGTAAAGAACGTGCAATCCGGCTCATATAATCGGTTCAGCTATATCAACCCGACAGTGGGTTGCACCTGTTGCAATATTTTCTGCGGTTGCTTAGATGTGCTGACTTTTCCTTATGTTGTGAGATCCTGGGAAAAATCATTATGATCACGCGTTCTGCTAAATGACGTTGGCGTTCGTGTTTCTCCACAGAGCTAGTTCGTTACTGTTCTGGACCAGTTCTTTTGGTGATATTCCTCCATCTTACAGTCTTACACCTTCAAGTATAATTTCTCTCCGTCCACTTCTACCTCGTCTGTCTACCGCTGGTCTTTCCACTCGATACGGTATTCTCCGGTATCTCTCTTCTTATTATATGACCAAAGTAAGCTTATTGCTTTTCCGTTCTAATTGCCTGTAGTGTTCTACTTTTAGTACCATCTATCGGGAAATTGTTGTTAGTTATTTTGGCATGCATGGTATTCTCAACAATCGCCTCACAAATACATTCTATAAACATTTGAATGTATTGCCTTGGTTATGTATTTTCCTTTGTATTGTAATATAATATTTTTATGTTGTTATTTTTCCCCTTTAAAGTAACAACTATATCTGTTTTCTTGATATTCACCACCTTTTGCAGCCTCTATTGTAATTTGCTCGACAGCTATTGCAGATCTCCTACATTCTCAGCTGTAGGGTTTGCAAAAAGAGAGTTTGATTATCGATACATCAGACGGAAGAATAAATGTTTTAAAAAAATAGCCAGATGCACTTAAGATTTTTTTTTAAAAGTTGCATAGCCTTTACAGGACGTTACAGTCAACACCAGCATTTTACTGCCATTGTTGATGTCTTGGCAAGTTTTACGTCCAGTAGTTTGCCATTGCTATCTGAACGACCGGCTCCCATAACTACAACGTCCTGTAAAGGATATACAACTAACTTTAAGTAATGCAGAAGTCAGAAAAATGGTCGGAGCAGAAAGGCAACGCATCACACACTTAATGAAAAATGCATATCCCATGACGAATGGAATATACGTAACCGACTCAGGGCAAAACAAAAAAAAAATGTAGTTTTGGACCAAGCATTGTACACAATCAAATGAACAAGTACAGGGTGTATTTTCAATGACTGTGGGGTGTTTGAAAATATTTTCGTTCCAAGTTTTGTATTTACCTATTATGTTAAACGGACTCCACCGAGGGTGGGCGGGGGGGGGGGGGGATATAACATATTTTCAATAACACCACAGTCATTAAAAATACACCCCATAGTTAGTTAGTTAGTCGCGGTTCCAACAACACAGCGGGGGGGGGGGGGGGGGGGGATATAACATATTTTCAACACCAGTCATTAAAAATACATTCCATAGTTAGTTAGTTAGTTAGTTAGTTAGTTAGTTAGTTAGTTAGTTAGTTAGTTAGTCGCGGTTCCAACTTTACGGCAACGGATCGTCCCCATTATGCCCCGTTCCTGTGTCAGTCAATGTCACACAAAACTTTCCTCACTGCCCAATGTGAAAAGTGGAACAGACAGGAGTCTCGGCAAGCCAACAGCCCGCACAGGTACACTGTGCACAATGCCGCCGCCAGAATGCCAACACAAGAGTCCTCCATGAAAAATACAGTTCATTGTCGTTGGAATCGGCAGTCACCAGAAATACTTCATTGACCCGGGTTTTATCCCACATGGTACGATCTCTTTCCCCAGGGCGAACCGCCGAAAGCGCTGCACAAAGCACGAACTCCGTAGCTCCAGCGACGACTCCCACGAGTTTCCTGAAAAATGCACCCGTGAGCCGAAAAGGCAAACCAGTCAATTCAGGGACAGCCGTCCATTGTTAGGAACATGCAGTTCACAATGCAAACAACAGCGGAGAGATGTAAAAGCATTCCACATGAATTTCACAGCTCACAGTGTTGCGCCAAGCACTCACTCGGTAGCAGGGCGACGGAACCATGTACTACCAGTCCAACATGAGGAAAATGCGAACGCAAACCGTAGCCACACGCATTAACACGCCAGGGGACTTAACTGTTCAATGCTTAACAGCCTTGTTGGGGAATGGAAGTTTTTTCAATACACCCCATATTATGATATCAATTTCCATTAGCTGGGCATTAAAATTGCGGTATCTACTGCGAAACGAAACAAATAACACTATAACCCTAGTTTGCGATAAACCGTCCCTCTGTCCAAATGGGAACCCACATTTGGCAATATACTATCCTACGGTACCGAATCAGTTAACAAGGCAGAATAATGGAAACAGAAATAGAGGATGATAGATAGAAAAGATATTGGACATTTCTGCATCATGGCACGGAAAACTATCAACACATTGAAAATGAAAGGAAGTTGTGGAAGCTAATAAAACAATTTAACAATGAGGGCAGGGGAGAAACTCAAAAATTGCACTACATAAAGACGAGAACATCTTAACAGGAAAGCAAGCAGCTGACCATTTTGCGGACTCATTCGCACAAGATAACAATATCGAAATTAGTCCATAGAAATACAAGAGATTCGAGAGAAATTGCAACATACAGTAGAGAAGGAAATATTACATGAGGTTATGGAGGCACCTTTCACAATCAGTGAACTGGAGCTAGCCATATCAAGACTGAAAATGAGAAAGTCACCAGGAGCTGATGGTATCTCCAATGAAATGATCAGGAACCTAGGAACAGAGGCCAAAGCAAAGCTGTCGCAGATCTTCAATAACAGCTGGACCTTAGGCAGTGTTCCACAAGCTTGGAGAGAAGCAATCATGATACCCCTCCTAAAATCAGGGAAAGATAGTTCCACTGCCTCCAGCTACAGACCAATCAGCCTCACCAGCTGTCTCTGCAAACAATGGAGCGCGTCATCAATCACAGACTACAATGGTACATTGAAAGTGAAAACATCATTGTGCCACAACAGGCTGGCTTTAGGCAGTGCTACTCTACGGAAGATCAGACACCTCTCTCAAGAAATTGAGAATGCATTCCAAGAGAAGAAGCTAGTGCTTGCGGCATGAATAGATCTGAAGAAAGCCTTTGACAGTCTGGAAAGAAGGCCTGATAAAGAAACTGAGAAACTGTAAAGTCAATGGAAGAATGTACAAATGGGTAAAAGCATATTTGCACCACAGAAGAGCTCGAGTACAGATAGACGGACTCAAGAGCAAGAAATTACTATTGCGTCACGGTGTTTCCAAGCGGGAGTCTTGTCCCCCACACTTTTTCTAATCTTCATCAATGATCTTGTTGCTAAACTACCCGAAGGAATTAAAGCGGCAATGTATACAGATGACCTGGTTATGGGGAAAATGCATCAGTGGCCACCATATTGCTACAGAGAGCTGTAAATACATTTGTTGCATGGGCGGATAGATGGTGTGTCAGCATAAACACTGACAAGTGCAGCACCTCTCTATGTACCCTCTCTCCGAAACAAAAGGCAGGGATCATTCAGATACATGGAACGCCCCTAAGAAAAGATAAAGAACCAACATACCTTGGTGTAACATTTGATGACAGGCTGACATTGAGAAAACACATCAAAAAATCTGTAGCAAAAGCCAGAAGGAAAATGGCCATCCTGAGAAAGCTAAGTGGAACCACATGGGGAGCCAGTGGGAAAATACTTTGCAAAGTTTATCAACAGAGCATACGACCACACCTGGAATACGGGTCAACTGCGTCGTGTTCAGCATAAAAAACCACACTACAAGAGCTGGACAAGGTGCAAAATCAAGCTCTAAGAGTCATCACAGGAGGGATGAGATCAACCCCTAAAGTAGCAATGGAGAAAATGGGGAGGACACAGGCACTGAGAGAACGCAGAGATTCAAAAACACTAATACACGCAGACAAGTTCCTCATCTTGCCAGGCCACCCTAAGAAGAACCGACTTGAAAACTTAGCTATGGGGCGGTTGAAAAGATGTACTTTTATCCACCAGGCCAAACGACTCTGCAGAGAAAACACCGATCTGCCCACAGATGGTATCCCCCTGACAACTATTCCAGAGCGAACTCCATGGAAAGATGAATATAGACTACCACTACAAATCCAGACAAAAGTGAGAGGAACATTTGACAAGGAAGAACAGAACAGTGTACAGCGCAGAACAGCCACTCTCAGCTTCCTTGATGAAGAATACACACAGGACCTCTGGATCCGAGTCTACACAGATGGATCAGCACAAAATGCTGCTCGAAATGGAGGAGCGGGAGTGTATATAGAATACCCAAACAATACTAGGGACACGGCCAGAGTTCCAACAGGAAAGCACTGCCATAACCATGATGCTGAAATTGAGGCAATCAAGATAGTAACAGAGAAATTACTAAATACCAGCCATGGTACGCAACCTTTGGTGCTATTGACAGATGCAAAATCAGTACTCGAGACGCTCCTGTCTGGGAAATTGCCAGTACTAAGGACATTACTTTATGAACTTAGCAGTCAGCATAAGGTCACCATACAGTGGATTAGGTTAGGTTAGTTAGGTTAGTCGAGGTTCCAACTTCACGGCAACGGGTCGTCCCCATTACGCTCCATTCCCGTGCCAGTGAATATCACACAAAACGCTCCCCACTGTCCAATATGAAAAGTGGAATAGACAGGAGTCTCGGCAATCCAACAGCCCGCACAGGTACACTGTGCATAATGCCGCCGCCAGCTGCCAACACAAAATTCATCCACGAAAACCACAGCCAGTTCATCGTCGATGGAATCGGCAGTCACCAGAAAGACCTCATTGTCCCGGGTTTTCTCACATGGCTCGGTCTTTTACCGCAAGGCGACCCGCCGAAAGCGTCGCATAAAGCACGAACTTCGTTGCTTCAGCGCTGACTCCCAGGAGTCTCCTGAAAAATGCACTCGTAAACCAAAAATGCAAATCAGTCAATTCAGCAACAGCCGAAAGGTAGGTAGCCATTGTTCCGAACATGCAGGTCACTTTACAGGACAGATGTAAAAGCATTCCACGCGAATTTGACAGCTCATAGTGTCGCCCAAGCACTCACTCAGTAGCAGGGCGACGGAACCAAATACTACCAGTCTAACATGAAGAAAATGCGATTGCAAACCGTAGCTACAAGCATAAACACGCCACAGGCCTTAACAGTTCAATGCCTAACCGCCATGTTGGCGACCGGAAGTCGGTATACATTGGATAACATCCCACTGTGGAGTACCCGGAAACGACAGAGCTGATCGATTGGTTAAGAAAGGAGCAAAAGAAGAACAGCCTGATGTGCCCATTACATACCACCAAATGAAAATAAATTTGTCAGAAAGCCATCAAAACCTGCTTAAGACGACTACCACGTTATGTACAGACCAGAATAAGTTCTGCGCATCAGAACAGGACACAATAGATTATGCAACCACATGTATACAAAATTCAAAATTGGTGAATCAGCCATGTGCACATGTGGTTTGGCGTCGCAGACAGCAGAGCACATACTCCAAGACTGCCCAAAATACAACATATCTAGGAAAACCTTTTGGCCTAGAGAGACAACAGTGGATGATAAATTCTATGGACCGCTGAGTGAACTAGAAAAGACAGTTAAATTCATACAAGAGTCAACATTGCAGTTATGGTTATGGACATATTTCAAGCGAACGAAAGAAGAAGAAGAAGACGAAGAAGAAGAAGAAACATATTACCACAGAAGGAAAGTTATAAAAAGACATTACCGGCCAACCAGGTGGCAAAGCACTTGAAGAAGAAATAGGTTGATTAATAACTGATTAATGTGTCCCGAGATAACTTCCTGCTGTCTGTGTTGTGATAACACCATATATAGTTTGTAAGAAAGATTATACGCAGGAACAGGTGGCAAATCCCCCCTCACTTAGCAGGCGATGCGCCCAGGTTAAAAAACCCTCGTCAGATCGTGCCCCTGACATTATCAACGCAATATAATAAATATAAATTAATTCAAAACAAAGTATTCTCTCAGGGAATTTAAACACAGGAGCCATAAATAATAATTAATATATTGCTCGATTCCTTGCCTGGCAAATTCCGCTGCGTTTCGTCAGTTGCATCATACGCAAGAATTATATATCACATGACTGTGTTTAAAGTATTTCAGCAAACGTTTAATTCATTTATTGACTTCGTATGATATATAACTCTGTATGATATATAACTCTGCAGTATGCAAATGACTAGAGATGCAGTGAAGTTTGCCCATCAAGGAATCGTGCAATATATTACTTGTGACTTCTGTATTTAAATATTGAATTGTTTCATATTCTGCAGGAGATGTATGTTTTTAAATTCCAGAATGTCCAGAATTCAAATATGGAGCAGAATCCTGCAACCTGACGTGTAACTGTGACAGAGACAAGACCGCTTCATGTAACAGCACAAACGGCGTCTGTAACTGTAAGCCAGGATGGGGTTCCAGCGACTGTTCCCAAGATGTTGACGAATGCCTGAACCGAACCGTGGAAGCTTGTCCTCATGATTACCAAGAATGTATCAACACTGTAGGAAGCTTCAAGTGTGAATGTAAAGAAGGCCTCGTTAAAAACGCCAATGGGAATTGTGAAGGTGTGTATTTGCGTCCTTGTTGGGTCAGCTACATTATTTTTAAACATTCTGATGTCCATAAACTCCGTTAACTAGTAATCGTAGTTAGTCTTTGATTCACAATGAGTTGAGTTGAGTCAAGAACCGACATCACTGCACTCAGGACATTTCCATAGTGCTCAGTCCCCTCGTTCAACAGACAGTGAAGAGTCATACTAACTACTAATCGTTCCCACCGCTATCTGACTAAATGTTCTCCTGGTCTTCCCTCTCAGTTTTGAGATTCTTCCAGAACCCCTGCCGATCCCCCGCAATCTCAATCTTTCCACATATGGGTTCTCAATCTGTTCCTCCACCTGGTCCCACAAGCGCACGACCACTCCCCCCCCCCCCCCCTGTCCATAGGCAAGATAGCACCAAGAGGTGCATTCCCTGCTAGCCTATCAACCTGTTCATTTCCCCGTACACTCGCATGGCTAGAGCAAAATATCCATACAATTCTCACAATCTGTGACCTCTGAAGCGACGAGAGCCATTCCACACGAAACATTCCTTTCTCCACTTTGCTAAGCATATTCTTTGAATCCGCAATGAACACAACGTGTGTTGCAGTTGTCTCCTCTAGCCACCAGAATTCCGCTGTTACTGCCTCCACCTCCATTCTCATCCTGGAGGTCGTAGTCTCATATGCCAGGCTCTCCTTTTTCAAGACTCGCCCATTAGCCTTTGCAATAAAGCCACAGCCACTATGTCTGCTTCTCACCACTGACCCATTGGTGTAGATGACTATGTCACCTTGATGTGTGTTGCTCTGGATCAGCTGTTGCACTTCAAACTCAGTGCGGCCCGCTGCCCATTCTCTGCACTCACGACCCAGTGTTATTAGTACATTGTGCCAGTCTGTCATGTCTTTTGGAACTTCAACCCACTCTCTTTCACGATTGATGGTCTCTAGATCACACACCTGACTTATAGAAAGTTCTGCCTGTGCCATCCAGGACCTGCCTTGTCTTAGTCTATGACCCTTTACCATATCCATTGCTGCATGCAGTGGGTAATCCCTGTCTGCGGCAACTCTCAGGTACCATTTGGCCTAAAGGACCCTATGCCTATCCGTCATTGTAGGTAGCGCCAGGATATGCCTCATGCAGATAATTGGTGTGTCCTTTGTGCACCCCAGTATTAACTGCATGGCAGCATTCTGTATGCGCTCCAACCTTTCAAGCTGGCTTTTTGATACTGTCAGCAGTCCCAAACCATACTCAATGACAGAAATTATTAACTGCTGAAAGAGCCTGTACAGCATCCTCTGATATACCCCGGTTGCTGCCATAGCCCTCAATGCAGTAAGTCCCCTACCAGCCTTCACCACCAAATCCTCCACATGATCCTTAAAAAACACCTGTCAAAGGTGATACCCAAGTACTTCAGTTTATTCTCTCGACTAAGAGGACATCCATTCAACATAATACCTGGGAAGTCTGCCTTGACGATCCGGTTATCCAGGGAGTACCACACAACCGATGCCTTGTCTGGGTTTAAAATGGCCCCTGCGTCCGTGCATCACTCCATCACCTTGTCTACCGCCACCTTACGTCTTTTGCCAAACTGGCCCTGTCTGTACACTAGCACATCATCTGCAAATGTCAAGATTCTACCCACACCTGGTGTCTTAATAGCTGCGATTTTGCTGGTGTATGATTCACAATGAAACACAACACACTGCATTGATTAAGTCATGATTCCTACACTTTCAGAAGTCAACCGTCAAGCAGAATATATTTTCAACCTAAATGTGTTTGAAGAAAACAGTAGTCATCTTGAGCTTGTTGACATCTCCATAAATTCATAAAGTGTGTCCTCAAATGGAGCAGGTATAGGCCAAACTAATTTTCTTCATTCAGGAGATGTTGGGAACTCTTGCTTGAAATGTTGGACACTCTTGCTTCAAATGTTGGACACTCTTGCTTCAAATGTTGGATGCTCTTGCTCAAAATATTGGACACTCTTGTTTGAAATATTGGACACTCTTGCTTATGTCGGACACTTGCTTGAAATATTGGACACTCTTGCTTATGTCGGACACTTGCTTGAAATGTTGGACACTCTTGCTTCAAATGTTGGATGCTCTTGCTCGACATATTGGACACTCTTGTTTGAAATGTTGGACACTCTTGCTTCAAATTTTTATTCCTCAGTTCGCCAATTTCACTGTTGCATTCACCAAAATCTTGCATCTTTAGTTTATTCAGTAAGTGATTCTTAATATGGCGATGTATTTCATTTTCCGAGCCTGTTATGTCATGTGCAGAGTCTGAATATTGCTACTTCTTCACTTCAGCATGAATCTAAAGCTGTCTATATTGATTTATCAACATTAGTATTAAGATGCACTTGATCATTCTTCTCCATGTTGCTTTGTAGGGGGGAGAAACTCTTGTTGGTGACCTATCAGTTCATAATTCATCATAAATTAGTAGGGCTGTACCGGATTCAAATTTTTGAAATCCGGCCGGAGCCGGATTTGGCCGGATTTATGAAGTGAGATCCGGCCGGAGCCGGATTTACAAATCTTATATATAAATTAGGATGTGCGTATTTATGTATCTCTGTATGTATGTATGTATGTCCTTTATTTGTTCGCGAACGGCCCATCCGATTGAGATGAAATTTTCTACACGCCTTCCTTTCATTCCAGAGCTGTCAACTGTGATATTTTGTTAGTGTGAAATCGCCTGCTTACTCAGTATTATTTCATTTTTCATTTTTCATTATAATTTCATATATCTCAGGGGACCTAACTCTGTAAAAGTTATTTCAAGGGGCATAACTTTTCTGTATAACTTATAGTCATATTGTGGCATCGTTTTCAAAGATTTATAAACTCTTTGTCCATAGTTATGTACCGGCATATGAGTTATAATAAATAATGATACAATCTGTAAGGCATTTTCAAAGTTTTCATAAAAATGATGCACAATGCATAACATTGTAACTCATCTTTTTTTGCTTAAGAAGTTACTGTAGTCATGCAGGTGATTAGAAAGAGTTTTCATTAAAAATAATGGATGGTGTGTGGTAGAACTTTCTTTTAAGTTACATTTTTTTTTGTTGTATGAATTTAATGAAGCCGGACAGGGTCAGGCAGACAGATAGACAGACAGACAGACAGACAGATAGACAGTCGGGAACAGGAACTTATATGACTACTTATATAAATTAAATGAGATGCTTCACACCAGGAGCTGGGCGATGTCGGGCCGGGTCAGACAGACAGACAGACAGACAGACAGACAGATAGTCGGTAACGGGAACGGGAACTTATATGACTACTTATATGAATTAAATGAGATGCTTCCCACCAGAGACTGGGCGAAGCCGGGCAGGGTCAGCTAGTAAAAGAATAAAAATAACATAACCTACTACATCACTTGACTTAGGTGAGTGGAGTCACTCGACTGTTCATTACTGCAGTTCATTACTATAGACATGACAATGATGACATATACTCATATTAAATCATTTAAAAGTAAAATAATTACATTTACATTAGAATAAGTAATTAAGTAATATTAAGTTCCATAAGTTCAAGATGAAACATAATACATAAGCACATAATGCTAATTTAGTAATTTTAATTTTTAGTTTTCAGTTTCAGTTTTTAGTTTTCACATTGTTTTCAGTTGGCAAATTGGCAGCTCAGTTACAACTCACAACAACAGTACATTGAACAGATTGAATTTATTGAAATACATTCATTCAGTAATTTCACTATTTCAGTCAGTCAGTCTTCATTATGACTGTGAAGTTGAACTCTCAGAGTCAAGAAGGGACACGTTGTATTTCTGGAAACTCAACGTCTCCGCATTTTGTGTTAAAAGGCTACTACGGTGGTCAGTGATAATGTCTCCTGCAGTACTGAACAGCCTTTCCGATGGCACACTTGTAGGTGGTGGTGCAAGAAATGCCTGCGCCAGTCTAGCCATACTTGGAAATCTTTGCTTATTGGCATGCCACCATGAAACTGGATCTGACTGTCGAGTTTGAAGTGGCTCTGACAGGTACTGTGTCACCTCAGTGTTAATGCTGTTGCCTTCGGCACTTGCAGAACGATCTGTGGTGGGATTTTCCTCGACAATTGTGTCAAAACAGCTCCATATTCTGGACTCGTACTGTGTGGCAGTGCTCACAGAAGTCAAAACACTACTACTACTACTACTACTACTACTACTACTACTACTACTACTACTACTACTACTACTACTACTACTACTACTACTACTACTACTACTACTACTACTACTACTACTGCTGCTACTACTACTACTACTACTACTACTACTACTACTACTACTAGTAGTAGCTGATGGATCCTGTGGGCTGACTGTGTTTGCTGAATCAATAATGGAGTTAGCTGCTAACAGCAGATGGGCTCGTGCATCACTTCTACCACGTTCGGAGAAGAAGCACAGCTTGAATCGAGGATCCAGTAGTGTGGCACAGGTGTAAATACTGTTAGATTCAATGTCCGCAAATCTGCTGCTAACAGCTTCAAGCAGGGCTGCTTTCATAGTTTTGATCCCAGCATCACTACCTTCTTTCTGGAGGAAAGCCATGAGTGTTTTCACTAGGCTGTACCGGATTCAAATTTTTGAAATCCGGCAAGAGCCGGATTTGGCCGGATTCATGAAGTGAGATCCGGCCGGAGTTGGAGCCGAAGCCGGATTTGTAAAAATGGCCGGATTCCGGATTTGCCGGAGCCGGAGCCGAAATCCGGTACACCCCTATAAATTAGTAATTAATGTTATATGTCCAGCCTGATCTTGGTCTTCCTCCTGTCCTGTCATAGTCATATCACATATAAGGATAGAACAGCAGCAGTATATATAACAGTATCTTGTACAAAGGGGCAAAAGTGTCGCCTCAAAACATGATTCATACGAGATCAATTTCTGCATCCAATCATCAGGTGTCATATTATATGAGAAGCCCTCAGGTCCTTCAGCCTGTTCAGTTCATTACCATTACACAATGGACATGTTAGTGAGTGCCCCGATCTCATGCATATTAAATCCATCAACATACAGTCTCTAACTGTGCCTGTAAGATGTTGCTTCAAGGACTTCCTCACATGCTTGGTGTGTTGTTCTTTCCTGACCACACCGATGTTCAGTCCAAATGCTTGCATCTTAACTACAAATGCTGATTCATTCAGCAGGTAGTACTTTTCAGAACATCGCTCTCATCACAGCCCTTGAAAAGATTCATGATCTTTTCCAGTTTACCTGCTTGATGCTTGCCCCCCCCTCCCCCCCCCCCCCCCCCCCCAAATCCTCAATTGATGATTATATCAAACGATTTTATTCCTTCTATTTTGGGTCAGGCACCAATTAGTGAATGTTTATAATTTATGTGTAATTGTTTTCCTGGTTTCTGATCCACACGGTTGCACCGATTTAATGTTAGAATTGAATATTTTAAGTTTGCTGTTAAGTTTTATTGACTTCCATAAGTTTCCTTGGTTGTCTGTACAAAATGTAGTGTAACTAAAGATTTGTACATGTTTCAGTGCACCCTGGAGCTAGCTGTCAGACAGGAAACAGGTGTTCACATTTGTGTGTCAACATCTTCCAGGGCCAGACATCCCAGGAGAAATGTTACTGCCCAGACAACATGAAGTTGGTGGGAAACACTTGCCAGCGTAAGAATCTGATCATACACAATACCATTCCTAATAACTCATTCTGGCCCATGAAATTGTCACTTTATAATTGTCATAACATGAACAACTCAAAATATGGTTGGTCAGCTGTATAAGAGCACAGTTTCAGAAAAATCAGAGAATGTTGTAGAAGACAAATCTTCACCAGCAAGCAAAATCAACACAGTTTAATAATGGCACTAAAATAACTACATTGAAGATTAATAGTATGTAGTTATTTTAGTGTCATTGTGTTTATTTTTTGCTTTTGTCTGTTGATGAAGGCTTGTTGCCACAATGGCCTCTATTGTTCTGTGACTGAGCTCCTGTAAGGCTGACTTTCCAGGCTTTGAGTTTTTTGTATTGTGCCTTGCATTCTCACAGTTTACCACTCTTACCCCCATTTCCTGTGTGAATGTAAGGACTTGACAATAGTATATCTAAGAAGGCAATCACTCTTAACCCTGCCAGTCCAGAGAGCGTGGAAGTGCAGTGACTGGCACACCTGCCTGCCAGCTCAGTGGACATGTATTCAAATCTCCATCAAGGCAGAATGCTTAAAATTGACCCAGCCTTAAATCGTGACAGTAAAGGACCCTTTTACAGGCCTTAAGGCTCCTCGAGCATACAGTGCTAGACCCATATTTTAAGAGACCAGTTGGCACTCTATGGATGATGTGGCCCGTATGACACCTGCCACCTTTACTGTCCAAGATATTCTTGTATCTGTCTTAGGCTGGCCTGACCTGAGAACTCGTGTTAATTTTAAGAATCTGAATTTGTCCAACTGTATTATGGACAGTGCCAAGAAGGACAGCAATGGCAGACTAGTTTCTTTATAGATGCCTAACATTTCATGACTCACCAAGATTGGTGCTCGTGTTAGATGGAGAACCATGACCAATGACCATCCATGCTTATCGACATGGCACATGATGACGAGGATGGTGAATGAAGTATGTCAGTATCAGCAAATGAAGAGATTTGTGCAATAGGGATTTGTAATATCTCCATTTACTTTTTGTTTTGCTCTACATAGTGAAAAATTAGAGAAATTTAAAAGGCATGAGAGAAATCACCATTAGACATAATTTCAGTGCTATAAAATATGCAGAGGATAAAATAATGGTTGTAGGCAATAGAAAAGATTTGGGAAATGCTGTTATTTTACACAGTGAGAAAATATCCATCCATCCATCATGGGCTGTGGCGATAAGCGTGGGCGGTCATGTTCTGCCATTTCACTCGATCACCAGCATCGTGGATCAGCTCTGTGTTCCTGTTTCGACCATGCCATGTGGCCAAGCCATCCAGGTATTTACTTCTCGGTCTTCCACTTGGTCTCTTCCCTTCGATCTTGCCAGACGTCACCAAGTTCTCCAAGTCATTTCTTCTCATAACATTTTTTTTTTTTTTTTTTTTTTCCGCGTTTCCATCCTGTTTCAGGATATTGCGGTCAACACCAGCATCTTTCAGCTGTATGTTGATTCCTAGGCTAGATTACGCCCATCAGCACGCCACGACTTTCTGAGCGACCGGCTCCATACTCCCACAAGTCACCCTTGCGACTCGAACCACTGCCAACTCTCGTCGCGCCACGCGACGAGAGCACTCGGAGCCAGCGGAGAAAGCTGCCAACCCCTCGGCCACGGAGCCGGTCTTCTCATAACATGCCCAAAAATATTAGACTGTCTACATCTAATGACTCTAATCAGTTTACGATCTTCATTTGTTTCTTGAAGGACTTGTTCATTGGTTTTTCTGTCCGTCCATGGTATTCTTTGCATTTTCCTCAGAAACCAAATTTTCACAGCCATCAGCTGTTTTTCAGCTTGTCTGCTTCACATCCATACAAAAGTACAGGTTCTATGTAGCACTTCAATACTCTTTTTCTCATTTCAATTTATACCTTTTTATTGGTCAGTATGTTTTTCATCTTGCAAAAGGCTACCTTCGCCATAGCAATTCTTTTTCTAATCTCTTCAAGGCATCTCCCATCAGATGTTATGACTGTGCCAAGATAACAGTACTGATTCACTTGCTTAAGAATATGCCCGTTTACTCGTTTATCACATTGTGGTATTTCCTTCTTCCCAGTGACAACCATAATATGTGTCTTCTTAATATTCAGGTCTAACCCTGGGTTCCAAATGTTGCTGTATGTAGCCGAGGCGCGGTCTTGTGGTGAGCGCTCAACATTGCTTAAATACCCCAATGGCTTGTGAATACATAACCTATGCAGCAAATGTCCAACTCCTGGCCTTCACGTGGCGGAACTGTTTAAACTAACAGGAGAAGGGGCGACAACGAGTCTCTGGTGCCGGAAAATAACCAGTATGCTCTAGATGTGTATGCACGTACATGCATGCGCAGACAGGTGTGCGCGTGCGTACACATCTACACTCGAGTGAGACCACAGTCTGCTCTAGCAAAGAAAGGTGCTGAAGACGGAGGCAACCAGCCAAGAGGCGCACCACAGAAATCAGGATGCCACGCAATCATGCAAAATGGAATATGTCGACTACTGCTAATTGTTATGGTGCTCGCCCTGCTTTTGACCCCCAGGCAGGTGCAGTGCCGGGCCCTATGTCTCGAAAGGGTCCAACCCCAACTACTGGAGGTCCTCCTCAGATGTCCTGTGGAGCAGGGGACATGAGAATAGGACGACTGGCCATACTAAACGAAGACTTAAAATAATGCACTGGAATGCGGAGGGAGTCAGCAACAAAAAAATAGAATTAGAAAAAATCTTGGACCAAGAAAAAGTAAGCATATGTTGCTTGCAAGAAACTCACCTCAATGAGAATATAGCCTTAAAAATCAGAGGCTACCAGTGTTACCGATCTGACCGAAAGGACAGGCGAAAAGGTGGGATACTGACCCTTGTAAAAAATAACATCATGGCTTCCCAAATTGAAGTCTACATAGAAGGGGCTGAGTATCAGACACTTAAACTTAAGACAGGTAATACAGACCTACATCTGATCAATTACTACTGTCCAAGTGACCGCCCACAGGCACTGGACACACTACCACTAAAAGAAAAAATGATTGTGTGTGGCGATTTCAACAGCCACTCGCAGAGCTGGGGCTACGATCACATGGACCAGAGAGGAGAGAGACTGGAAGACTGGCAGGATGAGAATAAATTCATCTTGATTAACAAGCCGTCTGACCCACATACTTTCTACTCGAGATAATGGCACTCTACAACTACACCTGACCTGGCTTTTCATTCACCAGACCTGGAGTGGAACATTACACGAATTGTTGGGAAACAACTTGGTGGCAGTGACCATCGGCCAGTCTTTCTAACCGTAGAAAATGAGCTTGTAAGTGAAAGCAGCACCCTCTTGAGGTGGAACTACAAGAAAGCAGACTGGGCAATGTACAAACATCGCACCAGCATACTGGTTAGAAACCTGAACACTGAGAAAAACATAAATAAAGTAGTTGAAGAGTTTGGGAAATGCATACTACAGGCAGCGCGAGAAACAGTGCTAAGAGGAGCCCGTAAACAGTATAAACCCTACTGGGGTAGTGAACTGGAACAGTTGCATAATGATGTGGAAGTGTGTAGAAAGCAAGCAGAGGCCACACCCAGCCAAGAGCACCACAATAAATTCCAGCATGCAAAAGCCAAATTTCAAAGGGCCAAGCTGCAGGCTAGACGGAAAAGCTGGCAGGAGAAAACGGAGTCTCTGAACTTTGAAAGAGACACAAGGAAATTGTAGAAGCTAATAAAACAGCTTAATGACGAGGGCACAGGGAGAAACTCAAAAATTGCGCTACATAAAGATGGAAAAATCTTAACAAGAAAGCAAGCAGCTGACCATTTTGCGGACTCATTCGCACAAGATAACAATATCAAAATGAGTCCAGAGAAACAACAAGAGATTCGAGAGAAACGACAACATACAGGACAGAAGGAAATAGTACATGAGGTTCTGGAGGCACCCATCACAATCAGCGAACTGGAGCTAGCCATATCAAAACTGAAAATGAGAAAGTCACCAGGAGCTGATGGTATCTCCAATGAAATGATCAGGAACCTAGGAACAGAGGCCAAAACAAAGCTGTTGCAGATCTTCAATAACAGCTGGACCTTAGGCAGTGTTCCACAAGCCTGGAGAGAAGCAATCATGATACCACTCCTAAAATCAGGGAAAGATGGTTCCATTGCCTCTAGCTACAGACCAATTAGCCTCACCAGCTGTCTCTGCAAAACACTGGAGCGCATCATCAATCACAGACTGCAGTGGTACATTGAAAGTAAAAACATCCTTGTGCCACAGCAGGCTGGCTTTAGGCAGTGCTACTCTACGGAAGATCAGACAACCTACCTCTCTCAAGAAATTGAGGATGCATTCCAAGAGAAGAAGCTGGTGCTTGCGGCATGGATAGATCTGAAGAAAGCCTTTGACAAAGTCTGGAAAGAAGGTCTGATGAAGAAACTGAGAAACTGCAAAGTCAATGGAAGAATGTACAAATGGGTGAAAGCATACTTGTACAACAGAAGAGCCCGAGTACAGATAGACGGACTCAAGAGCAAGAAAGTACTACTGCGTCACGGTGTCCCCCAGGGCGGAGTCTTGTCCCCCACACTTTTTCTAATCTTCATCAATGATCTTGTTGCTCACCTACCGCATGGAATTAAAGCGGCAATGTACGCTGATGACCTGGTTCTATGGAGCACAAATGAATATGCATCAGTGGCCACCAGATTGCTACAAAGAGCTGTAGATACATTTGCTGCTTGGGCAAATAGATGGTGTGTCAGCATAACCACTGACAAGTGCAGCACCACCCTATTTACCCTCTCTCCAAAACAAAAGGCAGGGATCATTCAGATAAATGGAACACCCATAAGAGATGATAAAGAACCAACATACCTTGGAGTAACATTTGATGGCAGGCTGACATGGAGAAAGCACATCAACAAATCAGTAGCTAAAGCCAGAAGGAAAATAGCCATTCTGAGAAAGCTAAGTGGAACCACATGGGGAGCCAGTATGAAAATACTTAGCAAAGTTTACCAACAGAGCATACGACCACACCTGGAATATGGGTCAACTGCGTCGTGTTCAGCATCCAAAACCACACTACAAGAGCTGGACAAGGTGCAAAACCAAGCACTTAGAGTCACCACAGGAGGGATGAGATCAACCCCTATAGTGGAAATGGAGAAGATGGGGAGGACACAGGCACTGAGTGAGCGCAGAGACACGAAAACGCTAATACAAGCAGAAAAGTTCCTCAGCCTGCCAGGCCACCCTATGAAGAACAGATTTGAAAACCTAGCTATGGTGCGGTTGAAAAGAAGTAGTTTTATCCACCAGGCCAAACGACTCTGCAGAGAAACCACTGATCTGCCCACAGTTGGTATCCCCCTAACAACTATTCCAGAGCGAACTCCATGGAAAGATGAGCATAGACTATCATTACAAATCCAGACAAAAGTGAGAGGAATATTTGACAAGGAAGAACAGAACAGTGTGCAGCGCAGAACAGCCACTCTCAGCTTCCTTGATGAAGAATACCCACAGGACCTCTGGATCCGAGTCTACACAGATGGGTCAGCACAAAATGCTGTTCGAAATGGAGGAACGGGAGTGTACATAGAATACCCAAATAATACTAGGGACACAGCCAGAGTACCGACAGGAAAGTACTGCCATAACTATGATGCCGAAATTGAGGCAATCAAGATAGCAACAGAGAAATTACTAAATAACAGCAATGGTACACAACCTGTGGTGCTACTGACAGATGCAAAATCAGTACTCGAGGCGCTCCTGTCTGGGAAATTGCCAATACTAAGGACACTACTTTCTGAACTTAGCAGTCAGCATAAAGTCACCATACAGTGGATACCATCCCACTGTGGAGTACCCGGAAACGACAGAGCTGATCAATTGGCTAAGGAAGGAGCCAAAGAAGAACAGCCTGATGTGCCCGTTACATACCACCAAAAGAAAAGAATGATCAAATCAGTCAGAAAGCCACCAAAACCTGCTCAAGATGACTACCACATTATGGACAGACCAGAACAAGTCATTATTCTGCACCTCAGAACAGGACACAATAGATTACGCAACCACATGTATACAAAATTCAAGATTGGTGAAACAGCCATGTGCACACGTGGATTGGCGTCGCTGACAGCAGAGCACATACTCCAAGACTGCCCTAAATATAACATATCTAGGCAAACCTTCTGGCCTAGAGAGACGACAGTGGAAGATAAACTCTATGGACCACTGTGTGAACTGAAAAAAAACCAGTTCAATTCATGCAAGAGACGACATTGCAGATATAGACATATTTCAAGCGAACGAAAGAAGAAGAAGAAGAAGTTCTAACCCTAGTTGTTCACTGTGTGCAACAACCACATCTACTAAATTTTGCAGGTCCTGTTCATTGTCTGCAATCAAGACTGTATCATCTGCATATCTAATGTTATTGATGTATCGTCCCCCAATGTTGACTCCTTCCATATCTTCTATATTTCTGAAAATATTTTCACTGTACCGGGAAAAAAGGTCTGAAGACATTGCACATCCCTGTCTCACACCTCTTTTAAAAGGCTGATATTGACCTACATCGTTATCATTTCTGATGGCAGCTTGTTGTTTCCAATGTATGTTTTCTACAAGTCTAAGGTCTTTTCCATCAATTTGTAGATCTCATGCATCCTTATCATGTCGACATGTCTCACTTTATCGAAAGCCTTTGTGTAGTCAATAAAGCAAAGATATAGATCTTTGTTTACTTCTATAGAACGTTCAATTACTATTCTCAGTATATACACAGCATTTACTGTGCCTTGCCTTCTACAAACCCATATTGTTCTTCCCCTATTTCAGGTTGTATTTTCCTCCTAACTCTTTGCATGATAATTCTTAGCAAAATCTTCGTGATGAGGCTCTTTATACTAATTGTTCGATGTTGATCGCATTCCAAGGCCCCTGATTTCTTCGGGATTGCAATAAATTTAGAATTACACAATTCAGGAGGTATATCTCCAGTATCGTATATTTCGTTCAGCAGTCTGGTGACTTGTTCTATTCCATATTCTTCTAAGGCATTGATCATTTCTATTGTGATGTTATCTGTACCCGGGGTCTTGCCAGTTTTCATGTGGTTAAGAGCATTCTGAACTTCCATCTTCAAAATTGATGGTCCTTCATTATTATTCCGATGATGATATTGTTCTTCTCTTGTATCATCATAAAGGTCTTTCACATAATCTGACCATGCATGTAAAATCGGATTTTTTTTCTATTATGATTTTGCCATCTTTGGTTTTAGGCAACCCTTTGATGTGTGTGTTCTTTTGTTAGTGATGTCATTAATCCTTTTGTGCATTAATTTGGTATTCCGGGTGTTGTGTTGGTTTTAAATTTCCTTGCAATTTCATCAAGCCATGTTTCTTTTGCCTCTTTGCATAGCTTCCTAATTTTCCTGTGAATCTCTTCATATTTGTCCTTGTTATTTTTGTTTAGAATGTTTAGAATTATATTGAAATAATACAAAAATGATAGTTATCACCAAAAACAGAAGAAATATTGCAATGTAACAACCAAGAAAATGAGAAACATCTGAAAAAGGTGAATGATTGTGACAATCTTGGAATAGTTATAATATCCATCTGAAGATGTCTTGTAGACTGTAGAACAAATATTGCCTTCTCCTTTTGTGAAAAGGAAAACATATTCACCAATAAAAGCTGTAAGTTGTAGTGAGAAAAAGTTCTGCATATAGCCTACACCATTGTTTCTCAACCGGTGGGGAATTATGAAGATCATTTCAAGATCGCATTAATACAAGAACCGATTACTTGTTATTGTTTTTCCCTTCATACTTTACAGTTATGTATGTCTCATCCTTCTAAAATTCATTTTATAAAGTAAGTAGACCCACAAATCACATTTTATGTGGATGTCTAGACCTGTTTTAACATATTTACCTTCCATTTATACATATACTGTGTAGGGTTGGGGGATTTTTAGGTAGGAAATATGAAAGGGGGGAATGACATTCTGAAAATATGGTGAAGGGGGGGCACGGGCCAAATTTTTTATATAAAGGGGGGGGGGGAATGATGTTCTGAAAATATGATGAAGGGGGGCACGGGCCAAAAAAGGTTGAGAACCACTGGCCTACACTGTTGTTTGTATGGGAAATATGAACAGTAACCACACGAGTAAAGAAAAATCTGAAGGCACAAAACATGGTTTGAGCTAAATTCACAGAATATCATGATGGGAAAAGATGAAGAGAAAAATAGATAAATAAATACCTCAATGGATTGACCACATGGCATAATGAAGACAAGAACATAGATCTGATTCAAGAGTTTGGTGACTATATAAGATCGCAAACCATTTTGTCCACGCTTAATGGTAAACATATTGTGATGGCGAATGTAGAGTTAAAAGTGCTGTTGATGGAGTAGTTCAGGTATTATTAATAAAGAAGTTAGGGTGCTATTGATAAAGTAGTTAAGGTGCTCAATTATCAATAGAATGATCTAGGGTTCAATCTCCAGTAATGATAGAATTGATGTTTTACCAGTACAACTCTTGAGGTCCATCCTGCATTGTAAGACATGTAGAATTGATTTGTTACCAGTACAACTCTTGATGTCCATCCAACATTGTAAAACAAGTAGAAATGATATTTTACCAGTACAACTCTTGAGGTCCATCCAACATTGTAAAACAAGTACCCTAAATTGTTCATAATTATTTTGTCTATAATACTGCATATGGCACCTTTGTATTGCAGCATGTAGTAACGTGACTTTTGGCAAAGAATGTCGTCTGAGTTGTTCATGTCAAGTTAACAGCACAAAGTCATGTGACACTACCACGGGTGGGTGTGTATGTTCTCAAGGATGGACGTCTTCAAACTGTTCCAAGGACATTGATGAATGCACTGAGCTTTATACAAGTGTCTGTCGGGGTCCTGGTGAACAGTGTGTAAACAGACCTGGAGGATATGATTGTCAAGGTAAGTCAGGACAAGCAGCCTAGCTGATCTTGTAGAGATAGGGCCACCTACATTAGACAATATAAAACATATGACAGAACAGTGATGTATTGTAAAGTATTACTAATGTTCTTCCATTGTGTAGCTAAAGCACATCTCCATGGTTCTGTGTGTAACTAGAGCACATCTGCAAGGTTCTGTGTGTAGCTAGAGCACGTATCCCTGCTTCACTGTGTAGCTAGAGCACGTATCCCTGCTTCACTGTGTAGCTAGAGCACATATCCCTGCTTCACTGTGTAGCTAGAGCACGTATCCCTGCTTCAGTGTGTAGCTAGAGCACATATCCCTGCTTCAGTGTGTAGCTAGAGCACATATCCCTGCTTCAGTGTGTAGCTAGAGCACATATCCCTGCTTCAGTGTGTAGCTAGAGCACATCTCCATGGTTCTGTGTGTAGCTAGAACACGTATCCCTGCTTCAGTGTGTAGCTAGAGCACATATCCCTGCTTCACTGTGTAGCTAGAGCACGTATCCCTGCTTCAGTGTGTAGCTAGAGCACATATCCCTGCTTCACTGTGTAGCTAGAGCACATATCCCTGCTTCACTGTGTAGCTAGAGCACATATCCCTGCTTCAGTGTGTAGCTAGAGCACATATCCCTGCTTCAGTGTGTAGCTAGAGCACATCTCCATGGTTCTGTGTGTAGCTAGAACACGTATCCCTGCTTCAGTGTGTAGCTAGAGCACATATCCCTGCTTCACTGTGTAGCTAGAGCACATATCCCTGCTTCAGTGTGTAGCTAGAGCACGTATCCCTGCTTAAGTGTGTAGCTAGAGTACGTATCCCTGCTTCAGTGTGTAGCTAGAGCACATATCCCTGCTTCAGTGTGTAGCTAGAGCACATATCCCTGCTTCAGTGTGTAGCTAGAACACGTATCCCTGGTTCTGTGTGTAGCTAGAACACGTATCCCTGGTTCTGTGTGTAGCTAGAACACGTATCCCTGGTTCTGTGTGTAGCTAGAGCACATATCCTTTCTTCAGTGTGTAGCTAGAGCACATCTCCATGGTTCTGTGTGTAGCTAGAACACGTATCCCTGGTTCTGTGTGTAGCTAGAACACGTATCCCTGGTTCTGTGTGTAGCTAGAGGACACATGTCTCCATGGTTCAGTGTGTAGCTAGAACACATCTTCATGGTTCAGGGTGTAGCTACAGCATTTCTCCATGGTTCAGTGTGTAGCCAGAGCACATCTCCTAAGTTCTGTGTGTAGCTAGAGCACATCTCCATGGTTCAGTGTGTAGCTAGAGCACATCTCCATGGTTCTGTGTGTAGCTAGAGCACATCTCTATGGTTTTGTGTGTAGCTAGAACACATCTCCATGGTTCTGTGTGTAGCTAGAGCACATATCTATGGTTCTGTGTGTAGCTAGAGCACATATCTATGGTTCTGTGTAGCTAGATCACATCTCCTTGGTTCTGTGTGTAGCTAGAGCACATCTCCATGGTTCTGTTTGTAGCTAGAACACATCTCCATGGTTCAGTGTGTAGCTAGAGCACATATCTATGGTTCTGTGTGTAGCTAGAGCACATCTCCATGGTTCTGTGTGTAGCTAGAGCATATCTCCATGGTTCTGTGTGTAGCTAGAGCACATCTCCATGGTTCTGTGTGTAGCTAGAGCATATCTCCATGGTTCTGTGTGTAGCTAGAGCACATCTCTTTGGTTCTGTGTGTAGCTAGAGCACATCTCCATGATTCATATTTTTAGCTAGAGCACATCTCCATGGTTCAGTTTGCAGCTAGAGCACATCTCCATGGTTCATATTTTTAGCTAGAGCACATCTCCATGGTTCAGTTTGTAGCTAGCTGTACTGACTTTTGGCAAATACAGTTTATGCATGCATTTACGCCATATATTAAATACTGCAGTGTCTCATTTATCTCTAGAAATTATTCATATTCATTTACTTTTATTTTTCCATAAGAAGACAGGTGTATCATACCGTTGGTAAAATTGTCCGTGGGAAGACAGGTGTATCATACTGTTGGTAGAATTGTCCATGGAGATTGAGATTCATCAATAACTACAATGTTACAGGTTACAGAATGATCCAGTAAATATCCTTTTATAAATTTACCAATTGGTGTTTTAAACATTTTCATTACAACCTGCAGACTGGTGCTTCAAAACATCATTTTCTTTTCAGGCTGTAATTTTATCATTACAAATTCATCTGGAGTAATACAGTCACTGAATTATCCACAACGTCCTCCTAGCAATGCTACTTGCTCTTGGACCTTCAGAGCAGGGAGTGGACAAACTGTTTCGCTCAGGTATTGTTTATGATCCAGCTTTACGGGTAGCATTGTAGCTATTCCAATCAGTGGTTTACCATCTCACTTGTCAGTGTTCAGTTCCCATTAGTAGTAAAATGTTTCAAACTACTGAACGTAAAACATGCCAAGACATCAACAGCAGTTGAAAAATGTGGTGTTGACTTCAATGTCCTGTAAAGGATATGCAGAAAAAAAAAAGTAGAATGTTTCCTGGCTTTTACAGATGTGGAGACAACTCAGTCTCATGCAATAAGTAGCAGAATGTATTTCCTAGCGTGTACGGCTGTGGGGGTAAAACAGTTTCATACAATAAGCAGCAGAGAAGTACAGACAACTGGTGTGGTACTGTCTGTATCAGTTCTCATGTACCATTTGATCATGAAAGATGCTGTCCAATGCTATATTTCTAGTATGTTTAATGACATGCAAATGTGGTAACTTTACTTTTTCAATGATTGAATAATGCATTAATGTAAAACACGTGGAATTATCATCATCAGATGCTTTGCTGACTGGTGTGGGCAGTCATTTTCTCCACATCTCGTGATCTCCAGCAGTGTATCAATTCCTATGCTGATATTTGTCTATGCCATGAGAAAAGGCTGTCAAGAATCTTCTATCACTGTCTTTCTCTGTTTCTGTCTTCATAAATCTTTCCAGGTGTCACATGTTTCAGTTTTTCTCTATTCATAATCTGGCCAAATATTACTACCTTTTTCTGATGTTTGTGATAAGTTGTTTCATCTCTTTGCCTTAACAAACATTGCTGATTTTTGTTGTCCAAGGTAATTTCAGAATTCTTCTGTGATACCAGATTCTTGCAATTCTTCTTCTTCATGAAATATAATATAAGCATGACATGTGTGAGGCTACATTTGACTATTAACTGCGCTGAGCCAAACAAATGTGCACTAGCACAGATTTGGGTGTCATATTGATCATCCTGTCAGAAACTTTCTATGCAGCTATGCAAACCTGTCTCCCATTCAGTCCTAGTCTCTGCATGCTTGCTTGCTTGCTTGCTTGTGTTCGCTGTCTGTGAACTCCAGCATGAAGACCTGTATGTCGGATGAAGGCATCCTGTTGTCCAACATCAGTGTGATATCATTCAGGACCTGAGGTTTGCGAGTATCCGTTGTCCCATGTCTGGCTTATTGGTGTGCAGACTGGTGGTTCCTCGCCATGCAGGCAGATACTCTCTGACTTCGGAAGAATCAGTGATCCTACTATGTTAGCGAGGACCCCGAAGGGACCTGTTGCCCAGGACGCACGGCTCCCTCTACATGATTACTTAAGTGATTGTTTCAGGAAAGCATTTATCTCTGTGGAAATCTGAGTCATGTAGTTTATGCTTTCAGTATGTATGTACAGTAAATGCTGTGTATGTGCTGAGAACATTAATTGAACGTTTAATTCAGCTGAAAAGCGTAGACGGTCATGTTTTGCCATCTCATTCGATCACCAGAGTCGTGGATCAGCTCCATGTTCCTGTCTCAACCATGCCACCTGGCCAAGCCAACCAGGTATTTACTTCTCGGTCTTCCCCTTGGTTTCTTCCCTTCAATTTTGCCTGTTGTCACCAAGTTCTCCAAGTCATTTCTTCTCATGCCAAAAAAAAATATTGACTGTCTATGTCTAATGTCTCTAATCAGTTTACGATCTTCATTTGTTTCTTAAAGTTGTTTTCTTAGGGCTACAGAAATGATTGATTAATTGATCGCTTAATCGCTAAATTTTATTAACAATTAAATTTTTTTTTAACGATTAATCAAAAACTTTTCTCCCATCACTTATAAAAATGAAACGGAAGTCTAATAGTAACAACATGGCAGCGGAGAAATATAAATAAATTTCCAGACTATTACATGAACATTTTGGTTTTAAAGTATTGACTGATAGAAATATTGTAAATGCTGAAAAGGTTTACTGTGTTCATTGTGATAAATCATTTGCCAACCATGATTCTAACACCTCACTTTATGTGTTTGAAAGCAAATAGTAGTAAAAGTATAGCCTGCTTTGCATCTTGGGAAGGTAAAAGTGGTAACACTGTAACCTACCATATTTGTTTGAAAGCTACCATACATCTTGGGAAGCTAAGAATAGTAACACTATAACCTACTATACATGTTGGGAAGCAAAGAATAGTAGCACTATAACCTACCATTCACGTTGGGAAGCTATTAATAGAACACTATAACCTACAATACACTCATTTGATCCAAATTTATGCCGACTCCCCTTTTGTAGTCCTTCCCTCCTGAGTAAATAATTCTACATGTATTTAAATATTTTGTCCCCGCACCTGGCCATCACGTTTCACTAATATATTTATCTTCATTCTTTCCATTTCTTGCTTGATATTATCTAATTTTCCATTCTGGCTAAGTGTTTTGACATTCCATTTATCAACATTTAGTGTATTTTTAACATTTAATTTGCATACAGTTGCTTGATGATGATCAAGTATTACCTGTAGCACATGATGCTTCCTACCGGATGAAGAGACTCCACTGGAATCCCCATTAACGTCGTTATCTTTATCGATTTCATTTACAGGCATCATTTTTTTGAGAAAATACAGCGGTGGTTTCCCCTTGCCTTCCGCCCGTTGACTCCACTATCCTTTGTCTAAAGAGACAGGCCCTGCAAGGCAGCAGGGGGGGGGGGGGAAGTGGTTATATGGTGCCTCTTACCCGCCGAAGACCACGTCATAGAGTTTTGAGGTATTTTAAAGAGATAGCTGCCCCACAAACTAACTCGCCTCCTCTCAGTGACCACACCACCTGTATTGGTCCACGCCTGCTTATTCAACGTATTCACAGCTAATCCCTAGACAAAATAGGCCATGCCACCATCCGCCACCCGGTGGACGTGCCTAGTAGTATGACAGGCTCCTACCCCAGCTATTAATAGAACCTATAATATATTGGGAAGCAATGAATAGTAATTATAACCTACCATACATGTTGGGAAACAAAGAATAGTAACACTATAAATTACCATACATATTGGGAAGCTAAGAATAGTAACACGATAACCTACCATACATGTGTGGAAGCTAAGAATAGTAACACTATAACCTACCATACATGTATGGAAGCTAAGAATAGTAACACTATAACATATCATACATATTGGGAAGCTAAGAATAGTAACACTATAACCTACCATACATGTATGGAAGCTAAGAATAGTAACACTATAACATATACATATTGGGAAGCTAAGAATAGTAACACTATAACCTACCATACATGTGTGGAAGCTAAGAATAGTAACACCATAACTTACCATACATATTGGGAAGCTAAGAATAGTAACACTATAACCTACCATACATGTATGGAAGCTAAGAATAGTAACACCATAACCTACCATACATATTGGGAAGCTAAGAATAGTAACACTATAACCTACCATTCATATTGGGAAGCTAAGAATAGTAACACTATAACCTACCTGCCATATACCAGATGTGAGATGTTGACAATGTTGCTGGCTCAAGGTCCGATGTACAGCACTGCTTACTAAATTGAGACAATGGACTCTGGACACTGTGTGATTATAGCACAAACTTTATTTCTTGAGCACACCCTGTCGATGCAGCTTCCCACTGACAAAGATAAACTTCATCTTGTACGCTGTTCTCTCTGGCCCTAGATGGTAATAGTCTGTCTGGAGTGACCCTAGTCTTGCCATACATAGCGTGTACTCCGTGGTCCTTGTCTGCTTTTAGTAGCACTATCATAATGTACACTATAGTCATTGTCCACTTCTAGCTATGTACAACAATTAGTTCACACTTACGGTTTTTTCTTCTGCAAGGATCAGCCTACCACACTGTGTCATCACTCACATGTAGCTGTGCAAAGTCGCCCCACTTGCTTGAGAAAATGAACTGGCGAATCGCTCATTCTCGTGATTTCTAGTAGGCGTATAACAATCTCTCGCCGTAAACAGGATCACTTCTTCTTCAGCTCGCTCCTTTCAATGTTCACTGCAGCCAGATATATTTCTCTCCACTTTCCAGTAATTATAAGGAATTGATGTTATTTTCTTGATCTTTTTAACAAGTGTTGACTGTTCAAGCCCTGAGCCCCGAATGCTTTCACAAATCTTGGCTATACGTGGTCACACTTTTTCCATGTGCCACTTAATATCCCTGAGGTGTAGTGCACTGGTCACTCCATGGGATGTGGGGGATGGATGGATCGGTGGGAGCATGTATGTGTGCGTGGGGGTGTGTCTGTTCGTTCGTTCGTTTGTCCTAGGTGTCCCTGGGTTAGGTAACTCTTATCTCCATGTTATTCTTAGTTAATTCCCTTACTATAAACTCACTATAAACATTTTGTTTTTCGAATGTTAATATTTAAGCCACATTCTGCACTGTGCCTATTTACTTCTTCCACTAGGTCTTGCAACTCTTGCTTGCTTTCTGCTAGTAACACGGTATCGTCAGCATTTCTAAGATTGTTTATGATTCTTCCATTGATGTTGAGTCCAGGCATTTCAACTTGTTTAAAAATTCTTTCTGTGTATAGGTTGAAGAGGCTTGGGTACAGTATACATCCCTGCAGTACTCCTCTTTTTATCTCTACAGGCGACGAATTACCACATCTAATAGACGCCACTTGTTCCCAGTACAAGTTACTAATAAGTCTGATGTCCTTTCCGTCTACTCCTATATCTTGAAGGCACATAATTAGTTGTTCATGTTGTACTCTATCAAAAGCTTTCTTGTAGTCTATAAAACAAACATATATACTTTTTTTAATTTCTGTATATTTTTCAATTAACATCCTCAAAAAGATAATTGCTTCACTAGTGCCGCTGTGTTTGCGGAACCCAAATTGTTCTTCAGCTACTTCCTCATCTATTTTATGTTGAATTCTTTCTTGTATGACCTTGACTAGTATCTTAGTCATGTGGCTCATTAAGCTAATAGTTCTGTAATCCTCACACTAAACAGCTCTTGGCTTCTTTGGTGGTGTGATGAAAGTGGATATTTTCAAATCCTTGGGGATGTACCCAGTATTATATATATCATCACATAATTCTGTGATAGTTTCAATGCCAAAGCTGGATAAGGATTTTATCATATCTGTTGTTATCTTGTCAGGACCTGCAGCCTTTCCTTCTTTCATCTTTTTAATAGCCTTTTCTACTTCAGCCGTTAGTATTTTTGGTCCGTCTTGAGTATTATAAAATGTTGGTCTATTGACCCTGTTGTCCCAGAATAAATCTTCTGTGTACTTTGTCCATCTTTTTATTATGTCAGTGTTATTAATTATAGTTTCTCCATTTTTTCCTCTGATACAACCGTTTCCTGTTATATTATTTTTCTTCTTTGTAAATCTTTTTATATGTTCATGTAATTCTTTCGAGTTGTGTTTTATTTCCAGATCCTCTATTTCTTTGCAATGGTTCTGCAGCCACTCCTCTTTGGCAACTCTTTGTGTTTATTCCGTTTCTGGTCTTTGCCCTCCAGGCAACTTGATCAGTGGCAACTTGCTCCCAATGTGCAATATTAATGCCTGTATCAGTCATGTCCCGCTTACACACATCTTTGTATTGTAGTAGAGGCCGACCCCAAGATCCCTTACCCATCTGTAATTCACCAAAAAAATATGTCCTTTGGTATTCTACCATCATCCATCTTTCTAATGTGTCCTATCCATCTAAGTCTTCGAAGACTGAGCATGGAATAAACTGTCACACAATCTGATCTTTCCAATACTTCAGTATTTGTGATTGTGTCTTGCCACTTAATACCAAGTATTCTTCGCAGACACCGCATATGAAAGCTGTTTAAATTGTTCTCTTGGTGTGAGTAAGTTGTCCAGGTTTCACTGCCATAAAGAAGAGTACCAAGGACACAGGCTTTGTAGACAAGGACTTTTGATTTGGCAGTAAGCTTCTTGTTCTCCCAGACTATTTTTCTTAACCTGTTCATTGTTGTTGCTGCCTTACCAATTCTGATGTTGATTTCCTGATCTAGGGATAATTTGCTATTTACCTCAGATCCTAGATATGTAAAATGGTCTACTATCTTCAGTTTGGCAGGGATGGAGTTATACCTCTCCATAGCACAAAGCCTGGACTGAATTGTAGAGATCATGTGTTGCCCATGGAGCATGATCCCTCTCTTGGCCTGCCTAGTTCACTCTAGAGGAAAAGTAACATGAATACATCTGTAATAAGACAAGCTGCAGAAGCTGCTGGATCAGCAATGTTTTAACTGTCCACTTGTCGAAGCTTCGATCCTAGACCAGTTGCCAACCAAGGCTTAGGGCCTGGTCTGCCCTGCCATGATATTTAGTCTTTAGGTTACATTTCCTCGCACCAGAATTGTCTTGTATGCTTCCAGTTGCGCTCCTCTGCCTGAATTCATTGGCACAATGTGGGGTGTCGGGTTTGATAAATGCCTCTCAACATTCGGCGCTAACAGAAAGCAGGTAGTACCATCTACTGTCATATGGTAGCTCAATTATAATTGACTAAGACCTGACACCAAAGAATCAAAGAATAGTAACACTATATATAAGCTACCATACATCTTAGTAAGCTAAGAATAGTAACACTATAACATATCATACATGTGAATCAAAGAATAGTAAGTAACATTATAACCTACCATCATGTTATGAATCAAAGAATAGTAACACTATAATCTACCATACAAATCATTTATCAGTTATCAGTTGGGGCATCTTCATTGCACTCCGGACAGGTCCATAGGTGCTCAGATCCCTCCCCCCCCCCCCCCCCCCCAGCATATGCATCAGCGTTCGGTGGCTAATAGTGCCAGTTCTGTGTTGGTTAACGAGGCACCTTTAAGGACGTTAATAACATTGGTACGATCCATGGGCTGGCCATCTGCAGGGGGTGCAGAGCCAGCCAGTTTATCAGCTCGTTCATTTCCCTCAACTCCTGCATGTCCCGGGATGAAGATGAAGGTGACTTTGCGGACAACAGACTTCCTCAGTGACTCAGTCCACTGTCTACGTACAGATCCAGCTTTGACCTTTCCGAATCATGCTCATTGAATCACTTAGTACACATTGGCACCTTGCCGTCTTGACAGACGATAGTTTGTGCTTTAAAAAGGCATAATAACTTTTAACTATGGCGGTAGCGAGTGTGACTGATAAGGCCAATTTGCGCTGTAAATGTCCGTTCACAGTGGGTGCATGTGAACACGTGGTCATTTCCACCATCATGCACCATCTTACGTCTCAAACGCTTGGTGTGTGACTTTTCTGCAATAATTTTCTCCTTTGACTTTATTCCATTTCTGATATTTGCCCTCCATGCAACACGTTCAGCGGCGACTTGCTCCCAATGTGCATTATCAATGCCTGTATCAATCATGTCCCGCTTACACACATCTTTGTATCGTAGTAGAGGCCGACCCTGAGATCTCTTACCCATCTGTAATTCACCAAAAAAGATATCACTTAGTACACACACGTTGGTATACCATACAAATCGTAAGAGGTGAGTAATGAGGATTAGCATGAAACGGACTACCCCATCCCACAGAAAATATTAGTTACAAAATCCAACCAACCATGAACAAGTTTTTAAAAAGGACAAGAAAAATAACTCAGCCAACCAAGATAACACTTGTTTCTTTTTCTGGGAGAAGTGCGACCTGGTGCAGATAAAGCTGTAAGGTGTCTGGATTGCTGTATTACTTCCTTTCACATAGGGATCTCTTTATAATTGGCATCTGTTAATAGTATAGCTAAAGATTTCTTTGTGTAAAACCCACAGGGCAAGAGAAATAAAGATAGATCTAAAAACACATATGGAGAAGGGAATTATAGACAGGGATAAATAATATGGGAGGAACTGGAGTGAGCTGCAGGAGATGCCAAAAGATACGAGGGCTTGGTGTAAGTTGGTTGAGGGCCAGTTTCCTTTGGGGGGAAAAATGAGAAGCAAGAGACAGAATGTTAATTTGTAATCATTTGTTTTTCAGATTGTCAGCCATGTATACACCATATGGCCAGTATAATGTTTACCGTGAAATCTGTTATGGCCCTGCTTTAGAGGTTTATGATGGCAGCGACTCAAGAGCGAGGCTTCTTTGTCGATTCTGTGGCTACAACTATTACCAGTTGCCAGCCAGTATCCAGTCTTCAAATAGCACAATGTATGTTACTTTCAACGCAGATGCCACAACAAATAACATGTACTTTTCAGGAGCATATTCAATAAATAGTAAGAATTGTATTATTGTATCATTATGCTATTCTTGTGAATTATAGACATCTGTGTGAATGCATGTGTATACATCATGTGTATGTCGTGGCAGATGCTGCTATTGATATGTGAAGTGTGGGACTGTCAAGCATTATCTAAGCAATGACATAATGAGATGGCCAATTCTCTTTCACAACATTGTGAAAATATCCACTGCTCAGTTCATAAGGATGGGTCCCCCGGGAAGGTTAACCCGGTCAAAAAATGCCCACAGAAGTCGGATGTATCGGCCTAACGGTGCAAGAACGCAGCTCTGCTGTAAACAGGCACAACGCAATCACTTCCGAAAAAAAACTCCGGATGAACGCTGAAGAAGAAGAAGATAAGGCTGGGTCAAACAAAGAGCTGAGTCAGACAATGAATCATTCTTAGTTGTTTATAAGAGTTCAGTGACTGTTTCATCACATATGCATGTTTTTATTATGATGCTGGCCTTGGCCATCCCAATGAAATAAGTAAATTTAGCTACATTTCAGAAAGGTAACTCTCTCCATCTTCAGGCTTTCACACACACATAAACAAGAGAGATAAGTAGAGCTCTTGTGATAATGTGTATCATGTCTTCTTATTCTGCTTTCTATCCCTCAATGGAAAATTAAAGGGCTCTTCTACATGCTTTAGGCACATGGGAATATAGTGCTAGACACATATTTTAAAAGATCAGTCACAATCCAGGAGTGATGTGATCAATATCACATTGGCATCCTTTACTTTCCAAGATATTTCTGGTACCCATCTTAGGGTTGGTGGATGTGGGAGCCCAGTAAATTCTGATCATCTGCTTTGATGTGGGGTCAAACCCATGACCATTTATAGAAGACATTAATAAAACTCTCACACATGCACACAAGCATCTGTTTCGTAGCCAACATTAAGGCTATGGACAATGCAGTATCAAGGTTTAAAATATCACGTGCTGATAGAAACAAAGACTAGATCATACAATGTATTGATTTTTTTTTTTTTTTTTTTTCATATCCTTTTACAGGACTTAGCTGCCAACACCAGCATCTTTCAGCTGTATGTTGATCTCTTGGCAAGATTACGCTCAGTAGTTTGCCATTGCTTTCTGAGCGGCCGGCTCAGTATCCCGCAAGTCACGAGCGGGGGTCGAACCGCCTCAGCTCTCGCTCCGCTACGAGACTCTGCGTGATAAACGGGATTACAGAGAGAAAGTGTTGTAACCCCACAGCCAGAGAGACCGGCTATGTATTGATTACCAAAGCATAAACTAGACATTGAGTAATTAAGCAGTGTGTAATTTATCTTGCATCTGATTTCACGTGTGGGACATGAAGGCAATATTGCCATTGAAGTCCAGATCATCCTGCTGCTCTGTCTGAGTCCATTAAATTCCATATCTATTGGTAGTTACTGTTGTCTTCATAATTCAGTCTATAATACCTCAGAATAATAAAATGGACAAAAGGTATCCCTGTTGCTCTCCTGTTCTTATTTCAGATGTAACTGCTAGTTAAGGATGAGAAAGCTGTTATCCAAACAGGGATGTGATACATAACAACAGAGGAAAGCATTGATCTGAACTCGCCATGGTAAATTGAATTCATGGGCTATGACAAGGCCTTTGACACCATTGATAAGGAATCATCTGGAAATTGATGAGACACCATGGGAATCCCACAGAATACCACAAACATAATAAAGGTAGCATATAAAGACATTAAATAAAGAGTTCATCATGAGGGACAACTAGTAGCTACATCTGAAATAAGAACAGGAGAGCAACAGAGATACCGTTTGTTGATTTTATTATTCTGAGGTATTTAAAAAATTTTTTTTTTACAGAATTATTGGCACCTTGCCATCTTGACAGACGATAGTTTGGTACATTGTGCTTCAAAAAGGCATAATAACTACAACCCATGGCGGTGGAGAATATGGCTGATAAGGCCAATTCACGCTGTAAATGTTCGTCCACAGTGGTTGCATGTGAACACATGGTCATTTCCACCATCATGCACCATCTTACATCTCGCACGCTCGGTGTGTGACTTATCTGCAATTATGTTCTCCTTTGTCTTTATTCCATTTCTGATAATTGCCCTCCATGCAACACGTTCAGCGGCGACTTGCTCCCAATGTGCATTATCAGTGCCTGTATCAATCACACATCTTTGTATCGTAGTAGAGGCCGACCTTGAGATCTCCTACCTATCTGTAATTCATCAAAAAATATGTCTTTTGGTATTCTACCATCATCCATCCTCCTAATGTGTCCTATCCATCTAAGCCTACGAAGACTGACCATGGAACACACTGTCACACAACCTGATCTTTCCAATACTTCAGTATTTGAGATTTTGTCTTGCCACTTAATACCAAGTATTCTTCGCAGACACCGCATATGAAAGCTGTTTAAACGTTTCTCTTGGTGTGAGTAAGTTGACCAGGTTTCACTTCCATAAAGAAGAGTACTAAGGACACAGGCTTGGTAGACAAGGACTTTTGTTTTGGCAGTAAGCTTCCTGTTCTCCCAGACTTTTTGCTAACACGTTCATTGTTGTTGCTGCCTTACCAATCCTGATGTTGATTTCCTGATCTAGGGATAATTTGCTATTTACCTCTGATCCTAGATATGTAAAATGGTCTACTTTCTTCAGTTCAGCGTCGTCAATAAAGATTGATGGTACCCCATGTGCACCTTGTGACATAATCTGAGTCTTCTTTTTGTTAATTGTTAAACCAAATTCAGAAAAAAAGCATTGGAAAGTGCAGATAGTAGATGTAATTCTTCCTCAGAGTGGGTCGTAATTACAGTATCATCTGCAAAAAGCATCTCTCTGCTCAGTACCCTCCTAATTTTGGTCTAGGCCTTCAATCTCTGAGCATTGTAGAGGCTGCCATCTGAGCGTGAGTGAATGTATATACCGGCATCCTGATCACGAAAGGCATATTTCAGTCGAGGTGAAAAGTATATTCCAAAGACGGTGGGGGTCTAGTACACAGCCTTGCTTAACTCCACTCTTGATTTCTAACTCTTCTGAAGTTGCACCATAACACTTGATTATACCCTTCATGCCTGTGTGGAACGATTCCACAATGGACAGAAGAGTTGGTGAGCAGCCAGTTGTCACAGTCTTGCGTTACTCGCATTCAGGCAACGTCATCCGTACTTCAAATATAACTTCAGCTCGTACAGATGTTTTACACGGGTTTTATTTCAGGCAAGCCTGACAAATACACATTCGCGACAAGGCGTTACTTGCCTGTCAAATCAATACAATGATCGTCACTCGTCACACAATGTATATATTCATATCATCAAACATGATCGCTCTCTCTCTAATATCGCATGCGTTCACAACAATAGATAATGGCTTCAGAAAACACTACGTCCAGTCGGAAAGCCGTCTCGTCTCTGTCTGAAGCAGCTCAGTCTGTCGCTTGCCTACGTGGTCAAAATCCCTCGTGCGGTCAGCAACTCTGCGTGCTGTTCTGTTTGCACGTAGTACTGTCGTCTTAGTACTGGTTACCCTCTAAAGTTCTATTACGGTTTACGTCGTCACGGTATTCCCCGTGACCTAATGTACCCATCCTTTGTTCTCGGGGTTGGTCCCTCTGTTGTCCTAAATATGACACGTTTGTGTCCCCACCCGAGTCTGGTCTTATAACTGTTCTTAAGTCCTAGCTTGGGTGCTGTCTCTATTCTGTCTATACCTTTATAGAGGTCCTGTCTCTCTGTCCTCTCAGTCCTTGCCCCTCTTCTGTCACTAGTCTGTCCTAAAGGAATCTAACACCTTGACATGCTCTCGTCGTCCCTCGTATTGCGTCACCAGATTAATGTAGTAGGTGTGACGCAATGTTGTCGTATCATATAAAATTAGTCTGATCTAATTTTGTCAAGGGGTTCACTACTCTGTCATAAGGTACCACTTCTGTCTTAAATAAGTCTGGTAACAAGTTGCTGTATCTAACCACTGGTTTTAGATCAGCTTGACACACCTCCACTCGAAGCAAGAGTTATTACATTACACTCTTGGGAGCTGTGTTGAACCAGGGCGCGTTTAACAAACTTATGTCCTCAAAATACCGATTCACCGATATCCCAAGACAAATTGCTCCTATTACGGATACAATACATTAATATATAATTCATGGCTTCCGTGAAATGTACTTTCACTTCTCCTCTTAGCTGTGTGTATGCTGATATTCGCCTATCTCGCTTCCGCTTGTGGTTAAACATTCAACTCGCCCTTTCACTTATTCTAAGTCTGCAGAGTCCCCTGATCAAGTGTTCTCTCCCTTTGCAAAAAACTGCTGTTTGTATTTTTATCTGTTTGTATTCCTGTTTGTATGGGTGTAAATATTTATTTTAAATGTGTTGCAATTAGAAACATAACTATGTCTATAATCAATGTATTTAGGTTCCCAAGCATCACAGGTAGGTTAATGCACGTCACAAAGTAATGCCTCTGCTTAATGTATGACGTACTTCGCTGATCTGGGATCCTGGAAAACAACCATTACTGCAATGCATTAGTGGCTGTAACACACATAAAAGTACACACTTCACATGGTTTACACAGAAGATGCGGACAAGTCATAAAAACTCGTGTGTGCGAAAAAAATGCACCACTGTTCACACTCATATTTTTACTTCTTTCATTCGTCCGTATATTCATCTTGCGTTCACTCATTCATACATTGTCAATTTAAAAAATGTTTTGTCATTGGCATAAAATTGGGCTCGTGTTAAACAATATTGAGCCGAAATAAAGTAGTTTTATATATCACATTGTTATTTACAGGTTTAAATGTATTGCTTATGGCAATACAAAATAAACTAAGTCTAACTATATCTAACTATTCTAATGGGTAATTGGTTTGGTCAGTCACTAGACTGATGACTTCTAGTATCACTATCATTCTATGGAGTGATGTCTAATTATACTAAGGTATTTAATCTAAATTAAAGTGAATAACTAACTAAGGGGAAGTAAATTAACTAAATTGTTACTTGATGATATTAAGTACAAAAAAAAAAAGTTCTATAATAAATAAAGGATGTTACTATAGTACATAATGTACTTAACCTATTTAACTAAATGAGGTGATGTAATTAACTAAACTAAATAATAACTGTTGTTAAATCTGGGCATATAATTTACTAACTATCAATTTATGGGTGTTTCTAAGGGAAGGTAATTAACTAAACTAAACATTCTGTAAGAGAAATGTGTTTGTTCCCTTAAATGTACTAAAGTTACAAATTTCTAAATTCTTAAATTTATTTGACAATTAATATATTCTACTTCTAATTAAATTTAGGTCTATTACCTCGCCGCTTTAATAGGCTTCATTGCTAGCAGTCTCGCTAGAGAACTGTTTGATATATTCTGCTAGTCTAAATGCTATCTATATTTCTAAGTCTAAGCACTAATTGTATGTGTTTTTAAACTAATTCCATCATGATTATTCCTAGAACTAACACTTTCAAATAAGCTATCAGTTTGTTGGAATATATGTGGTTCTTCTATTAATACTATGACTACTATAATGAACCACTAGATTGCTTAGTGCAACTTCATTAAAATCATATCATACAATAATAATACATACATGTTATATACATAGAAACATGTTACATACTACATCTAACTAACTAATCATAAGTGCAGGTGACGGTGATCACGATGTGCCCTTCCTCTGGGTCCTTCCTTACGATAGTCTATATACAATTTTCACTGCACCTAAAGTGATGATGTAGCGTGTCACACGCTGTTCATAATAGTATCACAGTTTATACGCACTAGATGACTCTATAAGTACATTGTTCATGCGTTCTGGCACTACTAGAGTTCTTGGTAAGTTCACGTAATGATACTTATCTTACACAGTGTCTTCTGTCTTACTATTACTAGCACAGTTTCTATATGAACTAATTGGTAGTAACTGCAGGTAACTGTGGCAGTGTTTCATCTCCTTTCTGCATCACTTCAATGTCTGAAAGTCTCGTGAGCAGATCTGCAAGGGTATTGCTACTCCCTTTAATGTGTCTTATGGAGAATGAATAGTTTTGGAGTATTAAGGCCCAGAGATAAATCCTGTTATTCTTAGGCAGGCCTATCTCCATAACTAACAGCAGAGAGTTGTCGGTCTCGACGACAAAGTGAGTTCCAGCCAAATATCTATGAAGTTTAGTAACACAATACACGATTGCGAGAGCTTCAAGTTGGGAGACATCATAATGTGATTCAGTTGTAGTAAGTTTGCGACTGACATACATGATTGGATGGAGGATCTCTTCATGTTCCTGAAGCAGTATGCCCGAGATTGTTGTTGCACTGGCGTCACATCTAAGAATATATTGTAACTTCGGGTTAGGTAAGCGGAGAAAAGGAACATTACTAAAAAGGTACTTTAATTTTGACATTGCATTTTGTAAAGTAGCATCTTGCACATTTATCTTTGCAGAAGATTTCAACAAATCCGAAAATACACATGTTATTTGTGCCAAATTGGGGATTAATTTGTTGTAATAATTTACTAACCCCAGCAAGCTCCTCACTTGTTTTTTGTTGTTGTCGGAATGGTGAGGTTCAAAATTTTGGTTATAATTTTGTTATCTGTTTTTAACTGGCCCTTGGATATCGTATGGCCTAGGAAATCTATCTCATTCAACGCCAACTCGACTTTAGTTGGTTTGACTGTTAGTCCAAACAATTTTATTCTCTCAAAGACGAGTCTCAAAGTTTGTAGATGTGTTTTCCAGTCTGTTGTATGGATGCATATATCATCTATATATGTCTGAGTATTTGTGACTCCATGCAGAAGTTCCCTAGTAAGGCGGACAAAGGTGGCAGGTGCGTTGCGTAGGCCAAACGGAAGAAAACGCCACTCGTAGAGACCTAGAGGTGTTGCAAAGACAGTAAGATGAATGGAATCTCTATGCATCGGAATTTGCCAATAGCCTTTAGTTAGGTCAAGTTTTGAAAAGATAATCGATGATGACATGTTCAAGATAAGATCGTCACATGAAGGAATAGGCTCTGCATCAATTTTTGTGACGGTGTTTAATTTCCTATAATCTACGCAGAGTCTTAAGGTGGAAGCCTTCTTTTTCACTAGAACTATCGGAAATGAATACTCAGACTGGGATTTCTGGATTATCCCACAGTCTTCTAGACTAAGAATTTCCTTATCTAGATTTTCCCTATAGTTTAGAGGGATAGAGTATGGTCGACATTTGATTGGAGTATAGTCTGAGAGAACAATGGAGTGCTGTATCCTATCTGTCCTACCTGGAATGTCTGAAAAAATGTGTTTGTACTCAGTCAATAATGCTCTTGTCTGCTGTTTCTGTTCATCTGTCATCTTTGGCCCTAGGTGTATGTTGTTTATTGTTGTGGTGCTTTCTACAGTCGGTACTGGTAATTCAAAGTCATCTTCTTCTGTCTGGTTGATAACTGTGGCTGTAATTGTTTGTCTTCTACATCGGTCACTATTGTCTCTGTAGTCTGGAGTCTGATTAACTGGTGTGTTTGTGTTGTGTTGGTCTTCCGTCTCCTGTTCTTGTCTTCTGTAATAAGGCTTTAACATGTTGATATGAAATATCTTGAGTTTGTTATTAAAGGATATCTCATAGTCAACCTCTGAAATCTTTCTCACCACTTTAATAGGCCCTTGCCATGAGGTCACTAACAAGTTACTCTTATCTGGTAACAGTACCAAAACATTGTGATTTGGTTCAAGCTGTACACTGTTTACACTTGTATCGGGCTGTTTAAAATACGGTGGTATGTTTGACTTGGCGCGCTGCGCATGTATGACCTTTTGTGTGGTGTTGTTCTCCACTGTACCACTGGATGCATTGGTGTGTACTATTTTGTTTTGTAGGTCATCATATTGTTTACTAGTTTTTGACCTAGTTTTGGACTCAGCCTGATTGGAGTAGGTTTCTCTCCAGACTGCTATGTCTTCAGTGGTACATTTCTTCACCTGTGGCAAACAGCCGATTATCAAGTCCGCACATGGGTTATTTAAAACCGCGCACATAAAGGTGCCAGTCAAGAAAGGGGTGTTTATGTTAGCTATGGCTAACAGGTACTTTTCTATGCTGCCTGAAAAAGTACGGCAGTTAACAACTTCTCCCGTATAGTCTTCTGCCCTAGCCAATTCCTTTCTCAGACCGATTAATGTGCTGCCACTATCGAGCAGGAGTTTGCATGGCATGTTATTGACTATTCCGTGGTGGAACTCTAATCTGCCTCTGGAGGCCAATGCTGCGTTAGCGTTTTCAAGCGAAAACGGCACTGTATGCCCACACTTAAGCAATCCGTTCTCATGGAACTGATGGCATGTTGTACAATTACTGTAATTCAATACATCAATCGCTGCCACTACATTTTCATCATTCTCATGCATCTCTTCCACATCACTCTCACACTCAGATGATGACTCGACTAGCAATGCATTCGCTGCTTTCAACCTCTGTCTTCCAGTACAGCCTGAGGAATAATGGCTAAAACAATGGCAAAAAACATTTTACAGCACGTCTAAAGGTTTCTCTCTTGGTTTGCTGTTTCCTTATCATCATCTCTAAGTGTGCTGGATAATTCGGGTTTTTATCGCACATAGCAAACTGTGGGTGCTGAAATTTGCAATATGGGCATTGTGGTAGGTTGCCCCTTTGCTTTTCTTTAAATTTATAAGGCTTTTGTGGTTTGCCTATAGCAGATGCTACAATTTCACTTTCTTCATTAAAAGATTTGAAAACATCTCTATTCGACGAAAAATACGCAGACCCCCGTTTTTCTAGCTGTTCTAGAGAATCTACGTCTGACTGCTGCAAAAACTTAGCAAATGAACTAGGGATAGTTGAGATGATCTTATCCATAATCATAAGGTCTCTAAGTTTGTTATAATTACTGTTAATTTTAGCCGCCTTAAGCCATTTGTTATAGACGTCCTGCACTGTCGAGACGTAATCAATGAATGTTTGATTGCTCTTAGGTTTTAGCTTGAGAATTGAATTTGGTAACCTGGGGCGTCTAACAGGAAATGTTGCATTACCCTCTGATGGATATATTCATGGTTATTTCTAAGGTCTTGGGGGATGGATTCTATAACCTTTAAAGGCTCCCCGGAAAAAAATTTCATGTACATCATCGCCCAGTGTTCTTTTGGTACGTCCTGCACTTTTAATTGATATTCTACATTTTCTGACCATGCTAAAATGGAATCGCCCTGGCAGAATGGCTTCACGATCCCTTTATATCTGGCAAACTTATTTTCTTCTTCTTTACTTTTGAGTTTAGTTGCAGCGATATGAACATGAGACTCAATTTCGAGCTCTTTTATTTTTATTTGCTTTTGGGATTCAATCTCTGCTTGCATTAAAGCTAAATCTTGTTGTCTCGATTTAGTATTTTCAGCTATTTCTGCGAGTTCCTTCTGGTGCAACCGTTCCTTTGCCCTTTCATATCTCTCTGTTGTCACTTTTCTATCAGTGTATTCTTTAAATTCAGCTTTTGCCCATTGTTCTAGTTTATCCCCACTATACCCTAGTGCTATCTCTGCTTCTATGCACTCTTTAAGTGTTGACATTGTTCTTATTTATTTTCTACACACTCTAATAATTACAATGATAATCAATTGTATAATGGTCAATTTACAGTGAGAAAATCAAAAATAAAGATGCCACTTTATCATGCAGGTCAAAATTATGTGTACTTATCTGATCGTTGACGCTGATCAGGACCTTTTCTCCGTTCGAGGAAGTGTCTTCTATGCTTCTATAGCTACCTTTGGCTAGATGGTAGAAACATTTTCGTGCACAATCTGGTATATAGAGCGCAAACAATTAATATCTGACATAAATAAATCATACAGCAATGCACAAGTCCTATAAGTTACCTGGACAGAACGCTGCAAAGTGGTTCATTATGTTTAAATTTGTGTAATTGTAATTGTCGTAATGTCTGTGTCTGTCGTCATGTCTTCACTGGCTTGAACTTCAGCTGAAACGTCTTTAACAACACATGTTAGAATTGCAATATTACATTACGTTTCACTCTGCTCTAAATTTCTTCGATCAATAATCACACGCTTACACACTTGCGACGGTAATCAGTTCATTCACAGGTCACCCGGCGCAGTTAACAAACTTTCGTTCTCACTCTAACATTCATGCGTGCGTTCAGTCTGTAACTTCTGACACCATTGCATTTTAATGTGTCAGGTATGCTACGCTCGTTCACACGCAAACATTGTTAACTTTCTTACTATACATTATTGGATTCAGGCTAATAGTCAGGCATGCGTTCAGTCCGTAACTTCTGACACCATTGCACGTTGCCTGTCACAGTCTTGCATTACTCGCATTCAGGCAACGTCATCCGTACTTCCAATATAACTTCAGCTCGTACAGATGTTTTACACGGGTTTTATTTCAGGCAAGCCTGACACATACACATTCGCTACAGTGCGTTATCTGCCTGTCAAATCAATACAATGATCGTCACACAATATATATATATTCATATCATCAAACATGTTCGCTCTCTCTCTAATATCGCATGCGTTCACAACAATAGATAATGGCTTCAGAAAACACTACGTCCAGTCGGAAAGCCGTCTTGTCCCTGTCTGAAGCAGCTCAGTCTGTCGCTTGCCTACGTGGTCAAAATCCCTCGTGCGGTCAGCAACTCTGCGTGCTGTTTTGTTTGCACGGAGTACTGTCGTCTTAGTACTGGTTACCCTCTAAAGTTCTATTACGGTTTACGTCGTCACGGTATTCCCCGTGACCTAATGTACCCATCCTTTGTTCTCGGGGTTGGTCCCTCTGTTGTCCTAAATATGACATGTTTGTGTCCCCACCCGAGTCTGGTCTTATAACTGTTCTTAAGTCCTAGCTTGGGTGCTGTCTCTATTCTGTCTATACCTTTATAGAGGTCCTGTCTCTCTGTCCTCTCAGTCCTTGCCCCTCTTCTGTCCTAATGGAATCTAACACCTTGACATCAATCTTCTTTAGTGCCTTGAATAGACCCTCACGACTGACCAAATCAAATGCCTTTGCGAGGTCGATGAAGGCAATAAACAGTGTTTGATTCTGTTCCCGGGATTTTTCTTGCATTTGTCGCAATGAAAATATCATATCAATGGTAGACCGGTTCTGTCGGAAGCTGCACTGTGATTCGGAGTAGACTTGATCTCCCAGGACTTGAAGTCTGCGCAGAACAATTCTGGCAAATACTTTCCCAAACATACACAGAAGTGAGATACCCCTATAGTTATTGCAGTCGCTTCGATCGCCCTTTTTCTTGTACCGTGTTATGATGCTTGAATCTTTGAAATCCTTTAGGACTTGTCCTTCTCGCCAGCATAGCTCTATTAGCTGGTGGCGAGGTAGAGTCAGTGTGTACTGCCCACTCCTGATAACCTCTACTGGAATCCCATCCTTAACTGGAGACATGCCAGATGCAAGTTCATTTATAGCACACTTAACTTCTGTTATGGTGGGAAGCGTGTCCAGGTGGTCAAGAATTGGCAGGGCCTCTATGATGTTGAGGGCATCATCCGCTAGTTTGGTTTCACTTGAGTAAAGCTCCAAATAGTGCTCTATCCATCTGCTGTTTCCTATCAGTGATGATTTCTTTAGTCAAGGTTTTCAATGGTGCACTTCTTTTGATCATTGGACCACAGGCTTTCTTTATTCCTTCATACATGCTTCTGATGTTTCCCTTATCGCTCCCAATCAAGGGCTGCAGTATCTGGCTGTTTGCCACTAACCTGTCCTGCCTCTTATGATCCACAGTGCAGTAAACACCTACCGCTGTTTTATAAATAGCTTCCTTAAGTTTACTCTACTTCTCACTTACTGTACAATGTTCTGATGTATCAGTGAAAGCGTCTTCAAGTTTCTGTTTAAAGTCAAAGCACTTTTCAGGATTGTGAGTGTTAATAATATTAATCCTGGGGCTAGATTTGTGTTTAGCTGTCTTTGGTCTCAGTCTAACCCTTGCAACAACCAAAGAATGATCCATATCACAGTTAGCACTGTGGTAACTTCGAGTCAATGATGGTTCAGATATTGTCTCTGTGTGATAATGAGACCCAGCTGATGTCAGTGGCCGGATCTTGGATGTTTCCATGTGACCTCATGCAGCTCTTTTGTTTAAAAAAAAAAGGAGTTTGTAATACATAGGTAATTTCTGGTGCAACGGTCCAGCACTTTTGCCCATTTTCATTCATGGGACCGACGTTGTATTTTCCAAGGAACACTGACCATGAACTCGAGTCCTTGCCCATACGAACATTGAAATCACCGAGCATATAAATGTAGTCATATTTCGGAACTGCCTTGATCACAGAGTCTAACTTCTCATAGATCAAATCCTTCACATCATCAGAGGAAGCGAGTGTCGGTGCATATACAATGATAATGGTGGTTCTGAGGTATTATAGACTGAATTATGAAGACAACAGTAACTACCAATAGATATGGAATTCAATGGACACCGACAGAGCAACTTGTTGATCTGGACTTCAATGACAATATTGCCTTCATGTCACACACATGAATTTAGATGCAAGATAAATTAAACACCGCTAATTACTCACTAGCTGGTGTTTGCTTAGGTAATCAATACATTGTATGATCTAGTCTTTGTTTCTATCAGCACGTGATATTTTAAACCTTGAAACTGCATTGTCCATAGCCTCAATGTTGGCTACGAAACAGATGCTTTTGTGCATGAGTGAAAGTGAGTTGAGGAATGTGTGAGAGATTGAGAGAGAGAGAATTAACAACAGTGTTGTAAACACTATTTGAGACAATCATAGAAACTGAAATGTATGTGAAGATATACAGTTAACCAAAGTATACAAATACCAAAACATGAAATAGAATATAACAAACTAATTCAGGACAATGCTCACTTGGGTGATGTGATTATCTACACAGATGGTTCGGTGTCAAGAGGTGAGAGAAGTGGCTGGGGTTCATAGCCAAAGCTAATGGTCGATGTTTGGGGCAGGAGAGCCTGGCATATGATACCACAACATCCAGCTTAAGAATGGAGGTGGAGGCAGTCACTGCAGCTCTCCGCTGGATGGAGAATACGACACACACATACATCATGATTGTAACTGACTCAGAAAGCATGCTGACGAGGGTGAGGACGGGCAGGCTTCATGCGGAGTGGCTTGCTTTGCTTTGGAGGTCACGGGTGACAAGCATCGCCTGGATCTTTTCTCTGGGGCATGTTGGTGTGCTGGGAAATGAACAGGCGGACAGATTGGCTGGCTCTGCAGAACTTGGTGGAGTATTGATACATGACAAGGCAGATGTGGTTGCGGCCTTATGGGAGCGCATGCACACCTCGGAGGAGCAAATGGATTACCATGGTCTGGCAAGAATGAGACAGCAAGGAGTGACGAGGGGATCTGGCCGATGCTCAATGCTCAGAGGAAAGGCGAGACGGACTTATAAGCAGATTGCTACTGGTACTATTAGTGTTAGAACTCTTCGCTGGCTGCTGAGGATGGGGACGGAGCACTTATGGGAATGCCCCGAATGCTGTGATGTCGATTCCTAAATCAATCAATCAATCAATCATAGAATATAACAGGTCCAGTGTTCTTCCTCATCTTCTGCAACTGCCCATTATCCCCCAGTGAGACATGCATAGGTCCTCAACCAACCCAAGCCATTCTATCTTTTACTATCTACTGCAGCTCCCTTCATGACCTTTCAGTATTATTCATCCTGTAATTGCTTTTCCATGTGTTTGATGTCTCCCGCTATTGTTTTCACCTTGTGTGTTCCAGGCAAGAGAGTGTCCAGTTATTATACCCTTAGATGTTCTCAGTGTGTCCTATCCACTGCCAGTGTCCTTTCCTCACTTCTTCATTCACTGGAATTTGGTTAGTTCTCCCCATGAGGTCTGCATAGATCCAATGTTTACAAATTGTAATATACTTTTAGTAACCAAAAATAAATTATTTAACAATCGTATTATTGATTTTTCATGAAACAGATTACCAAGTTTCCAGATACAATCTGACAGCGGCCTCTGGTGACATTACTAGCCCAGGATACCCGGCTGCCAGTTCCCACAATGTCTATTACACCTGGACAATTAATATTACATTCGGATTTGTCGTCACACTCAAGTATGTAGTTCCTAGTAGCTTTTAACAGTTATGAACATATGTATGTAAAATGATAAATGTGGATTACTTACACTGTGTGTGTATTGTCGGTGTATGTGAGAGCGAGAGATTAATCCACAACTAAGTAACAATGTTTCATGCATGTATATTTTATTCTTTTTTTCTCTTTTCTCTCTTGAGTGGAGTGAGTCACACCTAGCTATGCACTTAAGAGGTCTGTGTGTCTAACTTTAGCATGCGTCTGTGTAAGGCTTATGTCAGGGTCTTAAACTTGGCTCGCTCACCTAACAGTGTGAGACAGTACAAATACAACGTGATTTGACGTAAGACTCAACGATACACCGTTCAATGGATTTATTCACATATTAAATACATTACGATGATCACAACAATATATACTTCAATACACTTACACAATACAGCTCACAACGTCTCACTCTCAAGATGTCCAGACACTCGACTTTCAGCACAGATACCACACAACGCCTTTCTCTCTGCACACGTCTGTCCGAGTCGAAGTCCCAGATCTGTCTGCCGCTAGAACGCAACTCGCCTCCCACCTCAGGTGACGTCACGAGGCATGCGTGCGTTTAGCGTCGTCCTTGCTTGACCGCTGGTCGCTTGTCAGCCAGCAGTCTTGCAGGCCGGTAACCACTATTCGCCTGCCGGCGTAACGAAGTTACTGCGTCCCTACTGGGAGCTAAGTCACCTGGCGGGCGTAACGATGTCACTGCATCTCTGTCCCCTTTTCTGACTCTGACAGCTTACTTCCTATAGACTTCCTCTAGACACAGTCTTCCATGGTAATGGGCTCCATCTAACAGTGAGTGGGTTTTCTTTCCTAACAGTTTTGCCAATGCAGTGGTCTTGTGGCCTAATCTCAGATGTCTAGCTGCTGTGGCACTTTTATCATAAGCAGCTTACACATGGGACCTCCTGTGTGTTTTTATTTTTTCACCCATATCCTAGGAGGCTAGGTTTCTGATCTCACTACCCAGGAAATCAAGTGGTGTGTGTGGTATCATTAGAAACCAATGGGTCTTGTAAAAATGTCTTGTCCAGTCCTCTGCTGGAATTTGAACCTGTAGCCTCTTAGCCATACCTTCCCTTTTGTATTTCAAATAATAATGGAGACAGAAATAAAACAATTATAATGTTGACAAGTTTTACAAATATGTCAATATGAAGACAATTATCAGAGTTATGTAAGCAGCTGAAATAAACTTGAATAGATTCCTTGAAAGATTAATGAAACATGTTTCTTTCAACTCATATACAGCTTTTCAGATTATGGCCTGGGAAAATGTGGGCAGGACTACATAGAAGTGTATGATGGTAATCATACCGGAAGTAATTTAATTGGAAGATTCTGTGACAGCACATTACCTAGAACGGTGTCTTCAACAGATCAGTCCATGCATGTTGTCTACAGTTCTCTAGGAAACACTACTGAGAAGGGGTTTAAGGCACATTATATTACAGATGGTATGTAGAACTGTAATTATTTTAATAATGAGATATATCTATTCATAAGTTTGAAGTTATGAAGTTTGGGTAGACCGTACATTTGAAGAGTTTGGGAGCCACGAGGTGTGAGCATTTTTGCAGTGGCCTCACTGATAAGTCCCTCATTCACAAGTGACTGGATCTCTTTTCTCATTTTTGCATCCAGGTCCTCCGACTTGTTTACTGTTTGATCTAACCTGAATTTAGATTCATCCGATAATATCACTTCCATTTTACTCAGGTAGTCTGACATGTCCATTAATACTGCACCACTTCCTTTGTCTGGTATCAGTAATACAAGCGTTTTGTTAGCCTTTAATGTTTTTCGCGTGTTGTTTCATACACAAAACAGTCGTTTGTTAAAGTTTGCAGAAACTATAATGATCCACCTGCACAAGCCAATTTTGTGCAAACAGAAAGACTTGATGGTCAATTTAAAATTACCATGGTAAACAACTGATATTACTGTGTGAACATGTGTATATTTCAGCTTGAACGATGATTCTAATTATTTTACTCTATGTTGTGTGACATCTGCAGTAAGTACCTGACGAGATGCAGCGAAATGTGCCAGGCAATAAATCGTAATATATATGATTTGTGTCTTCGTTATTCAAAAACAGTGACATGGTTCTCATTGAATAACTATTATTGTCATCACCCCAACACCAACTGTAAATCTGGGTTTAAAGACGGTGGAAAGAATGCAGGCAATGAATTACCTGGGGATTTGATCAAAGCCTAGCTTATACTGAGCACATAGACCACGGGATAACAAAAGCCAAGCGGGGTTTGGCTGCGATGTGGGTGATGGCGGTGGCAAACTGAGCAGTGCCATCTATGTCTTCTTTATAAGGGTCTGGTCCTTTCTGTTTTGAAGTATGCGATGGCGGTCCTGACTCTTAGCCATAAGCAGATAGAAAGGATGGAAAGGATACAGAACGAAGCTATGCGCATTATTCTTGGATGTACAAGAGATACAGCATGCAGGGCGATGCGCTACCTTCTTGATTTTCCAACCATGAGGAACTGAATACAAATTTTCCAAGCACGTGCCTATCTCAGGGTCAACGCAATTACACAACATCTACTGCGTAGTGAGATTAAGAAGGTAAAGGGCAGCAGGTTAAAAAGAAGAAAGTCTTGGATGGGTCAAGCCTAAGACATTCTTCAGCAGGTGTGTTCACTTGAGGACTTAAATCCTAGCGAGGAGTGGGTACCAGTACCAGCAGAGTTCTGTACATCCTTTTCAGTGTGCATCCAATCAGACAGAAAATGCAGACAAGAAAATTCAGCTGCTGTGGAGGCGGAAGCACAGGCTCTGATCTTTGAGAATTCTTTAAATGATGATGCTATCATTTACACGGATGGGTCAGTCGTCGGAGGAGTAAGAAGTTCATGGGCCTTTACGGCTCAGGCCAGAGGGAAAATTGTGAAGGAAGAGTCTGGCGCTTTTGCTTTGACCACAAGCAGCCTGACTATGGAAGTCATGGCAGTATGTAAAGCAATAGCATGGCTTGAGGCACACATTCAATCGGGCATGTGTCCTTAGTGACTCAATGAGTATGCTCAGGAGGATAGTGATGGGGTGGGTCCGAAGAGAGTGGCTGCTGTCTCTGGAGCGGTCTCAGCTGGCAAAGATTAGTTTCATCTTCGTGCCAGGGCATGCGGGTGTACAAGGGAATGAGCAGAAGCCAAGGCTGTGGAAGGCGGACGAGCCATGGACCAGGCAGACATTCTGAATGCTCTACGAGAAGTAAGTCGTTTACGAGAACCAAGCAATGACTGGGAATCTACAACCATGGTCAGGCTGCGAGAACAGCAATTATAAGAGGTGTGGCCAAACAAGAACACTACGCAAGAAGCCTAAGAAGAGTAATAAACCAACACAGAGCTGGTGTCGTGAGCAGCTACATGCTGCGGGATTTGGGGATCCAAGCACTTACAGACTGAATGGTTCGATGTGCAATGAGGATGATCTGTCGACTAACTAACTAACTAACTAACTAACTAACTAACTAACTGGACTGAACTTTGTGTGTGGATTAGCTTTCCCTATTACTAGTGATCCTTGCCAACAGGCGAACCCTCTCTGACTTGAAAAGTACTTGTAATTTATGTCCCGAAGTCAAGGACGAGAGGTCAACATTTTAGTCCAACTGTCCAGTGTAGGGGTTGAAACCTTTACTTCAGTATCAGCACACCAGAAGTTTAAGAGCATGCATTGTTATAAGTTCGGCCATGCTGACATCTTGAATGGAATATGAATAGTAATTATGTCAAAGAGACAGAAAATAGATGCAATCAGACAAACCAACTCATTGGACAAATGGCACCAATATTAAACAACAAACACATATCAGTAGATACTACTAAAAAAGAGCTCTTCAACACAATCTTCCTACCAACTCTATGCTAGTTAGTAATAACACCAATCTGGATAATGACAGAAAAAGAAAAAAGAAACATTACAACAATGGTAATAATATTCCACACCAAATGGAGTCAGAAGAAGAGGCCGACCATGTGAATGATGGACAGAGTCCATGGGAATCTTGATAAATGAAGCCCATAAACATTCTCCCGCTGTTTATGCTTCAACTCAACCCTGCAAGGTACAAGATGAGATAGTGATGATGATTGTCCACATTTCGACAGGCTAAAACAAATCTTTATTGGTATCCATATTATATTATTTAAACCCCCCACCCCACATACACACAAACACACACACCACACACGCACGCACGCATGCACACACACACACACACACACATATAGGAATAACAATTGGCAAAGATGATGACGATGATCAGAATACACAACTGACTGTGAATCAGGGGTAATGGTCAGCCCTATAACGGGGTGTGTGTTAAAGTGGTTCTCTCTGAGTTTACTTGGAATTTCAGTAGAAAGATCATTGCACATGGGTTCTATTCCACAGTGAGGCAAGATGTTGGTACTAATGCTTTGTAAGCCAGGTGGGGGGGGGGGGGGGGGGTGTGGTTGTTTCTTAATTTCAGTAAGGAAAGTTGTTTCTTAACTTCAGTAAGGCAAGGAGTTGTTTCTAAAGTTTAGTAAGGCAAGAGATTAGGTTTAAACTTTAGTAATGACAAAGGGTTAGTTCTAAACTGTAGTAAATCAAAGGGCTATTTATAAACTTTAAGGCATGAGGATGTTTCTAAACTATTAAGGTAAGGAGTTCTAAGCTTTAGTAAGGAAAGGGGTTGTTTCTAAACTATAGTAAGGTAAAAAGTTTGTTCTAAACTATAGTAAGGCATGAGGTTAGTTCTAATCTGCAGTAAGGCATGGTTTTTTTTCTCTCTAAATTTTAGTAAAGGAAGGGATTTGTTAAAATTTGCAGTAAAGAAAAGGGTTGTTTCTAAACTTCAGTAAGGCAAGGGGTTAGTACTAATCTGCAGTAAGGCAAGGGGTTCATTATTAACTTCAATAAGGCAAGGGGTTGTTTCTAAGCTTTAGTAAAGCAAGGGGTTGTTTCTAAACCTCAGTAAGGCAAGGGATTGTTTCTAAACTTCAAAAATGCAAGGGGTTTCTAAGCTTTCCTAAAGCAAGGGGTTGTTTCTAATCTTTAGTAAGGCATAGGGTTGTTTCTGAACTTTTGTAAGGTTAAGGGTTAGTTCTAAATTTCAGTAACACAGGGGTTGTTTCTGTTCTTCAATAAGGCAAGTGATTGTTTGTAAGCTTCAGTAAGGCAAGTGGTTGTTTTTATTCTTCAGTAAGGCAAGTGGTTGTTTCTAGGCTTCATTAAGGCAAGAGGTTAGTTGTAAACTTTAGTAAGGCAAGGGATTAGTTTTAAACTTTAGTAAAGGCAAAGGGTTAATTCTAATCCATATTAAGGTAAGTGTTGATTCTAAACTTAAATAAGGTTAGAAGTTTTTTTCTGAACTTCTGTAAGGCAAAGGATATGTTCTCAATCCCCCCTCCCCTCTTCTCCTGATAATGAAGGGATTGTTTCTACTCTTGAAGGGGGGCTATCTTTCAGAGGGGAAATTAAAATCACAGTCGGTACACTTCAGTACAAGTGATGTCTTACATATCCTCCCAACAGACCCCAGAAATGGTAAAACATGCTATAATGATAGTTGGTCTCTTTCTCCTCTCTTCCTCCCCCCCCCCCCCCCCCTTTTTAAAAAAAATAAAATTTTGAATAGTTTGATGTTGACAGAGAGTAAATGCAAGTCAACATGACTTATGAAGAAGTGTTACAATGAAATAACTGTCTTGTTCAGTTAGTGTAATGTATACATTTGATTTGGTTCACTACTAATTTTCAGCCTGCAAATGTGACGCAAGTGGAACACAGTCCTGCAACTCTCCAACAGGCCCATGTGTATGTAGACCTGGATATAATGGAACCATGTGTAATCAGGATATCAATGAATGCTTACAAAATCCCTGCCCTGTTCACTCTGGCTGTTATAACAATTATGGATCCTTCTATTGTTACTGTTGGAATGGGACCAGAGTTGATGCCAATGGAACCTGTTATGGTAAGACTCCTGCTCTTTTAGTGCTCTGTGTGACTAAAGGAAATGCACATTTATATTATATCCAGCTTGTGTGGGAATGCTCAGTGTGACTAAAGGAAATGCACATTTATATTATATCCAGCTTGTGTGGGAATGCTCAGTGTGACTAAAGGAAAGGCACATTTATATTATATCCAGCTTGTGTGGGAATGCTCAGTGTGACTAAAGGAAAGGCACATTTATATTATATCCAGCTTGTGTGGGAATGCTTCAGACAGGCCTTTTAGCTAAAAAAAAAAAATGTTAAACTGATTCATTGCCAAATGATAATATGAGGGGGATTCAAATAAAAAACTTAAACGTGTGATAAAAATTACAATAATCATGCCATTGTCTTGTAACCTGTCAATATATTTGTTAAGGATGTCAATATTATTAAGCATGTGACATCATGGTGCAGATGAACATGGTGACATCATAAGGACAGTTTAAAGATGATCGTCCCACTTTTGACATGTTTTTCATTAGTGAAGGGGTGCAACCTATAGAAATTCATCGGCAAATAAAGATCCAGTATGCTGATGCATGCCTGTCAGTCCAGCAAGTGTATGAGTGGAGTAGGAAGTTAACACTTTTCGGTACGATGAAGAGGTTCAGCAGGTGGTGCATGAGTGGTACACATGCGACCAAGAGAATTTTCTTCTACAGGAATCCAAGCACTTTATCGGCGCTGGAGGATTTGCATTAAACGCAGTGGTGACTACATCGAAAAATGAGACATTTGTTCTTTACTTTTTCCGAATATATCCACCACACAAAAACATTTAAGGTTTTCATTTGAAGCCCCCTCCTATATCACCAAATGTGACCTCCCATTTGAACAGAAGGATGATATATACTAGGATAATTGAGTTAATTGTTTTGTTGTTTAGTATCTTGTGCAATTTCAATATTCATTGAACGGAAATTTATATTATAATACTTGTTCATTTGATTGTACACCATGTCGGTCTAAACGTACGTTTTGTTTGGCACTGAATAGGTTACGTTGTGACCTAGTGTATGTGAAGGCATGGATTACATTGTATCCCAGGAATTGCTACATTATTACCTTTATTAGAACAAGACTTTAGAGAAAGCTTTGTATTATTTCAAATATTTAAATATTCCCATTTTTCAGATTGGGGTAAAAACCTCACTGATGAACAGGGTTATTTGCAGACTCCAGGATTCCCCAACAGATACCCTAACTATTTAAACTACACCTGGACGATTACTGGCAAGCGAAATACGGTTGTTTCCCTCAGGTAATGTCTCTTGTGTCAAGGGTCTGTGTGCAGGAAGCTGCAGTAGCACGGTAGCTAACATGCTTGCCTGTCTGCCTGGTGGTTATGTATTCAAGTCCCTGTCCAGGCGGGGATATCTTTTAGTTGACCTGGGCTGCCAGGTTGGCCTACTAGATGTCTCAAGCACTCTCTTTACAGTCTCTATATGTGTAACATTTTTAACACACTTTCAGTAACTTAGCTCCATGATCAATAACAATGCTTACTGTTACAGAAAAAAGTCAGATGTCGACTCACCATAACAATGCAGAGGTTAAACAGTATTAAGAACCTATGGCACAAAACCAGCAAACAAGTTAGAGTGACATTTTTGAGAACATGCATTTTTGCTATGACAGCATATGGATGTAAATCTTGTATCATTTTGCAATCACTAAAGAATACTTGGAGATTTTAATGCAAAAGTAGGAAAGGGAAAAATGGAGGATGTAGAAGAAAGAAGAAAGTTATCCAGCTACTGATGGCAAGATCATAACTAAAATAAATAAATATAGAATAGGAACATGGAATGGTAGGACATTAAATGAGCTAGGAAAGTTGAACAATGTTCTAAGAGAGATGGATAGCATGAAAATGAATATACTAGGCATAAATGAGATGAGATGAAAGGGATCGAGCAAAATTATAGCTGACAACCACACAATAATCTATTCTGGAGGGGATACACATGAAAAAGGTGTAGGAATAATATTTGATGAAGAAACAGCCAAGTCGTTTAATTAATACTGGTGTTTTTCAGATAGAGTTATTATGGTCAAAATCAACGGTAAACCAATAGAGATAAATATTATACAAGTATATGCACCCACAACAAGCAGTGGTGATGAAGAAATACATCACTTTTACGACGAAATAGAAATGGTGATGGCTCAAATTGAATCAAATGAAATAAAAATAATACTTGGAGATTTTAATGCAAAAGTAGGAAAGGGGAAAATGGAGGATGTAGTGGGGAATTATGGTTTAGGTAAAGGAATGAAAGAGGAGAAAAACTAATAGAATGGGCAAATGTCAATGATATGTTAATTGGAAACATATGGTTTAATCACCATACAAGACGACTATACACATGGAAAAGCCACGATAAGAAAATATGCAACCAAATTGACTACAAACTAATTAATAAAAGATTTAGAAATGCTTTAATTAATGTAAAGACAATGCCTGGTGCTGACTGTAATAGTGATCATGTACCACTATGTGGAAAAATAAAAGTAAGATTAAAGAGAGGGATAAAAATGATTAAGAACATGAGACTTATTAATAAAGAGGTTCTGAAAGTAGATAAAAAAATTCAAGAACAATGCAGAGTGACTGTGAAAAATAGGGACAATGCAATAGCTAAAATACAGAGTATAAATGAACAATGGGAAATATTAAGGGACTCCATTAATCGAACTAGCAAAGAAATATTACCGGAGAGGAGCCAAATAGCTCAGAAAAAATGGATGAATGAAGATATCTTAAAGCTGATGGACAAAAGAAAAAATGACTAATAAGAATATGCTATTATAAATAAAGAAATAAAAGATAATTGTGTGAAGGCAAAAGAAAGTTGGTTAAACGAGCAGTGCAAAAGAATTCCATTAAAGGTACAAAAAATATGCACAGACATATCAGTGACCTCACGAGAAGAAAAATAAGATTAAATACAGGGTGTTTGAAATCAAAAACAGGAAAGATATTGGAGGAAGGTGCTATAATGAAGAGGTGAATTGAGTATATCAGATAATTATATGATGGAGAAAGGGAAGAATTAACAGAAGAAAGTAACTTAGAAGATCCACCTACTATAAAAGAAGAAGTCGCTGACGCTGTAAAACATGAAGAAAAGAAAAACAGCTGGGCCAGATGAAATCACAGTAGAAGAATTAGAAGTATTAGGAGAATTTGGAGTAGATATATTAACCAAAATGTTGAATGATATTTACAGCAGTGGATATTTACTGAGCAATATGCTGAAATCTGTATTTATAGCTATACCAAAAAGACCAGGGGCAATTGAAAGTGAAGATTTTCTTACAATTAATCTTATAAACCATATCACTAAGCTTCTAATCAGAATCGTAATGAGAAGAACCAGAAAGAAAATAAAAATGGAAATGAGTGAAGAACAGTATGGATTTGTGAAGGGAAAGGGCACAAACAATGCATTATATGCATTATGGGCTCTAATAGAAAGGTCAGCAGAGAAACAGAAAGACATATATTCGTGCTTCATAGATTATACTAAGGCATATGATAAAGTAAAACATGATGAACTGATTAAAATGTATTAAGATAGCATCATTGATGGGAAAGATTTAAGAATAATAAAGAATATTTACTGGAACCAAGTAGCAGCAATTAAAATGGGGAAAAAAGGGTAGTTACGAACAGATAAAGCTAGGAGTATGACAGGGGTGTGTCTTGTCACCAGATCTCTTCTCCCTCTATAGCGAAGTAATAATGAGAAAGATCAAAGAGACGCCAGGAATACTAGTTGGATGTTATAATATAAATATATGCTATGCAGATGACACAGTATTGGTGGCAGATAATTCAACAGACCTACAACAATTGCTGGACATTGTAGTAACAGAGAGTGCAAGAAAATTACTCTCCTTAAATATCAAGAAAATAGTAACAATGGTGATATCAAAGAAAATAGTGACACCAAAATGTAAAATAGAAATAGAAGGGAAAATTCTTAACCAAGTGGATAATTTTAAATACCTAGGGGCATTTATAACATCAGATGGAAGATGTACAACAGAGATTAAGAGCATAATAGGGCAAACAAAAGTTGCATTTCAGAAAATGAAGAGTATCTTATGCAATAAGTCAGTAGTCTATCCGGTATTAGCGTGTTACCACAACCCTCACAACCCTAACACTCACACACTGGCCCTGTTCTCACCCCTAGGGGCTCGAACCGGACCCCTGCGAGAGATGCAAGCCTCGGTAGTATCATTCTGACTCGGATATACTACACAAATATACTATACTACTCACATATACTTCTCACGAGCGAGCCTCTGTAGTATCATTCTGAGAAAAAGACTGAGCACATAAGGCACTGAAGATGTCTACATTTAATCCTGTCGGTCAAATAGCATAGCCTTTCTTTATCTACACAACAAAGCCATTCATAATTGCAGATGCGTGATATACTTCCACATTTGGCCATGGTAAATTGCAGCAATGTAGAATGAAGCACTTCAACTTTTTACTGCAGTAATTTGCTTCCGCGTGAATTGTAAACATTGTACGCCATTTATAGAGGCAAATCAACAGAGAAAAAAAATGGGTGATATCTTATTAGAGATGTGCCCTCCCAATAAGTAAACAAAAATGGAGACCCATGGGTGTGAGTGGTTGAATCTTGGCTCAGTAATGAGGTATGGTCAGCCATGTATCGGGATATATTGTTGTCATCATAACGTGAGAGTGAAGCGGGGTGAGGTTGTAGAAGAATGCATATTCTGTGAGGTCGGGATCACAAATCTGTACGAGGTCTATGAGCGCTGCACAACAGAAATACTTCAGAAACTGGTGCGGAAGTATAAAAAGGACACCAACATTAGGTTAATGCCCTACAAAAAGCCTTGGGTAGCCCCTGTTGGCCCCGATGAGAATGAGACAAATCAAACTTGTGTGCCATAAATGTGACCAACAACCCAAACCAGGGTGCCCCAGTATGCCAGTGTGAGAACCGCCTCAAGCTGGCTACTTCCGCATTCCAAAGTCAAAACATCAGACCGCCCGCTTTGCCAGTTAGCTTCGTGCACATTGCGTGTCAGGGGGCAACTACTGGCGAAGTCAGTAACCCTTCATGGTAAACGTGAATAAAAGTTGGTGGAACTGCAGTAAAGCTGTGAAAATATATGCAATATAAAATGACACAAAGTAGTGCAGCTTTACATAACAGAATTACTATACATACAGGACGTTTGCCATGATTAGCCTTCATCAGCAAACAAACACAACATATAGTCAAGGAGATCTCCTATGACTACATTAACACGTGACGACAGGAAGAGAAGAATCAAAAGATGAAAAAATAAAAGCAATGAAGAGAAAATGAAAATTGGAAAAAAAATTTAATACTTACCTCAGAATTTTATATTGTTTACATTCGTGATAAACACCATGACAACGCTGCTGGCTGAAAATAATATATCATCCTCATTACACTAATAACATCCGCGTCTTGACAGGGAAAACATAGTGCGCTGCTTTTCAGAGAAAAGCACTTGAGATGTCAAGTTTATTACTTCTGTGTAGCACACAGTAATGAAACCCAATGCTCTGAGTAGTATATCAAGTTCATTACTTCCGTGTATCGTGCATTACTGAAATCCAGTGGCAGATTGTTCTGTGGAATAGGGGGGGGGGGGGGGGGGGGGGGGTTGTTCCAAATTGTCCTGATCCTGTATACAAGTTATTTCGAGCCTATAGCTTTTATGAATTCTGCCCACGCTTTGTCTCTCCTTTTCAAAATGAGGGACTTTTTTGTCTCTTCGTCCAGATTTACCGGAGCCTTGCTTTGAATATATTTTTTCAACCGGTGAAATTTCTTTTCTTCAGCTGTTATTATTTTATACTCCACGTCCGTAATTCTCCCATAATCCAGAGCATTTGAAACAGGATCAGCTATGCTATTCAGCTTTCCCTCCTATAGCACTCTAATCTCGTCATGTTTCTTAGCTTTGGAAGTTAGTTTGCGTGACGCTAACTTGTTCCCAGCGGACATGATCCCACAAGCTAGGGCAGCTATCTCGAGCCCAACAATTACAGGGGCGGCAATAATAGTTATGAGAAGCCCAACACCCCCCCCCCCTCCACCCCCATACCAAGGCTGGCTGCTAGCATCACACTGTCCACAGCGTCTAATGCATTAACGGCACGCCAGTATTTATTATACAGGGCAGCAGGTTTGTCCCTTTCATCTTTAAGAGACTTCCAAAGAAGGGTAATCTCTTGAATGCGATAGGTAACATCATTACTCATCTCAAATGAGGGATATAGCAACATTATTCTTTGCACATCATACCTATCCCCATTTCTTCAACTGAGAGATTAAATGTTCAACGCGAACGGTGCTAACCGACCTTGTAGTGAACAAAAGCTGGACAAAAGCGCTAGTGGTATTAAAGATGATTTCATCCACCCAAACATCAGCAAGCTCTACTATAATGTTCGTCTGTTGCCCAGACCGACCAAGTTCCGTCAGTCAAGGAAGTAATGACGAGAGCAATATGCCTGACGGCTGTCGACGCACTCCATTTAATAGAGACCCCAGGAAGGACTGGGACAACCTCAGCCTGCATCGCAGCCCCAATAGCTAGCTCGAAATAGATGATTGACTCCTTAGGAGGCTTGCCAAGCATATCAAGGCCAGTTTTAAACTCAGTTGTGGCTTTCAAACAGTATCTAGTCCCCTGGGCTTTAGCTTCAGTCACCACTACGGCATAGAAGAGAGGCTTGGGGCACTGCATTTTCAAAAACGACTGGTAGGTCACAACAGGAGCTTTTTGGTACGTATGACTGTCTTGCAGGCCTAATAACTCACAAACGCCTTACCCATGTTGGTAAGCCTTATAAAAATCCCATTAGGCTCGAGGTGAGTATATCCCATGCAAAGCTCAAGCTGTAGATCCCAGTCATCGTCATTGGTATGGCCTATGGCGGCACGAGCATAGACCCCCTGGGGGGTGAGCCGGAAGCCATAGATCTTGTAATTATGGCCCGGCTCCCGCCATCCGATAGTGTCGGCCAAATCAGCAAAGGTGAGGTTAAAGCACGTTCTAGGGCGATGCCAGCCTGGACTTCTGAATCAGCCAATGCGTTGTCTGATGTGGAGTATGCAGCTTAAATATGCCAGTGGCATAGCGTTGCCTTTTTCATCACAGACAAAGTCTAATATCGCTTAGTGTTCCAGTCTCCAACCTCTTATAATGAGGGACAGAGAAAATGTCATGTCTCCCTGGATTACATTCCTCTTTTTTAATGGACACAGCCCGGCGGAGTGTGGAGGGAAGCGAATTATGATGGTTCTCATATGATGATAGACCCTCGAGATGAATGTACAACTCCTTATATATGATAAGGTTAGGATACTTCACCGCATAGAATATAAACACCTCATCGAACATATTATTTCTGTTGTCTAAGCCGAACCCAAGAGTGTGACCTACCCCCCTCCCCCCCCCCCCCACCCAGAGGCCAACCCCCACCCAGAGGCCACCCCCAGTTTTAAACCACTGAGACTTACAAGGCCTGTTGTGGTGTTATGCGAAAGAGAGAGCTTCTGTGGCTCAAAGAATTGCTTGTTGAGGGCACACACATCATAATAATCGTTGGCAATAACAACAGTCTCCCCACCAAGTGTGAACCAGTTATTTTTCAGCTTCTTGGAAATATTAACCCAAGCTGGGTAGAACAACAATTCCATGATAGCCACCTCTAGGTCACCATCGCGAGTGTCTAGGACCAGGTTGAGGGGGATGGGTTCCCATGTTGGACATTGCTTAACGTGATATACATATTAGCATCGCTAATAATGACCGCTTATGAGTTCAACAAGGACGCCAAATACCCGAAGGACACCGGCTCTTACCACCTGAAAGTGTCAGTAAATCAGCAAAGGTAGACCCATGCTCTAGTGTGATGCCAACCAGGACCTTCTCAATCATCCATTGTGCCATCTGATGTGGAGCACACAGCCAAGATATCCCAGTGGCACATCATCACCCTTTTCATCACGTACTGAAAGTCTAATATACACCACCATTTCAATATCCAGTTTTTATAATGAGGGACAGAGAAAATCTCATGTCTCTGATTACATTCCACCTTTTTAACGGGCACTGCCCGAAGAAGTGTGGAGGGAAGTGGTATTATGGTGCTTCTCATATGATGACAGACCCTCAAGATGAATGTACAACTCCTTACATCTTATACGTTTATAAAATTGCGTCCCATAACTCACCTGAACTGACCCATATGTATTCAATGACTCACTATCAGGCTCGAACCCAAGAATTTCAGCTAGCCCCTCTTCCCACTCATATCCACCCCACTTTTTAAACCACCAGTAGCTACAAGACCAGTTGTGGGGTCAAGTGCTGGAACGAGTTTTAGTGGCTCAAAAAATCTTTGAGGGCGCACACATCATAATATCCGTTGAGAATAATGACAATCTCCTCACCATATTTAAACCAATTGTTATTCATATCCACGGCAATATTAACCCATCCTAGGTAGAACAACAACTCCACTAGTGCAGCCTCCAAGTCACCATCGTGATTGTATAGAACCGGTTTGAGGAGGATGGGTTCCTGTAACAAGTGTGGAGGGTCCCAAATACCCATGCCACAATACTTCAATATTATTCTTTAGCCGTGGCTGGGTTAGGTCTTATGTCTGCTAACCCTCCTCCATTCCCCGGACTTACTGTCACTCTCTCTTTTGACCCCAGGACCTACTCACTGAGGTGTCTTTCTGGTTGACAACAGATAACATTGCGATAGTCATAGTAACATAGAACTTCCTCAATTTAATTATTTAATATGAGACAGCCCAGGTGGAGATTTAGGCAGTTAAAACAGGTAGTTATTTACAAATAAAGGGGATTCTTTTCTCAGCCCCGGCAGAGAGCCTCATGGCTTTATTCATCATAGGCCATTGAGTCAGATACAGTCCCGTCCGTCTGCACGAATATCTCACCCAGCGTGTCAAGCATTTCTTCCTTGATGGCCGGTAAGGTAAACAACTGGTGGTCGAACAACAGAAATCTCAGGAGTTTATGAGTGGCCACGCAGTTGAACCAATGTCTCGTTGACCTGGGAATTGCACTGGTTAATGTTGATTACTTTCCTTGCTACTGAGATATGGCACATGGGTGAATGTCATATCAAAAACGACAGGACCAATGCCTCCAGCCCTTAGAGTCAATTGAGGGAATGGACTAGGGAATGTGTTGGTGTCTCCCACTAGGGATATGTGGTCCGTTGCCCGCCCTCAATGTCTTTATTGGTGTGTGGTATACAGTAAGGGACACTGTACTTTGAAAGTTGGGTGGATCTTCCCCAAGCTTGAATGAACAATCTTTCCTGTACTGCAGTTGGCACTAGCTTCCATTGTTTTTATATCTATTTATATCTGCTTATGTTACAATGGGTGCTTCTTGGATGTGCACATACCATTGGCCAAAATCACCACCTGAAGATGGCAAACATTTGTGAGAGCTTCTCGCTTAAACTTCAGGTACAGCAAACATGGAGACTGATAATGGCCTCAGTATATCAATTGGCATAATTTACTATATATAATAAACTATAGAGGAGACCTGAGTGAATTGGCCTGACATGTTAGGAGGTCCTAAGATTGGTGGCGTCTATCCTAGACTAGGCTTCCAGCTGGTATATGTCGTGTCTTTTGACCTTATGAACTTTACATACTCTCTTCATACAAGATTCACTCTCTTCTCTCATGCCATGCCTTTATTGGTACTGGGCACATTCGTCTCCTGCTTCCTTTTCACTTACTAACCCTTCTTTTCTCACGCCAACGCTCTTGTGGGCGTGTGTGGGTATGTATGTGTGTTCCCCCTTTCCGTTAAGATGTGTAGGATAACGTGTAAATTGTTTATACGCAGCGACATCGGGACCCATCTTCGGTGCCCTATTTAATAACCTCTTTTGGCTGATACGGTTTGGTGGTGCCCGCCCTTACTCCCTAGGTTTTGGGCACCCCATGGTTATCTTAGTTAACCCCCTTTAAAGCTTAAAGGGTATTAGCTTGGTGGTTCTGTATGGAACTGATAGTGGTTTCATCTCCCTGTTAAGAATAGGAAAGAAGACACTACACTTTTCAGCCGCTGCTCTTGTCTGAGCCGTCGCCGCAATGCACAAACTGTGCCTCGCATAAACGAGTTCGTTTCGATGATTTATTGTTCTTCTCAGTGAGATGAAATGGCCTATTTTTCTCCCTGGAATCATCTTAACAACCACCTCCTATTTGATCCACCTTGCTACTATATTTGCCAAAAGCTGAAAGATATAGCACAGTGTGGACCTTCTTCCACCTAAAGCAAATAGATTAGAAATGTGCGGACCCCGTCCCCACAGAACCTTCCCTTCATTCCAGCGGATAGTAGATATGCCGTTCTTATATTCCAGTTAAAGCTGACACAATACAGAGTTTAGGGCATAGGACGAAAGATAATAAAAGCGCATCTGCTGCCAAGAACAAGCAAAACCATCTGGTGAAATATATTGCTCGGATTCTTTCCAATGCTAGGCAAAAAATAAGACACCTAGCCCAGTTGGCCAGCTGTCGACCCACTCCCGACATGGCACGACTGGTTTTTTGCCAATTCGTCTCACCAGTCGAGACACCAGAGATTCGTAGGCAAAGGCCGGGTATGAATAAATTAAACCCACTCTTACCTAACTATCCCATTAGAATTTACACAGGAATCCTGCACACATTGTGTCGAAATCTCCAAATTTCCCAGACATCATGCAGAGATCAAACTATTGTGTTGATAAGCCGGCAGTCGAACTACAAGTGACAGTTTCACGGCCGTGCCATTCCCTAGTTGAGACGTTCAGTTTGTCCTGTGAAAAGTGAACAAGTGTATTCTGTGCAGGGCACCCTATCAGGTTTTCCTGAAGAAAAGTATGACTTTTAATAGTTCTCTTTAATTGAACTGGGTGTACAGGTAACGCAGAAAACTATCTTCTAAGGGAGTTAAGCAGATATGTGAACTGAGGGTTCCCAAAAGGGGTTTCCCTCTGTTCCCGATCCCAAAGAAGGCATGAGGACATGGGCCTCTGGCCGTTTTGTTACATAGGCCCCCTTTTAAGAAAGTTCAATCCTATGAACTTTGGACTGCCAGAGGTTCTGTTCGAATGGACTCATCCTCATATTCCAATATAGGATGCCATGACAGAAAATCCACTTCTACATTCTCCCTTCCGGGGATGTACTCAACTGTAAACTGATACGGTTGTAAGAGCAATGACCATCTCATTAACCTTGCGTTCAGTTTCTTAGAAGTTGCTAGAAACATCAGAGGTTGATTGTCGGATTGCAGTTTGAACGGTACTTCAATACAGATAAGGGTGACATTTCTGTACTGCCCATACTAGAGCCAGACATTCCCGTTCGACGGTGGAGTAGTTCCGTTCTGAGGGTAACAGTTTTCTACTTGCATATGCTACCGAACATAGTACCATAGGGTCGTCTCGCCCTTCTTGCAACAATGTTGCTCCTATCCCTGTGTTACTCGCGTTGGTTCATAGGACAAACAATTTCTCCAAATTCGGGAGTTGCAAGACTGGCTTATCCACCAAAGTATGTATCAGCTTCGCATAAGCCTCTTCACAGCTCGGGGTCCAGACTATAGGATCCGACACTCCTTTCTTCAGGGTTTCGGTTAAAGGTGCCCCATTTCGTTGAAATTCGGAATGAATTTCTGCTAAAACCCACACACAAACAAGAAAGACCTGACATCCTTTTTGGATTAAGGACAGGGTGTGAGTCTGACCTCAATATTATTTTCATCCAGTACTATTTGCCCTGGGGTAATAGTATGTCCCAGAAATTCCAATGATTGATAGCCAGTCATGCATTTGGCTGGACAGACGGTTAACCCTTCCTCTTTCAACCTTGTGAAGATCTTACCCAAGGACTTCAGGTGATTATTCAGATTGTCAGACGTGATGATAATATCGTCCATAAATGAGATGATAGAGGGATCCTTTAAAGGCTCCAATAGCTTTCTCAACGTGTGTGAACACGCTAGGTGCATTGATTAGCCCTAATGGGCTAATCACCTTGAATTATAATGCTCACTCAGAGTACTGAACGCGAGCAAGTGACGAACCTCGGGTTTCACAAGGATCTGATAATATCCCCGGCTTAGATCGATTTTTCAAAAAGTACTTCCCCTGATTTAGTCTTGCGAACACTTGATTTGTGTTTCATAGCGGTTCAACTTGGAATTTGGTACAACTGTTCAATTTCGTGTAGTCAATACTTAAGCAGTACTCCCCGCTGGGCTTCCTCAACAAGACAACCCCGGCATTGTAAGGGGAAGTTGAGGGTGTAATGATGTCATCCTCCATAAGCTTCGTTCTTGACAAGTCACAGGTCTTCAATCGCCCGGGGGTTGAGCAAACAAATGAAAGCATTCGAACCTATGTATGGGCCATCTTGGGGGCCCAGGCTCAGACTAGAACACACATTCTGGGAACTGGGATGGCGTTTGATGCACAGAAGCAATTCCTTGCATTAGTAGAAGACACCATCAGTTTACCCGTCGACCTCACCGTGGCCATCAAAATGTATCAGGATGTGCTACAAAACGCGAGCTCAAAATGTAATTATGTCTTTGGAATGGGGTTTATATGGCCCCCAGCAACATGCTGCTGTGCATTGGTCAGATATCTGGGTATAACAACATGATCGTCATCGCAGAGTCAGGCCTAAAGTGTGGCCTCAATACTGCCATTAATGCCCCAGACCCTACAGTAGAGCTACCCAGCATTGCGCAGCTGGTGATGCATCCCACCACCTTAACTGATAAGGCAGATGGGCTGCAGCACAAAATGAAAAGAAAGCACTCATTGCTGGGGGTGTCGCAGTCGGTCTAGTGGCCCTATGGTTTCTTCGCAAATAGCCACTCTCTGATAGCCAGCAGCAGCAAGCCACCAAACGCAGTCACTAATGCCCAGAGGTTCCCAGCCAGCCATCCCACAGTCTTACTCAAGAAGTTAAGGAGCCAAGAGATGATAATACCACCTATAATTCCCGGGAGTGCCACTGCAGCCTTACTAGCTAGCCTGGCCAGAAGCTGCGCTAGTCCTTTAAGTTTCTGCTGAATCCATTCCTTAACCCCAGGGCCAGGTGGCGGACAAGGCGGTGGGGTAGGGGGTGCACCACCTCCTCCACCAGTGATGGCTAGAGTGTTAATGGAAATTAAGATGTCAAACGCTGTGAGAATGCTCGCTATGGTGATGCCCTGCTCTCGGAACAGAGTCTGCAGCTTCTCACCTAGTGTGGTGTCTTTATTGACCACCTGATGAATGGTTTCATCGGATCCGGCTGAATTGGGTGTGCAAGTCTTCGTGTAACTCAGAGACCTCCACTAGAATCCTCTTCTTAGCTGCTTCAATATCTGCAATCTTTTGCTCTTGAAAGTCCTACTCTCCTCATCGTGCTATCAACATTTTCTGCCACCAACTGGCGATTTCTTTATCTTGCTGTTCGATAATAACGAGGTAGTTGGTGAGCTTGCCTTTAATTGTCATCACCGCTTTGTCAAGCGCCATGAGCCCCCGGAGTTCCCTCACTGGAGGTAGGCCTTTCTCTCCCAGATACTTGTCTACGTGTGAGGTTTCTAAAGCCCTTTGCACTTCTGGGCTCGATATGGCCCATTCTAAGATATTGCCAATATTTGAAGCTATTTGTGGGACATCCCGAATATCTACACCACTTAGAGCAGCTTGTTCCTGCGCCAGAGCAATGTCAGTCTGCTCGAGGATGGTGACAGCCTTTTGTGGTAGTTTGTCCACAAACCCCAATGCATGTCTGGTACTCTCTTTGAGGCTACTCAAAGCTAAAGGCATGCCATCAGCTAACCATGTAATCCTTTCTCTCCCAACACAGAGCACATTCCTGCGACCCAACTTAATTATAGTATAATCTATACACGTTTTAAGTCTGATACCCCACATCATCTCCACCCTGTTAAAATAGTCCTTAATTTCACTGTTTTCTACTTCCACTTGTAAGTTGGGGGTGGACCCCATCTGGCCACTCAGCATTAACAATGTGGGGATTATTGATATCAAAGTCGTCGATGAAGCTTGTCTCTTCCTCTCCCGTTTCGGGCGGCACCTCTTCACCACCAAAATCGGTCAGCTCAACTCTAACTATATTAGATTTTGCTACGAAGTAACAACAATAGACAACTAGCTCTGACTGCAATGCTGGCACTCAAAGAGCTTCACCAGCTTTGGCAGGTCAGTTATCAGGAAGGTGTGATTGGCATAAATCCTGATCATCATCAGCTTGGTACCGATGCACTCGTATTTCACAGGCTGCCTTACCAACCGCCACACCCCCTCTTTGATTGGCTCATAGTCGTGGATCCCTAACTTCAAACTCTCCTAAAACTCTTTTAACGAGTCCTTGTCTGGGGTGTCGGTGCCCCACATCTTTTGTGGCAGCTCCCGGGCTGCGGTAGTGCTATGGTCTGACCTCGCACCATAGTGAACGGCTAGGCATCGGAACAGACAGAGGTTGTTGTTGTATGTGTCCAACACTACAGTCCCTTGCTTTGCCGAAGCCAGTCTGGCAGTTGCTCAGCCCCTAATAGAACCTGGGGAGTGTGGATCGCCTTCACCTCAACTTGCAGTCACCTTACAAAGACCCACTTGGTGTTGGGGCAGTCAATTTGGTTGGTGTCAAAGCAGATCTCATCACGCTCTGCCAACCACTCCGCAGCTGCTGCAGTGTGTTTTATCAACCTAGGAGTCCCACCTAGGTATTTGTAGTACAACATGACGTCTCCGTTTTCAATGTTTTGGATTCGGTAGGTGTAGGCGTACCGCAGATAGAAGACTGACCTCAATGTCTTGATGTGGGGCATGAGCCTCTCTACGATCGGGCCGTCTAGCCCTCGGAAGAGCTTCCATGTGATTGTTCACCACACCCGTTCTTCACTATCCTTTGGGTTCACCTCCTCAAGGAGTTGGTGACCGCGCTGGGCGACGAGTTGGGTGAGTGGCTCCGGATGAAGATAGCGCCTCCTTATGGTGGCGTCTAGCATGGCAAAGCATAATAACGGGTGTGCTCGGACTTGGGCATCGTATTTACATGCTCTCAGGGCGGCAGTGACCTCGTCTTTCAACCATGCAACCTCCCGTGCATGCTGCGACGCGTCCTAGACTTCCCCGAAGAGCTCGATACCGGCCAGTGGTGGCGGCTCGCTCGAGTCGGGCGGTGCGTACCTCAGCTCTCCCTTCAGATATTTCCAGGGCGAGAACTTCCTTGCGGCGGTGACTGTATGGCATCCCATACTGGCGGGCATACTTTTGCAACTCTTTTATAGTGATCATGATTACTGCTGGACTCGTACCCTCAACACTCCACTTCTCTCTAAATGGAAATTTCTTTTGCTGGAATTTAAATATTTATTCTTTTCAGGCGCCTCAATTCACAAGGGAACGGACCCTCCTGCTGGTATTGCAGTTTGTAGTATTTAATGGTGGCTCCGCATGGTCGACAGAGGGCTAGGGTGGTTTTCACCCTGATGCCGCAGCTCGTGCAGGCGACTGTCCCTCCCCCTTCTTGAGATGTGCGTTGTGATTCCGGCAGTATTCCCCCCTACACCACCACTCACACTGGCGCGTCGTCTCCAACAGTAGCCACTGACACGTGTTCATGGTGCGTACCCCTATATCTTATACATCTTTAATTCCAAAATAATATGTCTGAATGATACTACCGTGGAGGTCTGGTACTGGCAATGAGTAGTATATCCAAGTCAGAATGATACTACATAGGCTCGCACCTCTCGCTTGGGTTCGGTTCTTGGGGTGCGTAGTATAGTATATGTGAGTAGTATATTTGAGTCAGAATGATACTACCAAGGCTCACATCTCTTGCGGGGGTCCAGTTTGAGCCCCTAGTGGTGAGAACCGGGCCAACGCACAAGTGTGAGGGTGGTAGTAACACGCTAATCCTGGATAGACTACTATTTCACTGTCACTGAATGTAAGAAAGAGAGTTCTGAAATGCTATGTAGAACCAGTTTTGCTGTATGGCAGTGAATCATAGAATGTAAATGAAGAAATTAGAAGCAACAGAGATGTGATTCCTGAGACGAATGTGGCGAATTCCTTGGACTGCCAGAGTAAATAACGAGGACTGCCTGAGACAGGCTAATGAAACTAGAACATTATATACAACAATAAGAAAGAGACAAACATCTTTCTTCGATCATGTGATGAGAAGAGAGGCATTGGAGAACATCATGACAACTAGAAAGATCGAGGGGAAGAGAGGCAGAGGCAGACCAAGAGAAATGATGCTGGATGGATTGAGACGGTGGCATTGAGAAATACCATAAGCAGAGTTGATCCAGAACACCAAGGACTGAGATCTGTGGAGAGCCATGAACGCCTCGCCAGCTGGCAGGGTACTTGATGTTGAAAGAAGAAAATCAGAGCTTTTGAACTTAAATGTTACAGAAAAGTTCTTAGAATATCATATACCAAGTATCAAATACTTATATTCCTCAAGAATTCAACGTCTAAGAAAACTGGCTTATATACAGCATCATTTCTGGGAATGTGAAATACTTTGGCCCCATTAAACATCACAGTGGCTTACAAAGAACAATAATGGAAGGCATAGTTCCTGGTGTCACAGAATGTTGCGTTACCATCCCAGATAACTTTCTCGGTCTACACATCTGATTAACTAATTAGAGGAATCAAGATTTAATTTCACTTATCAACGTCTATCCAGCCATGACGTAAGATTGCTCACAAAGATGGCAAGTAAACAAGCGACCATGGTCTGCTAACTACATGGGAATGAATTTCACCTTTGCACCTTTCACCCACATAATACAGGTATGGCTAGACGCTCAGGTCAGGCACACGTAAGACGCTCAGGAGGAGACAATCGACAGCCTTGGGCTGATGACATGCCAAGTCAAGCTGGTGGATGGAGGCAATTAGCTGTAGGTGTGTTAAACTGATAATAACACCGCACAGACAGGCAGTGTTAAGCGGACCTCAGCGGGCAATTAAAACTGGAGATGTGTAACTTGTAATAAACACACCTGCCCCCTGAGGAGATAAGAGTAATTAAGAGAACCTAGTACAAGTAGACAGGGCTGTCAGTCTTAGTAGATGTGGCTAGTTTTGGATCAGCTCTCAACAAGAGTTTCTGAGTATAGACCCCAAGAACGAGGGATGACCAGATAGCCGCCGCCCAGAAAACCAGCAGGCTGTTCCTACTGGAGCGTAGGTGTTTACTGGACCTAAACAGAACCCTTCTGGAATGTGCATCTCACCTGTAACCAGGATACAGATCCAGACAGGATACAAGTACTTTAGAGTTATGTAAATACTTTCCATAATTTCACATGTATGAGTGTATAATGCATAGTTCATCATCATCATGATGAAAAACATCATATGTTCAGTAATATTGATAGTAATTAAAGTGAGTGTAGTTTGTTTTAAACTCATAGTTATGTTATTTTCCAATTATGCATACATGTTTGTAAGTGTACATTGGGTTGGGGGGGGGGGGGGTGTATTTATACACCAGGGAGAGGAAACTTGTCGGGTGGGAGGGGGGATCTGCTTTGGCTAATAATCCATTTGTAGACGTGAACCTAGTTATCTAACTTTCCCTTTCCCACTCCTTGGGGAATATCAAGACCAGCTAATTTCATCTTTGTTTAACGAGCCTCTTTCATCTTGTCATCTAACTTTCCCCTGTCATCTAACTTTCCCTTTCCCACTCCTGTGGGAATATCAAGACCAGCTAATTTCATCTTTGTTTAATGAGCCACTTTCAGCTGTACTCTTGGATATTCAGGGGCTTAATCTGTAGTTCAGCCATATAGATTTTGTCCCGAGTCAATTTTTGACAAATTGTGGTCTCGGTCAGAGATCAACAACTGTCACTTATGACAAACCGGGGTTGCTTGCCAGTGATAAGAACATAACTTGGCGATGGCGCACCCCCACTTCTGACACCTGGAAGAAGAGGCAGGGTTCAACAAGATGGCACAAAAATGGATACAGGACAATGCAGAAACCTTGGGCATGTAAGTGCATGAGGCAGGAAAACTGATACAGGATTGGGCAACATTTTGGTTGGCCCTGATGGGAGTGACATTCTACAAAAGACCTGGTGCATGATGATGATGATGTGTTCAACATTAGTAATTCATGTTCTTAACTATGAAACAATAGTAATACTATTGCATAGGAAGCTACACTATTTAAATCAAAGTAGTACATGAAAACCCGGCTCCTTGGCTTAGGAATTATGGACGCAGTTTGTAATCCCGCATATACACATTCAAAACACAGCTGTGGGCGATTTAGCAGCAGACTGTCTTACGTTGGCTTTTTACAAAATGGTATGGGTGCTGGTCGTTCAGAAAGCAATGCCATACTACTGATTGTAAACTTGCCGAGAGATCACAACAGCAAACAATTTAAAAAAAGTCGCTTAAAAGTCGACAGGGTCAACTTCATTGCACCGGGTTTTATCCCATATGGCTCGGTCCCTTTCCGCAGCACGGAAAGCGTCGCATAAAGCACAAACTCCTTAGCTTTTAGTGACGACCCACAGGAGTCTCCAAAGCATTTAACTTGTAAACCGAAGGACGCGGCCCCGAATCGAACCCACAACCTTCAGAGCACGAGTCAAACGGCTTGACCACTCCGTCACAGAGACTCTCAAAACAGCAAACAATTCTGCTGTTGAGTGCAACGTCCTGTAAAGGATATGCAACTAACGTCTAAGTGCATGAAAGAGAGAATTGGAGAGCCTGACCTGCCATTGCAGACTAGGAATTAATGAAGGCAAATACTGACCTGTCATTGCAGATGCTAGGATTTACTGACCTCAAACACTGACCTGCCATTCCAAACACTTGCCCCCCAAATTATTATTAGCCCCCCAAATACAGACCAGAGAGCAGTGGTAGTTCATTGGCTATCACACTTGCCAGCTGGTTTGATGATGTGTTCAAACCCCCCTCGAGACAGGGATTTAAAATAAAACTGACCTGGGAAGTGGAGGCAGCTGGTGGGATATTTACCACATGACTCATTGAGTGCAGGTTGATCTATAAATATTTTAGTTCAGCACCATATACCTGTTATGCCTCAAGGTGTGGAAGTGGGTCCTTTACTTAATTTTAAAAAAAATACTAGCTTGCCAATTCAAATGCCATAATCATCATCATAATGTACCTTGCCAAAAGGCGTAGACTTTAATGTCCCTCCACAGATCTCAGACCTTTGTGCTCTGCATCAGTTCTAATGACGGTATTCCTATATACCACTATCTTAGACTGTCTAGTATCATTTATCTCTGTTAACCACTACCTCTTCTACCGCTGATCTTTCCAGACATCACAAAAATATTCCCCTGTGCCTCTCCTCTCATATAACCAAAGAACACTGTTTGTCTCATTCTTATAGTTGTGTATAACGTTCTTCATTTGCTTCTTTCAGGTAATCATCGTTATAAAGTAAAAGCGACATGAATGCCAATGCCATTTGGTAAGGCACATAATAATGATTCTGATATCTTTCCCATCAATTTTAACTTCCTCTGGCATTTTGGATATTTCATCATGTTTTACGTTATGAAATGGTTTGATGTGATCAATAAAGCCCATATATAGGTCTTTCTGTGTCTCTGTGAGGTTTTTTTGTGGGTTTATAGAGAATTACAGAAGTTCCACTGAGTGAAGTTCTATAAAGTATATCTCTCTATAAAAGATACAGGTTAGTAACAGCAAGTGTTGTCTAGAGGTATTGATAGTCATTCTCGCATAACCCTTGTAGAGAAACCATTCAGAATTTTGGCTCACCGAGTACCCCCACTGTGAGAAATTAGACCTAAGTTAAGTTCTACACAGAATTATTTATAGATGATTTCTCTTCTAGGCCATATATAGGTATAGAGATCTTGGCAGTTAGCCACAGTAACCAATGAAAGCAGTTCTCTCATCTTCCAGCTGACTGTGCTCTGATCGCCAACCTCATTTTTGATCTCATTACTTATTTCAAGTGACACAAGACACTTGGACAAATGATCACATTGACAATTGTACCATTGTAGTGAACATAAACAACAACAACTGTATTTTACACTGGTTGAACAAGACAACATGAGAAGATCTTGACCACAGTTGGACAAACATTCACAAAGAATGATCACACCAACAGGTTAGACAAGTCATACATCATGGAAGATACTTGACAACAACCACACAGACTTTCACAATCTCTGTAACCAACAGCAACAGTAGAGTAACAGTCACCATGAAGATGCTTGACACCAGTTGGACATTTCTTTCTCAACAATGTACAAGACAATCACAGAGACATGTATCTCAAAAACTGTTCTCTTACTACTAATACTTTATTAATGTCTGATGAGGTCAAGTGAAGACTCAGGCTTCATATTCTGCCAACAATTTACATCTCAAATATGTTTATATGCAAATTATAGTGACATTATCTATGAAAACCCAAACACATCACTCAATATCCCCTCTGAAACATCAATCTAAATAAACCCTCCTCCTTCACATATCTACACCATAAGTTATCCTACACCACAACACTTTAATCATTCTATCACTTTTCCAACCGTCAAATGAGGAAAACACATGATAAACCTATAGCCGGGCACAAGTATAGGGAGACACTGCTATACTGATCCGTGTACCGTCTTTTAGCACCAATGAAGGTGTTGGGAATGTCTCAGGTTTCAGCTTTCCCCATAATGTTTTTCCAGTTTAGGCTATTCCCTACTTTGACTAGTCCGAAGCAAGTGACAACATGTCCTTACAAAGGGTGAGTAGACTGTTCGCAAAGTTGATAACTTGGGATTAGTTTTACTTTTCAGTAGATGAAGATCTAAAAACTATTATGTCCCATCATTCTTCTCTGCCAGTCTATCTCCCACAACAGGTTCTGATGTAATTGAATCACCACACCGACTTAACACCAATCCATTTTTTGGGAATTTGCTCTATTTATTAACTTCTGCTCCTTCAGCTTTCAGCCATTATTAATATTAAGCTGTGATAGGGTCAGCTCCAAGTGCACCTTTAATGTCCACTCTTAGCCAGTAGTGACATGCTGAAGACCAGGTGATCTCTCCTCTTAAGGTTTCTTCTTGAATTTATCTTGAAGATATAGCCTGGGCTTTTACAAAATTGGAGAGTATCCCTGTTTTAGGCTCTGGATAAAGACTTTTTCTTCAGTGCCATCTGTATAGGCCAGAATTAGTGGATTCAGGCTGAATCTTTGCAACCTGTTGTTCATTTTGGTCCTTTTGGAGTCTGACTTTTCAGCTGGAGTTGAAGACTAGAGCTCAGGACTTCCCTGGAGTTGTCCTGGTGATTGAAAAGGGCCTCCTCCATCTCTCTCATTCTCTGTTAATAAACAAAGGCACAACATGTGTTTTACATCTATTGAACCATTGTCACAGTTATACAGTACTATCACAGATTCAGAGAGGAATGGGAGGGGAAAGGGGAGTGTGATATTCGAACACCCGCCTCTCACTGATGATGAAGTGCAATTTTATTTGGGGGTTTGGGGTGATATCCTTTCTCCAGGTTCATCCCCAAAACCGTGAAGTCATAGGCACATACTCCTAATCAGAGGCAGCTTCACACAATTATCTTGTAAATTCTCACAATGAGTAGATCACAGGGACCGGTGTACCATGAGAACAGACAGTGTGATTAAGCACCAAGAAGTAGGCATTGTATGGCAGAAATCATGCACTAGAATTGCCTTCACATGTGGAATACACATAATGAAAGAAAACATGAATTTTCCCTGACAAATAGCATGAGCCTTCCCATGTATTCAGCTGACAAACACTGTAGGTTAATTTCTACAGTGCAATGCAGTCCTGCAAACATGGATATAACAAGTGTCTTTACTTTTACAAATATGAGAAGTTAATTATATAATTATCATCTCATTCACTCAAACATTCTCAGCCATTATAAGGGAGAAATTACATGCAGTATATAGCATCACACATTCTGAAACATAACTGCCAAAGGTAACTCTCAAGAGCGATGTACAGTTTGGTTAAGAATGGTCATGATAGGCACTCAACGAATGTTCAGAGCGCACAAAGGTTTTGCAATATGCATTGAGCGTGGTTTACAGTCATAAGCATATGCAAATCATCAAATCAGACAGACAATAGACATGGTAAGAATGTTTCACTGCGGTAGACATGACAGGTCTTGAGCGGCAGTTTTAGAGTCACTGTACCGAAGTCCTGTCTTCTTTTTACATTTTCTCAAGAAAATACTCGGCCATTCGTCTCTCTCTCACTTCATCAGGTTTACACATAACATATTAAATGATTTAGGTACCTGGAGTGCAGATGACCACCTCCCAAAGAATGCTTTTGGGCCAATTTTACCACTGCATCTTGAACATGTCCTTACGGGATGGAATCAAGGCTTCGACTGGCGGGCTAATTATGTATTAAGGAGCGTTACCAGCCCAAGGGTTACCCAATCAAATTGAGACCCCACCATTCATCTACCCTCTCTCGATCTAGAATCTACCATTCTATTTTTAGTTAGGGTATCACGACGGCTTACGTGGTTAACTACTGAGTATTGAGAAACGTAAATGGACTGGGGATGCGAACGTCTGAAGACATCATGCCACAGTCTCATATTATCACTGTTGATAATGCGCATATTGCATCATTTCATCCTTTCCCTTCCACAAATCTATACGCTTCTCCACTAATTTCCACCATTATTTTCCCTCTTGTTCATCTCATACTAATTCTGAATAGAAATTTAGTTACATGGTTGACCCTTGCAAACACTTTGTCCCCCACATACAGAATTACTGTGCATGTTGTAAGATGATCAGAAAAATGCTGGATGGCATGTTGCTGAACTAGCTGGTTTTGCCTTATGCAATAATGTGTGTGCAACTGCTGGTTTTCAAGTGACTGTCAATTCTGTCGATGATGAACTGTAATTCTATTGGGGACTGTTGTGTTGGTATTCTGGCCTTATGTATGTTTGCATGTGCGTGCTGTTGGTTTGTCGAGACTGCTGTCTGTTCCATTTTCACATGGGACAATGAAAAGCATTTTGTGTTACATTTGCTGGTACAGGAACGGAACATAATGGGGTGACCCTTTGCCGTGAAGTTGGAACTGTAACTAACGATTAACTAATAAAAGTCAGAAAAAGCAAATGCAGGCCTACAATTCCAAATACTTGGAAATACTGGCGTCCAAATACAGGCCTACCATCCTTTAAAAGTTAAGCTTGTTTTCTTCTTCTTCTTCTTCTTTCAACCTTTATCACTCATTCAGGCATTGGCTCTTGATGAACTAAATCTAAGCCTTTCTATCTTTGGCGATCTTATGCAGCCCCAATTATGTCTTACCCATATTATTCATTTTTATTTCTACTTCTCTTCTCAATGTCTGTTTAGATCTTTCTCTATTTGTTTTTATCTCATCCGCCATCTGTGCTGTCTTTCCGAGTTCATACATGGTTCTAAAATTTCAGGTGCCAATTCTGAAAATTTCCCTAGGTGAAAGGAATAAAATCTGCTATCTGGAATCCTTGCGGCTTTCTCTGTATGGCATAATAGCTTTTCTAGAAGAGCCTCCTTTCCTGTTGATTGGCTGGATTATTCTTTTCTCTTTATCTGTAGACTTGTTCATGATTGGTGTGACATCAGTCTATAGATCAGCCTGATGCCCAGAAGTGTACAGTTGAGGTATCCAGTGTCTGTGCGTCAATTTAAGTGTAGTATTAATAATATAAAAACTCTGGTGTGTCAACTTGCAAGCTACCATTTCTAGCTGAACGGTGCCATTCCCCAGCTAACTTGATGCTATCACATTTTTCTAAAACTGCTCACTCTGAAGTGATTCTTTAATTCTGTTGTCTTTAATGTGTGCATATTAAACATACTATCATAGGAAACTGTAGAAGGTGGAATTCTTAATGCACTCTTATGCATTTCATCAAAAATGCCTATTAAACTATCTGCTAACCAGAAGACAGTTTGTGCATGAACCACTGCTTCACTTGAAACCTACATGTTTTTGCCTATAAACCATCTAGAGAGTGAGAGAGGAGTTTATACCTTTCCTCCCTCCTTTCCAAGCTGAGTTGACCTAGGTTGGTATAATATTGTTGTATATATGTGACAGATTTCACACTTAGACACAGCACCAGTTAACTGCAGTGCCTAGTAAGTTTACACTTCACAAATTGCCATTTGTGACAGTTGTGCTTAGACAATCTGTCCAAACCTGAGGGAGACTCAAACCTCTGTCTGTAACCAACTGTTGATAGCCAACAGACTGGGACCAGTGCACACTGACTCCAGCAGAAGAAGAAGAATTAGTAGAAGAGAGGTACAACTTCATGTAAACCTCTCTCACTGATGTATATTGATTTGTATCATGATTTTGTATGGTTTACATTTTGTAACAGTACACATAAGGTTTTTCTTTATGTTATTCATGAACAAGAATCAATAATATGTGAGTATACTCATATTTAACTGCTGAAGACTGGAAGGGAATTTGTTATAATCTATGAGAACTCCAGTCAACAAAACACAACAAAAGATAGTAGGAGGCGAGTTGAGAGAGAAGAAGAAACACCAGTTGATTAACATGAAAGGCTCATGGACAAATTACACACAACATGCATAACCAAAATGAGTAGATGAAGATGTAGTATTTGTATGTCATTTATTAATGCCATCATACCATTATCATTGTCTTGTCCTATCAACTTGACTTGATTTGCTCATGAGACAACATATCATCAGTCTTGTCAATGCCTGTTTGTGAACATCTCAATGAAACCCCAGGTACACTGAGAACACATGCATACAGCAGGGCCAGATGATAGCAACATGCATACAGTGTGATAACCATTGACAATCATAGTTAATACAACACCAGCTAGGAGAGGGGTATAGTTCTCACTCTCAGGCTGTTAGATTTCTTCCTTCCTTGTCATCCTCCCTGTACTGTCCTTATTCATTCTTAACCATCTCTACACAACAATGGGTTGGTTGGAATGTACATACATATGATTGTCTAAACTACAGTGGTGCAGCTGGTGGAAGTGTAGAAGAGAAGATGCAACCAAACTTGTGAGAGATTGAGACGACTCTGGCACCTACCAGAGTAAGAGCATCCTTCAGCTTGACCTAACTGGCAGGTCATGAAGTGGATCCACCCACACATGGACCCAGGCTACAGCTCAGTCTTGTTGCTCCAAGGTGACATGTTCTACTGACACACATACATCCACTCAGGCCATCCAAACTCTTGTTTTTCAGGAACATCAACTGATCCATTGTGACAAGGACAATTTTCTTTCCACAGCAAACAAATAGTAGACAATGCAAACATACTTAGATTAGTTGGGAACTTGGAAAGGGGAGGGCATAATATTCATGCATTCTCTGTATAATGATTTTGTAATAATCCAATGTGCATGTGAACATGACTTGAAATGTGTTCCTTGGATCCAATCCAGGTTTAACAATTAATAAAACCATTAACACTAGATTCTTCTCTATTTTATTTACATTTCACATGTTTGTATAAGATTGTTCATGAACAAGTTGTTTTTTGTGTGTGTATTATTAAATACATAATTATCACAATTTGTCAACGTCTAGGGTTTATAAAGTGGGTTCAGACAGGCAGATGGTGCGAACACAGACGAGGCATGAAACCAATGAATATATTATACATGTTTAAATTATATTATCCTCATCTCAACATCATAAATATCACAGAAATCATTCAATGTCACTCCAAAACTCGCTCTCGCACCGGCTCTCAGAATACTCTTTGCGCTGTTATCAAAGCTATGCGCATTTGTGTCTAGCCATGCACACCAACACATGCTACATAGCAGTCACATTCATTTGCACTGAAAGTCTAAGTATAAGTCTATCCTGTCTCTCCACACAGTCACACATCCTCTCTCAATCGTGTCCGAGTCTCGTCTCTCCTTTCCTACTCAGTCCGGTGGTCACTCGGTACTTGACCCTCATGCAGTCTGTGGAAAGTTGTGCTGTCACGTCTGTCCCGCACTCGCCTGTTGAGGTCAGGCGTACCTGTCTCTAACTTACGTCTTGACGTCTGGACTGTTCTACTACCCCCGTACTCTCCCCATGTCCTTATGTCTGTCCTCTGTCCTCTGTTATGTCACGTCCAGGACCTTGACACAATTACTATAATGGGAAATTAAGTGAGGAGGGGTGAAATCTGCTGAGAAATAGGTGAACTTTTCTCCAGAAACTACCCATAGTCCATATTGTTCTTTCACTGAATCCTCTATCATTCTGAGGCAGTCATTCCAGACTGATTATAATTTGCAAACTTTAGGGGGCTTGAGAGCTATTAGGATTCATTTGTGAGAAGAATAAATTCATAATGTGCTTCTATCTTCCATAGGACTACCCTAGATAAACCCGAGTCTTAATGGTCAGTGTTCTTATCTTGACTATTACACATTTGAGAGGAATTGAGCCCATCTTTCTATAACTACTACAATACGGGTAATGCGCAACGTGATCCTAATTTCAATCACAACTTCATATCAACATATGACAATTGGTTGGATTTTGCAGCAAAAATTTGTTTACAAAAGTCGGAAGCCAGCCTTATGCCCAGGCTTCCTTTGTTGCCTCTTTTGACATGTATGGTAGGTTACAGTGCCTCATCACGTATGGAAAACCGCATGCTATGGCTATTGCTATTACTTAATAAAGATGTACAAAATTCATTCAATAAACCATGCTAAAGACTGGTAAATTTTTTCTAAAGTTGTGCACTGTTTTGTTATTTGTAACAGGTTTTCTCAGTTTTATGTGGATGCAACTTCAAAATGCGATGGTGATGTAGTACAAGTTTATGATGACAGTGATACCAGCAGTCGACTCATTGGGGAGTATTGTGGAAAGAACTTTCCTGGCTTACTCAGAACAAGGGGGGAACAGATGAGAATTACCATCAGATCTATTTCTTACCGATATGACTATAATGCTGCAGGCTTCAATGGCACTTACTACTCACACGGTAAGCACGATTATATTTTATATGCAATGCAATGTTTTCCTGTTGTGAATTTTAACAAAGAAGACATGAACAACAGATATATATATGCCTCGCATATTTTGCTGTATTTTGTCAGGTGCATAGTATATAATTACCTATGATATTAAGTGAATTTTCTGCCTTACATAATTTGACGTAACTTGTCGGATGCATACTATAGAATTGAATGGATTAATTCTTTCTCTGTCTGTCTGTCTCTCTCTCTCTCTGTCTCTCTCTCTCTCTCTCTCTGCCTGTCTGTCTGCCTGTCTGTCTCTGTTAGTCTCTCTCTCTCTCTCTCTCGCTCTCTCTCTCTCTCTCTCTCTCTCTCTCTCTCTCTCTCTCTCTCTCTCTCTCTCTCTCTCTCTCTCTCTCTCTCTCTCTCTCTCTCTCTCTCTCTCATATATATATGAAAATGGAAGAAGAGATTAACATGGTTCAAGCTGGATTTAGACAAGAAGAGGAACAAGAGATCACATATTCAACATGCGTTTAATAATAGAGAAGTGCAGAGAATTTAATGTAAACCTATTCTCATGTTTTGTGGATTATTCAAAGGCATTTGACTGTGTACAACATCAGAAACTTTGGGAAATCATGAGGAATATGGGCTTTCCATCACATGTAGTACAACTCATAAAAATGCTCTATCTAGACCAACAAGCAGCAGTTAGAATAGGTGGTGAGGCATCAGATTGGTTTGACATCAAGCAAGGAGTCTGTCAGGGCTGTCATCCTATTTGTTAAACCTGTACGCCGAAAATATAATGAGAAATGTAAGAGATGATATAAACAGGGAGATATATGATGCCCTAAATATCGGCGGTCATGACATACCAGAGATTCAATATGCTGATGATGCAGTATTACTCTCCACAACACAGAATGGCATAGAAAATCTAATAGCCTCAACCCAATTGAATAGTGAAAATCACAACTTATATCTTAACATAGCAAAAACAAAGATAATGCATACAGATACAACTACTATGGAGAAAGAAATATACATTAATGGGGAAAAATTGGAGGTGGTGGAAAATTTTGAATATCTTGGGTCATTGATTACCAACAACGGCGACACAATGAAAAAAATTATACGGCGACTATCAATTGCTCTTCAAAGACTAAAACAGCTGAATAAATTATGGAGTGGGACATACAGAACTACAAAAATTAGATTTTTAAGAGCATGCATATTTCCCATTGCAACATACGCCTGTGAGACATGGACACTTGCTAAACAAGCTGAACAGCGCATAAACACCTTTGAATATAAATGTTATAGACGAGTTCTAAGAATATCTTGGGTAAAGAAAAGAACAAATGCATCCATACTTCAAGAGTTGAATATTGAAGAAGGTTGGCTATTAAAGACGATAAAACAAAGAAAATTGAAATATTTCGGTCACTTGAAACGTCACGAAAGTTTGGAGAGAACAGTAATGGAAGGGTATATGCCTGGGAAGAGAGGAAGAGGAAGGCCAAAGAGAAGATGGGTGCAGGATGTGGTGGATGATCTCCAGATGGGTGTATCAGATGCGGGACATCTTGCTTATGATCGAGAGGTTTTCCAGAAGGTTGTTATGGGAGCGAGGTTCTGCAAAGGACATGCTACTGAATGATTGATTGATTGATTGATTGATTGATTGATCTAGGAACCGACATCACAGCATTCGGGACATTCCCATAAGCGCTCCGTCTTATATATAAAATAGAATGTATGTATGTCTGTATGTATTTTATGCGTTCGCGAACGGTCAATCCAATTGAGATGAAATTTTCTCTCATTCCTGTGCTGCCAACTGTCATATTTATTTTAGAGTACAAACATGTTTTCTTATTATTATTTAATATTTAATTTACATTATAATGTACATATAGCGAGGGGACATAACTTCTAATAGAATTGCTATATATGTAAAATTGTTGCATATTTCTCAAATAGGTGGACCTTTTTGCTGCAGTTATCTACAGGCATATGCGTTATAATCCTCCTCCTCCTCTCCCCTCCTCTCCCTTCCTCCTCCTACCCCTCCTCCTCCCCCTCTTCCTCCTCCTCCATTGTCCTCATCCTCCCTCTTCCTCCTCCTCCTCCCTCCCCCTCCTCCTCACCCCTCCTCCTCGCTCTCCTCCTTCCTTCTCCCTCCTCCTCCCTCTTCCTCCTTCTCCTCCTCCCTCCTTCTCCTCCTTCCTTCTCCCTCCCCCTCCTCCTCCCTCCTCCTCCCTCTTCCTCCTCCCCTCCCCCTCCCCTCCTCCTCCTTCTCCCACCTCCTTCTCCCTCTTCCTCCCTCCTCCTCCTCTCTCATCCTCCCTCCTCCTCCCTCTTCCTCCTCCTCCCTCCTCCTCCTCTCTCCCCCTCCTCTCTCCTCCTCCTCCCTCCTCCTCCTAATCCCTACTCCTCCCTCCTCCTCTTGTCTCCTCCTCCTCCCTCCTCCTCCTCCCTCCACCGAATATGAATTAAATATGCTCCCCACCAGGGACTGGGCGAAGCTGGGCCGCGTCTTTTTTGGGAACGGGAACGGGAGCAATGGCCGAATATGAATTAAATAAGACGCTCCATTTGCCCAAGTTAATTGTTGGGGGAAGATGTAAAGATCTTTCAAGTGCTCTTTCTAATAATAGACAGACAGACAGACAGACAGTAGATAGTCGGGAACGGGAACTTATGTGACTATTTATATGAATTAAATGAGATGCTCCCCACCAGGGGCTAGGCGACGCCGGGCTGGGTCAGCTAGTATATATACACACACACACACACACACACACACACACACACACACACACACTCTCACGCATGCACACACTCACACACATGTTGTAAGATGTTCAGAAACATGGCGGACGGCTGGTTGCTGAACTAGCTTCCGTCAATAGTGAACTGTAATTATATATATAGCATTTATAACCCAGAAGATCTCAGATTGAGGAGCGGCTGGCTGAGTGGCTAGAATGCTGGATTCTTCTTCGGGAGACCCGGGTTCGAATCCTCAGTAAGCTGTGTTTTTTTTTCTGTTGGGGGCAGGGGGCAAAAAGAAAACTCTAACTTGCACAGTTCGTGGCCATTGCACTAGCCAGGCGGCCTTAATTCCTCAGGCTCAATACCTCCTGCCACACACCGCAAGGTACTATATTGGCAGTAAATTACAGTTCACAGTGCAAGTTTAACCCAGAAGGATTCAAAAAGCTATTGCTGTTATAAAGACAACAAATAATGGAAGTATTAATTTACTAAAGTGTTGCTTCACTACTTCTTCTACCTTGGATGTTGAGTCTGTTTAGTGTAACACAGGCAATTCTCCAATCTGTAATTTTGCATGCAGTTTTGGTTTTTTTCTTGTCTAGCCCTTGGACCTTAAGTGACTTTTCAATTTTGCTGCAGCAAATGCTTTGACTTATAAGTTATAAGGGTATTGATCTTTGACATTTGCTCAAGCATGTGTGCTGTGGCTGCCTGTTTGCTCCCCTTCTGTAGACCTGACCAAGCCATCTCAGCTGTGATGGATCTGCAGACTTCTGTTTATTGTTTTGCCATAAACATTGATGAGGTTATTCTGTGCAAATCTCAATGACACTTAAACAAATATTTATTACTGACGAAAGGCAAGGATTTAATGATTCTGATTAGAATAGAGTGTTGTTCTTGTATGAATGGGTTCCTGTCACCAAGATCTGACTCTGAGGACCAGGGCTTTTACAAGATGACATGGTGCTCTACCAGACGGGGCTGTCCCAGTCAACTACTTGTTAGACGATCTATCCTCAGTCAAGTCTGCCAGCAATGCCTAAGGAACAGGTATTCATACGTGTGTATACTTGATGATGCATATTTATCTGAGGCTTAACTGAGAGGGGAGTCCTGAGTCATGTACAACACTGACATGTGGCAGATGACTATCACCAAGTTCTATGTTTTCAGGTTCTCCTTGATTAATGGGTCAGTGGTGAGAAACAGACTGAGTGATTGGGGTTTCTTTGCGAAGGCTAATGGATTATTCTTAAAAAAGGAGAGTATGGCATATGAGGCTATGACCTTCAGCATGAGACAGGAGGTGGAAGCAGTCAAAGTGGCATTCCGTTGGTTAGAGGAGACCACTGCAACACATATTGTCTTCATCATTGACTCAAGGAGTATGCTTAGTAAAGTGGAGGAAAGAATGTTTTCTGTGGAATGGCTCACCTCGCTTCAGAGGTCACAGATTGTGAGAATTATATGGATTTTTTGCCTAGGCCATGCGGGAGTGCGGGGGAATGAACAGGCTGATACAATTGCAGGGAATGCACCTCTTGGTGGTAGATTACCTATGGACAAGGGAGAAGTGGTCGAGGGGATCAGGTCCTGTGGGACCAGGTGGATAAAGTGGGGAAACAGATTGAGAACCCATATGTGGAAAGGATGAGATTGTGGGGAATTGGTAGGGGCTTTGGTAGAATCTCAAAACTGAGAGTGAAGACCAGGAGAACTTTCAATCAGATAGCGGTGGGAACGATTAGTAGTGTCACTCTTTGCTGGCTGTTGAACGAGGGGACGGAGCGCATAAGAGAATGTCTTTAGTGCAGTGATATCAGTTCTTAGCTCACCTCAACTAAATTCTGTGCAATATCTCTTCGTTAATCGTAGTGAGAACAAAAGTTCTTAAAAACTACATTGGGTAAAACCTGATGTGTGGAAGTTTATAAAGAACAGTTATCAGACTAGTGGGGAATCACTGGAAGCTGTAGAGATGTGGTTTTTATAAGAATAATGATGAGAAATGAAAGATGGATGTGAAACTTGGACAATGAGCAGTCAAGCTGAAAAACATCTGACGGCTGCAGAAATATGGTTTCTGAGGAAAATGCAAAGAATACCATGGACAGACAGAAAAACCAATGACCAAGTACTACAGGAGACAAATAAAAATCGTAAATTGATTAGAGAAATTAGACGTAGACAGTCAACATTTTGTGGACATGATATGAGAAGAAATGGATTGGAGAACTTAGTGAGAACTGGCAAGATCGAAGGGAACAGACCAAGAGGAAGACCGAGAGGAAAATATCTGGATGGCTTGGCCACATGGCATGGGTGAGACAGGAACACTGAGCTGATCCACGACTCTGGTGATCAAGTGAAATGGCGAGTCATGACCGCCCACACTTTCCAGCATGGCACATGATTGATTGATTGAATGATGAAAACAACATGGAGAAAATAATAAGCACAGTGAAGATATTTTAAAAGATGTGATCTCACAAAGAGAACTGCTAGACAGTTTAGCTTCATGTCATGGCGGAGCATTGGTTTCAGAAATAATTGGCAGCACAAGACACCAAAGGATGTGAACAGACATGATCACCAGCTCCATACAGCATGGACTATAAGACGAAGAAATGTTGTAGAAGTAAATAGAATATTTAATATCATTACCAACTGTATGCAAAGTTCTGTCACTTGATACTCATAGAGTAGTATCTGCAATAGATTACATGAAGTCACCTAAAACTGGAAGCTAATTATCACTGGTCATTGTGTTTTCTGTTGTTGACAGAATGTCCCCTGTTCACGTATGGAGATCAAACCTGTGACCTTCCTTGCTCATGTGCCTTTGATAAAACTCGAATCTGTGACAACACAATTGGTGTTTGCTTCTGTGAGCCTGGTTGGGTAGGACGTGGCTGCTCACAGGACCTAGATGAGTGCCGAAATGGAACGATTTGTCCCGCTAACTCTGACTGTGTCAATGAGGTGGGGTCCTACACATGTGAATGCCGTTCTGGATATGCTAAGGACGCTGTTGGTCAGTGTAAAGGTAAGTCTGAACTGAAGTTAAATGCTAACAATGTTCACATTTTATATTCAATGTTCAAATATAATTTATTGTAAAATTTAGACAACTTAAACAGGAGCAGTGTGATTAAATTGTATGTAAACATGGCGAAATATTCTGATACATTTTTATTGTTACTACTTTATATTTTACAGTATTTGTTCTTAACTCATTGTCTACACTGTGTTTATAGGTTTAAAAGGAAAGTATTCTTTGGCTTCTCAATGTTGTAGGTTTTAAAGGAAAGTATTCTTTGGCTTCTCAATGTTGTAGGTTTTAAAAGAAAGTAATATTTGGCTTCCTAGTCTTAAAGGAAAGTATTTCTGACTTCCCAATATTTAAAGGGTCTAAAGGGAAGTATTGCCGGACTCCCTGGCCGAGGAGTTAGCAGCTTTCTCCGTAACCCCGAATACTCTCGTGGTTGACATGAGCGCACGAGAATTGGAAGCGGTTCGAGTCGCGCCAGTGACTTATGAGAGTATGGGAGTCTCTGTGGTGAAGTGGTCAAGCTGTTTGACTAGTGCTCCGAAGGTTGTGGGTTCGATTCCAGGCCGTGTCCTTCGGTTTACGAGTTAAATGTTTCGGAGACTCCTGTGGGTCGTCGCTAAAAGCTACGGAGTTCGTGCTTTGTGCGACGCTTTCCGTGCTGCGGAAAGAGACCGAGCCATATGGGATAAAACCCGGTGCAATGAAGTCAACCCTGTCGACTTTTAAGCGACTTTTTATGAGAGTATGGAGCCGGTCGCTCAGAAAGTCATGGCGTGCTGATGAGCGTAATCCAGCTTATCAACATACAGCTGAAAGATGCTGCTGTTGACCGCAATATCCTAAACCAGGATGGAAACGCGGGAAAAATAAGGGAAGTATTCTTTGGCTTCCCAAGGTTTATAGGTTTTTAAGAAAAGTATTATTTTACTTTCCCATATTTATAGAGTTTTCTTTGGTACTTCAATTTTAATTCACCGCAAACACCGCAAACAAAGAAGAATCCCTTCGAGCCTCATTTGCATCGGTCCGACAATCGTTTTCCGGTTAAGTGTTTGGTGGACTGCTGGACCGATCGATGGATGTTTTTTTTTAGTTTTGGGCCCGTAGGGCCCTCACTGTCGACGACAGTGTCTTGCGCCATTAGGCCGACACATCCGACTTCTGCGGGCATTTGCTGACCGAGTTAACCAAACAACAGTACAGTGCTTTTGGGAAGGGATTTATAGAGTTTAAAGTGAAGTATTCTTTGGTATCCTCGTGTTTGTGGGTTTAAAGTGAAGTATTCTTTGGTATTCTCATGTTTGTGGGTTTAAAGTAAAGTATTCTTTGATCTCCCTGAGTTTGTTGGTTTTAAAGTAAAGCAATATTTGGCCTCCCAATATTTGTGTGTTTTAAAAGGAAGTATTCTTTGGCCTTCCAATATGTGTTGGTTTTAAAGGGAAGCTATCTTTGGTTTCTTCCAATATGTGTGGGTTTTAAATGGAGTTATTATTTTCTCTCCCAACATTTTTGTGTTTCTTAAAGGGAAGTTTTCTTTTGGTCTCCTAAGATTTGTAGGTGTTAAAAGAAAGAGCATGCTGAGGAAGGTAAAAGCAGGCAAACAAGCTTCGTGCAGATTGGAATGCTTCCATTAAAAAAAAAAAATAAACAAAGGTAGGAAGCATGTGTTGGATCTTTTCCCCAGGACATGCTGGTGTGGTGGGGAATGAGCAGGCGGACTGATTGATTGGGTTTGCACTGTTGGGTGGGGTATTGGTGCATGATAATGCAGACATGGTCAGTGCCCATTGGGATCATGTGTATAGTATGGCAAAAACAGATAAATATTCATGTCTCAGAGAGAATGGTACTGCAGGGAGTGAGGATCTGGCCGACACTCAGTAGTCCAAGGAGAGGCCATACGGACACATAATCAGACTGCAACTGATACCATCAGTATTGGTACTCTTTGCTGGCTGTTGAAGATGGAGCCGTAGCATATGTGGGGATGTCTCGAGAGCTCTATTATCAGTTCTTGACTCATCTCAACTCAAGAGAAGTAATTTGGTCTCCCAGTATTTATACATTTTAACTCTTTCTGTTTCGAGCAGCGCGCCATGTGTAACAAATTAGTATTCATGTGTATCGAGCAAATCATGGAGTTGTTATGAAATCTGTGTTTGGTCTAAGCATAACAAAGAAATCTGGTTAGCTTTATACTACTCAGTATATGTTTTATGCAAAGAGTGTTGCCTCCTTGAAAATAATTTACCCATGCTTGTTCAATGGACTTGTTGTTCCCTTTGGCCATTTGTAGTGAAATCTTCTGGCATCGAAAGGATTGAAGGGAAGCAACCAATGGTCTCCCAAAATGTTACACCATCATGAATGTTTCCTTGTGACGGTTTATCTAGCCATGAGCGATATAAACTCTATCGCGCAGCAAGCATGACAGGAGGATTCTGATCATCAGAAATGATTTCCCAATGTTTTTTTTTTTTTGGACAGAGATTACCTTTTACCTAATCTAGTATATCTGAAAGCCTGAAACAGTAAATGCCTCAATAAATGTGTACTAATATGTTTGTTTGTGTCGTGCGATAATCTTTAATCTCGTATATCCAAATGCCCAACATTTAACCTCCCAGTGGCAGTATGTACTTTGAATTATCTGTACCTTTTTAATATGTCACGATGAGTAACCAAAGAATATAAGTGTTACAGAAAAGTATTACAATTCATGGGACAGAAAGGCAAACATACAAGAACTCAACAAGAAATCAATATTGATGAAGACTGGATGTTAGGACCAACAACAACAAACATTTGTAAAATGAAATATATTGGATGTGTAAAAAACATGAAAGTCTAGAAAAGATAATTATGGAGGGAAGTGTACCAGTGAGAAAGAGAAGAGAAGGACCACAATGTAGATGAATTCTTGATATGGTAAATAATTTACTCATGACAGCAACAATGGAAGGACATCTGGCTTGTGATAGAAGACACTTTACAGGACTTATGGGAGGCCAAGTTCTTCACTGGGTGATGGTGATGAGTAACCAGAGAATATAATGATTTATTTGAAATAGAATCAGCCAAGGCAATTAAATACACCTACCCAGATGTGGCCAAGGGGTTACAAATGTAATTTGTAATCCCCACAGACTGTGATGTGTTGGTTTCCATACAGTGGTATAAGTGCTGGTCATTCAGAAAGCAATGGCAAACTGCTTAACGTAACTTGCCAAGAAATCACAGCCAAAAATACTGGGGTTGATTGCAACATCATGTAAAGGATAGGCAACTAACTAACCCATATGATGGGTTTCTTAGTATAGAAACGGTTTTCCATGGGAGTTACCTTTGGTTTTTGTGTATAATCTCCAGTATTTGTCCATTGCATGCACAGCTGTAAATAGAGGTTGCTTGTGTAATATTTCAGCCAGTTCCCGATGCAGTGAAGCAATGAGGATGAAATGTTCCCATTTGTGTGATGTGAACCCAGTCAATAATAAAGAAACATGCATATGTCCTGAGGATATGGCTTTAAGCAGTGATGGAGTCACATGTGCTGGTGAGAATGTTTGCTTGTTTGTTTTTTTATACTGGGGGTACGTAGTGTGCTGGTCAGTTTAAAACTATATTTCTTTGAATGTTGAATTATTGAATTTGTATATAAATGTCCTTTACACAAGTAAAGTTGTGTGTATAGTGCAGAAGAACAGACAGAGCATCACAGCCAGGAGAGAATGGTGCTGCAGGGAGTGACCAGAGGATCGGGCCGACACCCAGCACTCTGAGTAGGGGCCAAATGGACACATAATCAGACTGTTACTGGTTTAATTAGTATTGTGGCTCTTCATTGGCTGTTGAAGATGACGATTTATGGGAATGTCCAGAGTTCTGTGATGTCGGTTCTTGACTCAACTCAACTCCATAAGTAAAAGTTAATATTTTTCTGTCTTATTTTATAGACCAAAGTACTGGCATCTGTGGCAGTGAATACAGTTCCACAATCCAACACACTTGGTTTCCAAATGAGTTGCAGGCAGTGTAGAAACAGACCACCTTGCATTGATTTTCACAATGGTATGATTGCCAGTCATTCAGAAAGCAATGGCAAACTACTGAACATAAAATTGCCTGGAAAAATCACAAAGAACAACAATAACAAATGCTGGGGTGGATTGTGATGTCCTGTAAAGAACATGTAATGAACTTAACCAAAATACACAATTGACTTATTCCTTTAATGTTTCTTTATGCATGATATTTCTAGCATCACTCTACCCTAATGGACCTGAGGCTGCTGATGTAGCAGTGAATCCTAAAACCAGCAAGAAGATTAACAACATCCCAGTCAGCTCACCTATCCTGTTCAGCTCAGATATACCTGTGGGCAAGAGTTTGCAGTCAGTGGCTTATGTATGTACAGATTATATGAACCAGTTGTTGTATTTAACATATGAAGTGAAGAAATGAATTATAATTTGGCTGAAATACTTAAGACACATAGTCACTGATATTGTTCAGATGTGGAGTATTTGTTACCCCCATGGTAATTACAGATTTAAAATGAAGTCTTTCTGTCTACACAAAACAGCTCGGTATATTTGAGCAATCACTTATTGTTTACCCAATGTAATAAACAAAATGCCTTTTGTTTATTAACTTTATGGCAGTTGTTGAGAGATATCCAAGCTTAAAGTCGACTGCACAAGAATCCATAAGGCTGATTAACTAGCTCTCTTTTCCACCTACACTTGTATATGTTTGGTTACTTGATTTGCTAATTGTCATTCCATTCTACCTATGTAAGTTACTTGGCACTCACGCTGGAACTGATAAATACAGTTTGATTTGGTGTACAGAGACAATAGTTCCTTCACACATGGAGTAGATATCGGGGTAGTTTTATACTTGATCATTGGTTCATCAGCCAAAAATGTTTGGCTAAGTTGTTTGTAATGACAGGATGACAGTCTGTAAATGAAATAAATACATGGGTACAGATAAAGTGAAGGACCCTTATACACTCCTGAAGATACATTGGGTATATGGTGCTATTCCCATATCTGTATAGACCCACTGGCACTGGGTGGGTGATTTGGTCAGTGTCACACCTGTCACCTTTACTTCCCTAGACCTTGCCTGGTGCCCATTTTAGACTGGGTCAACCTGGGGGTCAAGGTCAGTTCTAATCATTCAAATCTGTCGTGATGCAGATAATACCCATGACTACCGGACTGGCAGGCCAGTATCTAGCCTCCACACTACTGAGGCCGCCAATAAAATGCTTGGCAAATGATAATGTTGCATAGGATGTCACTTTAGTTCCTCCTCCTCCTCCTGTCCATGTTCTTCCCATATTGTTGGTTTCTGTGTCTACTTCTCTTCTCCATGAGTTTTTAGGTCTTCCTATATTTCTTTTGGCCTGTGGGTTCCAGACTAAGGCTTTTCTTGTTATAATATTGTCAGGTGTTCTCAACGTATAGTCTTCTAGCAGAGCCTACTTCCCTCTTGGCTGTGAAACATGGACAATAAACAGTCAAGCTGAAAAACATCTAGTCACAGTGGAAATATAGTTTCTTTTAGAAAAATGTAAAGAATACCATGGACAGAGAAAACAACAGTGAGCAAGTCCTACAAGAAGGAAATGAAAGCAGTAAATTGATTCGAGAAATTAGACCACGAGAGTCATGATTTGTTGGGCATGTTATGAGGATAAGTAAACTGGAAAATGTAGTGACATCTGGCAAGATTGATGGGAAAGGAGCAAAGGGAAGGCAGAGATATAAACACCTGGGTGGCTTGGCCACATGACATAACCGAGACAAGAACACAGACCTGGACCCAGACTGGTGATCATGTGAGATGGTGAACTCTGACATTCCATGCTTATGAACATGGCACGTGATGATGATTGATTATGACTAAAGAAGAAGGAGATCACACATGGCATGTTTAATGATGCACATCAAACATGGCGTGTTTAATAGTATATATGAAGAAAGCTAATGGTCGATGTTTGGGGCAGGAGAGCCTGGCATATGATACCACAACATCCAGCTTAAGAATGGAGGTGGAGGCAGTCACTGCGGCTCTCCGCTGGATGGAGAATACGACACACACACACATCGTGATTGTAACTGACTCAGAAAGCATGCTGACGAGGGTGAGGACGGGCAGGCTTCGTGCGGAGTGGCTTGCTTCGCTTCGGAGGTCACGGGTGACAAGCATCGCCTGGATCTTTTCTCAGGGGCATGCCGGTGTTCTGGGAAATGAACAGGCGGACAGATTGGCTGGCTCTGCAGAACTTGGTGGAGTATTGATACATGACAAGGCAGATGTGGTTGCGGCCTTGTGGGAGCACGTGCACACCTCGGAGGAGCAAATGGATTACCATGGTCTGGCAAGAATGAGACAGCGAGGAGTGACAAGGGGATCTGGCCGACGATCGACGCTCAGAGGAAAGGCGAGACGGACATATAATCAGATTGCTACTGGTACTATTAGTGTTGGGACTCTTCGCTGGCTGCTGAGGATGGGGACGGAGCACTTATGGGAATGCCCCGAATGCTGTGATGTCGATTCCTAAATCAATCAATCATATGAAGAATAGCCAATTACACATGTTATGTTTAATGGTACACGTGAAGAATTGGTACACATGAAGAATAGCTAATATCAAATGGCGTATTTAATGCTACACAGAAGAATAACCAATCATACATGGACATGTTTAATGTTACACAGAAGAATAACCAATCACACATGGCGTGTTTAATGCTATAGAGAAAAATAGCCAATCCCACTTGGCATGTTTAATGTTACACAGAAGAATAGCAAATCCCACATGGCATGTTTAATGTTGCACAGAAGTATAGCCTACCCCACACTGCATGTTTAATGTTACACAGAAGAATAACCAATCACACATGGCGTGTTTAATGCTATAGAGAAAAATAGCCAATCCCACTTGGCATGTTTAATGTTACACAGAAGAGTAACCAATCATACATGACGTGTTTAATGCTATACAGAAAAATAGCCAATCCCACATGGCATGTTTAATGTTACACAGAAGAATAGCAAATCCCACATGGCATGTTTAATGTTGCACAGAAGTATAGCCTACCCCACACTGCATGTTTAATGTTACACAGAAGAGTAACCGATCACACATAATGTGTTTAATGGTACACATGAAGAATAGCTGATTATACATGACGTGTTTAATGGTACACAAGAAAAATATAGTCAATCACACATGACATGTTTAATGCTATACATGAATACTATAGCCAATCACACATGACATGTTTAATTTCACACATGAAGAATAGCCAATCACACATGACATGTTTAATGCTACACATGAATACTATGGCCAATCACACATGACGTGTTTAATGCTACATATGAATACTATAGTCAATCACACATGAAGTGTTTAATGGTACACAAAAAGAATAAATAATTGTAACTTGTGCTTGCTTGGAAAAGAGTTTTAATGTGAGATAATTTCCACTTAAGTGAATAACCCAATATATATCAATCTGAAGCAAAACTAATGACGTAGGAAAATGTCAAAATCTAACAGAAATGATCATTATTAATAGTTATTTGTTCTGTGAATGTTTAACTGCTAACATACCATTTATTTATGTCCTGCTGTAAGTCTCAGGGAGTTGTAGTAGCTCAGTAGGTAGCACACTTGCCTGTCGGCCCAGTGGTCTTATGTTTGAACTACTCTCAAGCACCTGGATTTTTTTCACTACCTGGGCTCCTGGTCGACCCAGTCAAAAATTGATACCAGGAAATGTCCTGGAAAGTAAAGGAAACTGGTGTAATATTGACCAAAGTGCCAACTGATCTAAAAACATGGGGTTAGCACCATAAACCTTCGTAGCATGAAAACAGGTCCTTGACTACTTAATTTAAATCTTGTGTGCCAGTAAATACCAGCCCTGTGGCGAAGGAGTTACGATTGCAATTTGTAATCCTGCATACTGCGTTTGAAACACAGCTGCTGGCAGTTTGAAAGCAGACCGTCTTGTGCTGGTTTTCATAAAAAAGTATGAGTGCTGGTCATTCAGAAAGCAATAATAAACTATTGAAGTTAAAACTTGCCAAGAAATCACAAGCAGTCAAAATATTCTTGGGTTGACTGCAAAATCCTATAAAGGACATGAAACTAACTTTTAGTGCAAGGAAACATCCTGAATGTTTTTATATTCCTACGTATACTGTGTTTTGTACTCCTCAAGATTGTCTCTATTTATGAGCATATAAAAATACGTATGTTGTCATGAATCAAGAGTCATAAAATATTTCGCAGGTTCTCTACAATGGTGTGATTGTGTTCAACAACAACGGAGTGGCAGGAACTCCTGATCTGAAAGCAGAACACATTGGCAGTCATAACATCCTGGCACCCTTGTGGACAGATGGCAATGGTTATGGAGTTGGAGAAGTATTCTACCATCTTTATGAAAACTGTAACTCTTCAGTTTTCTTGGAACCAGCCACTCAGAGCACACCATCACCCAACAAGACTGACGTTGTGGCCAGGGCTGTGAGGGATATCAAGAAGTATTTTAAACTTGTTGCTTTTGATGTCCATACGATTCTATTGGCAACTTGGAAAGCTGTTCAACCGAAGGTATGGGGTACTTTTAAACTCATCATCATCATCATCATCATCATCATCATCATCATCATCATCATGTGCCCTGCAAAGTTTTTCTTTTCAGTTCCCTCGCTTTGATCTCAAACATAGTCCATACACATGCTACTACTTCTAGTACACTGGACTGAATGTGGTGTGTGGATTAGCTTTCCCTATTACCAGCGTCCCTCTCCATCACGTGAATCCACTCCGACTTCTAAGGTACTTGTAATTTATGTCCCCAAGTCAAGGACATGACGTCAATATTTTAGTCCAACTGGGAGGTGAGGTTGAACCTGCTACCTCGTCATCAGCACATCGGAGGTTTAAGAGCAAGAGCTCTTATCCAATTGGCCATGCTGTCATGCCCTGCAGATGATGTGGACATTAATCTCTCCACAAATCTCAGCAATTTATCAATGATGCTGATGATATTCTTACATATCATTGTCTTGATCATGCAATATCATCGCTCTTGGTCTGAATCTGCCTCATCTACCGCTGACTTTTTCAGTTCTCATGATGTTCTTCAGTGCCTGTCTGTCTTCTCATGTGACCAAAGAGCACTGTTGTGTATTAAGTCTGCTTTCATTAGCCTCTTCCAGGCAGTTGTTTGTTGCTCTGGTCATCTGAGGTATTCGCAAGATTTGACTCGGAAACCACACCTCTGCTACATCCAAGCTCTTCCTATTTTGAATGATGCAGACACAAACAAAAGGTTCCTCAATTTATTGCCTGGCATATATTGCTGCATCTTGTAAAGGTGCATACTGCAGACATCAGTCAGTATAAAACAAAGCAAACAAATGAATCTTTAAAGCTGAAATACATACAGTATTCATATAACCACTGCAACTGAAACTGAATTCCACAGTCATTTTAAACTGACTACCATGTCTGTAAGTTTACATAGTGAAGTCTTAGCCATTTGAATTGCAACTGCTTCAGCATATCTTATCATCCATCTATTTTGTGTGTTAAACAAAAACATGCAAAAGACCTTGTTGAGAGATGTCCAAGCTTGGAGGCATTGTCATTCATTCAATCAGATGGTGTGTTATGACATATGTGGGTAGCTTTCTGTCCCCGCTCCGTGGCTAAAGGGTTGTGAACGCGGTTCCTGAGCCGGGTACCAGGCGTTTGAACTCATCTGTGACCGATTTGAGCAGTAGACCGTGTCGCGTTGTGTTATAATGTGCTGGTATGGAAGCCGGTCGCTCAGAAAGTAATGGTAAGCTACTGAGCGTAACACTTGCCTAGTACATCAACAGCAGCTGAAAAATACCGATGTTGACTGCAAGGGATACACAACAAATTTATTATTATTCTGTCCATAAGCTTTACTAGATTACTAGAGTCTTCTTGTATTATGCTGTTATCCTCTTGTGGTCTGCCATTCTATTATTCAACTGCCTCTGTTCTGCAAATGTAGCATGACACCTACACTGAAATTGATAACTGCAATTAGATTTAGCATCAATACAAAGAACATCGTCTCCTTCTGATATTCTTCTATACTTACAGTGATTAATCAACAAACATCTTATCCTTCTGATATTCTTCTACACTTACAGTGGGTAAATAAACAAACATTGTCTCCTTCTGATATTCTTCTATACTTATAGTGAGTAAATCAACAAATATCATCTCCTTCTGATTTTCTTCTATACTTACAGTGAGTAAATCAACAAACATTGTCTCCTTCTGATATTCTTCTATACTTACAGTGAGTAAATCAACAAACATTGTCTCCTTCTGATATTCTTCTATACTTACAGTGAGTAAATCAACAAACATTGTCTCCTTCTGATATTCTTCTATACTTACAGTGAGTAAATCAACAAACATTGTCTCCTCCTGATATTCTTCTATACTTACAGTAAGTAAATCAACAAACATTGTCTCCTTCTGATATTCTTCTATACTTACAGTGAGTAAATCAACAAACATTGTCTCCTTCTGATATTCTTCTATACTTACAGTGAGTAAATCAACAAACATTGTCTCCTTCTGATATTCTTCTATACTTACAGTGAGTAAATCAACAAACATTGTCTCCTTCTGATATTCTTCTATACTTACAGTGAGTAAATCAACAAATATCGTCTCCTTCTGATATTCTTCTATACTTACAGTGAGTAGATCAACAAACATTGTCTCCTTCTGATATTCTTCTATACTTACAGTGAGTAAATCAACAAACATTGTCTCCTTCTGATATTCTTCTATACTTACAGTGAGTAAATCAACAAACATTGTCTCCTTCTGATATTCTTCTATACTTACAGTGAGTAAATCATCAAACATTGTCTCCTTCTGATATTCTTCTATACTTACAGTGAGTAAATCAACAAAAGTGGAAAGTGAAATGGCCAGCTTTTTACAAGAACACAATCACAGTCACAAGTGATAGAAAAGTGGACAAGTGGCTAGAAATCCTTTATCAGCACATACAAAAACAAAAAAGACACTGATAAAAACCATATTTAACAGCTGACAAAACGGTAACATTAACTCAGGGCTACGAGCTCCATAGATCAGATGACAGGAAGTGATGGAGCAAAATATAAAGTAAGAGGCCCTTTTACATGAGCATATGATGCTAGGCCTATATTTTTTTTAGACTAATCAGCACGCGAAGGTTGATATGGCCAATATCACGCAGTGACATAGTAACTAGAGTGTAAACAAAGAGGAAATAAGAGTGGGGAAGTCAATCTGTACAGGGAAGACATGAGTAGGATGGGCACAGAACAAAGAAAAGGGAGAGTACACAGATAGAGAAGTGGGAATGACACATGAGTGAGATTATCAGATTCAAAAGGGATAAAAAATAACATTTCATTGCTATACTTACAGGGCTGCCAGGGAGTTTCCAGTAACACATTCCAGGCAGTGTACGCTGTTGGCCACGTTCCCGGCACAGATCAAACTGACTTGACAGGTTTGTTTTGTTCGTTCGTGTTTGATGGTTGACTCATCTTCAGCTGCTAGGTTTGTTTCATGTAATTCTGTCAACTGGTAATGTTTTTACAGCTCCACAGACAGTACAAATTATGAATAGATGAATTATATTTTGGCTCAAATACTTAACACACATAGTCTCTTATACTAATACTGTTGGAATGTGAGCTCCACGTTTGACCAGGATCAGTGACTGTGTGTGTTAAGTATTTGAGCCAACATTTAATTGATTTATTCCCTTCATTTGATATATAACTCTGCAGTATGCAACTAATGAGATGGTGTGAAATATGTCAGACATTGATGCATAGTTTATGGATATAAACATACACCCATACACACACTCACACTCATGCAGACTTTACATGCATCTAGATACAAATTGCAATCTACACTCACACACATACACACAGCTTGCTAGGCCAGGCACAGCAGCAGTATCATACATTAGCTATATCATACAACACTTCTTCTTCTTCTTCCTCCTCCTCCTCCGCCTCCTTTCATTTCCCAGTGGAGCAAAGACCCCCAGCCAACTCACACCCTGCCCTCTGTAGACTTGTTCATGATTGGTTGGATTTTACAGCTACAGTTGTTACAGGGTGAGGTAGCCAGTCCCATGCCACCCCTCCTCAGCCACTCCCTACAACATGCATGCTAGGCTACAATGTTACTGTCCTGTGCTGCCCTTGTGGGCCCCGGTAGCCACTGGTGATATATAACACTCTTTGCATTTCACTCGTAGAGAATGAACACATCTTGTGGGAATGAAGCCCAATCGGTTACCACTGAGTGTCTATAACCAAGGAACCTCTGGTTATAGTTAGAGAAAGACCCAAGACAATTGATGATCAATTCTAGAGATGATATACTAAACAAATACAAACTCAGCACAGTTCCAACAACGTTTAAGACTCTAAATAAAAAAATGTCAGATTACCCTTGTACTTAATGTCAAATGTGAACCCGCTAGATCAGTGGTTCTCAACCGGTGGGGAATTCTCCCCACCCCCAGGGGGGAATTTTAGAGTTTCCAGTGGGAATTAAGATTATTTAAAGATTGCGTCAATACAAGAACCGATTAATTGATATTGTTTTTCCCTTCATACTGTATGGTTCTGTACGTCTAACCCTTCTAAAATTCAATTTATAAAGTAAGTAGACCCACAAATCATGTTTTATGTGGATGTCTAGACTTGTTTTAGTATGTGCTATTAAATTTAGCTTCCATTATTACATATACTGTGTATGGGCAGGGGCGGGATTTTTAGGTATGAAATACGAAAGGGGGTAATGATGTTCTGAAAATATGGTGAAGAGGGGCACAGGCCAAATCTTTAGGTAGGAAATACGAAATGGGGGAATGACATTCTGAAAATATGGTGAAGGGAGGCAGGGCCAAAAAAGGTTGAGAACCACTGCGCTAGATAGTGCCCATACACATATAGTGGGTATATACTATATCATATCTACATATGGACACATATAGTAGTGTCTACACAGTGGTTCCATATGTTTATAGTAAAATATAGCAGTGTCTACATAGTGGGTACCTACATATATACATACATACATACATATGTATAGATATATACAGCAATGTCTACACAGTAGGTACATACATATGTATAGACACATATAGCACTGTCTACACAGTAGGTACATACTTATAGATATATAAATCAGTATCTATGCACAGCTTGCTAACCAGTCACATCAGCGATATCATACATTAGCCATATCATAGTCAACACTCCTTGTATTGAATTACTAGGGGATCATCACATTTTGTATCAGCTGGAACCTTGTGTCTTTCACCAAGGAATATTTGACTATAGAGGTAGCGGAAGACTAAAACACCTTGATGAATAGATTCTATAAATGGTAAACTGCACAAATTTAGTACAGTCCAAGCAATGCAGTTCAAGTAACATATTTGCTATATATTGGCAATGTCATTTCACCCTGCACTTTATGTCTAGTTGAACCACAAGTTATTGCCTGCATACTGTGAAATAAAAGACAGAAATATAATTTCAGTTTATAAACTTAAAATATAGTTAACATGTTCTCAAATTTTTTGCTGGATTTCCTTTTACAGTTCAGGAGAAATCATTTGCGATCTTCATTTACAAAGATAGTGTGGGAGCATGCCAGCCTGGCCAGCCATTTCAAGTTGGAATCGCCACAGACAGTAGTGTCCAAAATGTGCTCTTTGACACAAAGACAGCAGTAAACCTGGCAACAGTGAAAGGAAACACTGGTATGTATTTCATGATTACCTGAATTCTAAAACAACAACGGTTCCTAAACATGTCCAGACACACACACACAATGGTATTGATATTTATTGGGTTGTTTACTTAAGTGAAAATTATCCTACATTAAAACTTTTTTCCAAGCAAAGCACAAAATGCAATTATTTATTCTTCTTGTGTACCATTAAACGTGCCACATTTAGTTGGCTATTCTTTGTGTGTAACATTAAATATGCCATGTGATTGTATTCTTTATGTGTAACCTTAAACACGTCATGTGTGATTGGCTATTCTTCATGTGTACTAATAAATATGCCAAATGTGATTGCCTATTCTTCATGTGAAGCATTAAACACACCATGTTTTATTGGTTATTCTTCTGTGTAACATTAAACATACCACATTTGATTGGTTATTCTCCTGTGTAACATTAAACACACCACATTTGATTATTGATTCTTTTGTGTAACATTATTCACACCACATTTGATTAGTTATTCTTCTGTGTTACATTATTCACGTCACATTTCATTGCTTTTTCTTCTGTGTAACATTAAACACATCACATTTGATTGATTATTATTCTGTGCAACATTAAACACATCACATTTGATTGGTTATTCTTCTGTGTAACATTAAATATGCCATAGTTGCTTGGCTATTCTTCATGTGTACTGGTATAAAACATGATAGTTAAAATCCAGTTCAGTAATTAAAAATTATGTTGACTGGCTGCCTGTCACCAACTGGCTGGGGTTAGATCCCAGATGGGCAACCACTCAGCCAAATTCGTTTTCTCCTACTGGGGTTTAGTTCTGGGTGCAGTTTGAGATCCCTTACCTCTGTCAGATGGGACTAATTACCACCCCAAATCCCAGAGAGAAAACCTGGAACTAGTGTCTTTTATGCTGATTTAAGACACCGTCCCTGATACTCAAGAAAACAGCCAAGAAGTGGCTCGTTGAAGATAGAATATATCTATATAGATTTGGCTGTACTTGGTATCACCAGAAGTGAGAAAGGAGGAGTTAAGTTATGCAACGTAATCTGGTTACTTATGACTGCATATGCAAGGTACCTCCCTGACATAAATTCCCCCTTCTGGACAATGTGTTCGAACCCCCACTAAATGATATAATAATGTGTGTACTTGATTACGCTACACAAACATTTATAAACATTTAGAATTATGCGGACAAATTGAGTTTTAAAATACAACAACTGTGTTTATTATTTCTAGTCTTGATGATCATATGATGATGATGATGATTATAATATGGTATACGTAACTTGAGAGGGTACATAGGTCATGCTTCTCCCAGTGAGACGCAGTTCACTGTCAGACTGAAGGAGTCCAAATTGGTCCCTTCACTTGGCTAAGTCATTCCCCGATATGAGTTGACTGTCCATTGCTCCTAAGAGATCTGGAATGAAATGAACGGAGATGGGTAGTATCTACATCTACACATCTCAAACACATATATCTATACATTCATATAAACATTCATTCAAGTCATAATATATGATGGTATGATGATATATGAGGGCATGTTACATAAACATATATCAGTTCTAAATAAATATATATATATGTATATACATACAACCATTTAGAACATCTATAGCTGAAAACATACACAATCACCTCCATACATATAATGGAGTATTTCCCTTATAAGTTCCCTTATGAGTTCACCTCACTTACTCTCTCCCTTTCTAATTCATTCATACTGTCTTGTTGGAAGCGCTGGTCGCACAGTCCCTGTCGAACATGAAATGCCTTTCCTGAATCTGTCTGGGATATTGACTGTCCTAAGTCATGTCTGTCCTCATGCAGACATCATGCAGACAAGGTGAACTGGTGCCATTCCTCCAACCAAGTGGTTTCACCCCAATCTTGGTAGGCATTCAGATTGTTGGTCCAAATAATGAACGTTAATTTGGATGCTATAAAGAGACTGGTAGCTCTCAGGAATTTCTCCCAAGTAGTCAGTCTCCCCAATGTTTAACATACAGGATGAATCTAAATGTATCTCCTGTACATGAATAAGCCACACGCTCATGTAGCTTGGATAATGGATTTCTCCAAATTATCACATACAACAAATCAGACAACCAAGTAGTGAATGAAATAAGAAGATAAAGTTCACAGTGTAATAGTAAACCTAGAAACTGGAACACTGGGAAACACAGAAAATCCACCAGTTTAAAGTTTGGGAGAATATGCAGAACAAGAAAACTACACAGGCTCAGACTAGCAGAGAAACGTATCAGAGTAACAATAATGTGGTATTACCTGAGTTTAGCTAGGAAATCCTGTCATAAGACTTTGTATTGAAGTAACAAAACGAGAGGGTAATCTCTCACCAGAAATTAAAATTCCGGCTTCCCTGGTACGCTATTGTGAATGCATCTGAAGTCTTGCTATCCATGCTTATAGTTTTATTCTCTTCATCCCTGACGTGGTTTTTGTCTCCCTGCTCCCAGTTTCCACGTGAGCTCATTAGCTATGTCCCATATTCATTAACTCCGCCTATTTTTCCATGTACGATGAGTTACCGGGATAAATTAAGTCCCAAATTCTTTTCACTCCTCCTCCTTTCCTATGGACGGTAGTTTAATCTGTCAATCAAATTGACTGATGTTCCGCCACGTGTCTGAAACAATGCTTTGGCCCATGCAACAGACATTGCGTCATACCTACATTCCAATCTGCTGGTGCCTCCTCGCTTTCCCGGGAGTTAACAAGCTTTATCTCCTGGGTTACAACGAGGTGTAAGGCCTGCATTATATTGCCTTCTTACAATCACACGTCTGTCGGCTGAACTCGCTTGTTGCGGCATCTACAAACGTTTTCTGTCTCCGCAAAGTCTGGACTTTACGGCATGTGTTATTTCAGACGGGTCTGGCTGACCCTCTTATCTCCCATTCTGCCGTGGCTGGTTCACACGTTAGGTCCTGGTAACGTAAGGTGTTAGGTGTCTGTCCCTATTCCAACTGCAGGATTGTAAACTAACACGTCAATCTCCCCTGACGGGCTCCGCGATGTCTGGTTGATCAGAACATCAAAGGGAAACTCTCTTAGATGTAGATACCAGACGTTGCTTTGATCTACCAATGTAGTAAAAATTATAGTGCGGGCTCTAAGTGACTCTGTCATTTTCTCTGGCATTGTTATCCTTATTCCTTGGTTGGGGACTCAGATTATTTTCTGGTGGACAATTATTCTTTTACTTAGAGAATGATAGAATAATTCTTGTGCTGTCACGGCGTTTCGTCACATAGCTCCCCAATTTAAGTAGGTTCAGCAATGAAGCCTATAACAGAGCCTCGGCAGCATTCAAGAATGTATCTAAGTGCTCTCCATTCCAGAATTGCCTCCAAGTCTGGGTTCCCAATATTCCTTGTTGCAGTGAGTTGTCCGGTGAGTCCAAAAAGACATCCCATGTCCATAATCCCAAGATAAATCTTGCCAATCTTTGCTCCTGGTGTTGTGTCGGATTTCCGTGCTATTGCTCGGTAATGTCCTGTCCTCTGGAGGTTTTACTTTTTCCCAGCCGGAAAATTGCAAAATGTATAACAAGATTCTTCTGCGATGCAGAGACATTGTTATTGTCCACTCTATTTCTGGCCCTTGTCCTATAAGCAGAGGAAGTGCCATCAGTGTTTTCTTAAAAGAATTGGTCGCAGTAATGTTGCTCCATTTTCTTTTCCTCCGTCGGCCAAAGATCATAATAAAATCCTTTAATCTCCTCCTTTTGGCAGGAAATTTGCAAAACATCATAATTTTATGATGTGCATTCAACTCGTACTTGCCTCTTTCTTGGTAGGGCGTCCGTTTACTCCCTCCTGATGTAAGAGTTTTCTTCCTTCAATAATTCTTTATCAAGGTGAGTTCCTTTTCAACAGATTTCCATTTTGAATCTGTGTTTAAAAGTATTAGGCTAGTAGAAGTCCAGTTTTGAGAAATCCTGTGGTTCCCCAAGAACTGTGAATTTGTATCCCTCCTTGTAGAAGTATACATAAACAGCTGTTCTCCACATCCAACATTGGTTGAAGTGAAAGGTAAACAAGGTCCTGAGTGTTGAGTATACCAACCGCTCCTGGCTTGTTCTGCTGCAGAGTCCATCAACTGTGATCCCCTGTTAGCTTCAGCTGTGTTGATGATAGGTATTACCTTCATCCTGTCCAAAGAAGTATTTTCTTCTTTGTTGATAGCAGACATGTTTATCGTCCCTGGGGAGTCCGTAGTATAACCTACATGAATGCTTTGTATATCTTGAATTTCCTTTTCGAAAGACTCCAAGATACTGACATCGTAAGAATTCTCCTCCGTGTCTTGTTTTTCCTCCCTGGCCGGGCTCTCTTGTGCCAAGTCCTATTGCGGTATTCTCTCCCTGGTCTGGTTTTCTTGTGCCAACTCCAGTAGAAGTGAATGTTGTGGGGTGTCATTTTCAATGTCATCTCCCACCTGAGATAAGTAATTCAAACTGATAATTATTTCATCTTGTGTGGCCACACCGTGAGAAACATTGGAATCCTGTTTTACATCCATTCCAGTCTCAGCTGAATTCATTTGCACTCCTAGTTTCTCTGAATTGAAGGGAATAAAAGAGTCGGGTAAGTTCTCGCCTTCGATCTCTTTAATAGTTTTCCTCAGGTCCTCCTCCGCCTGGATTTTTCTCCTTTGGGAAGTCTTAGAAAGCTCCTGAGATTGCTGGGTTGCCAAGCCAGCGAATCCGCTGTCATTGCGGTGTAAACATTTAATACGTTTGTGACTGTTTATTGTACCGTTTATGTTTAGGAATAGGCGAGGGAAGCATCTGCCTTTCTGTGCGCAAGTTTTTGTTTTTCTGAGTCATGGGGATTTGCAAAGGAATGCATGCCTCTTCTTTGTGATGGTCAGCTTCCCTGCTTTCTATCAGAGTTTCGGCTTGAGTGATTGGCTTTTCCTCAGCCGAGCTGGTAGATTCCTCCACGTTCAGTATTTCAATTTGCTTCTTCTTAATCGCATGTTCTTCAGCTTCATGACGCATATCTGCTTCTAATTCTGCAAGTCTTTTCATCATCTGCTCATCTTCTTTGTCCCACCAATCCATTTCATCTCTGATAAATAGTTCTAGCTTCTCTCCTATTAAGCCGAGCCTTATGCCCCATCCTCTAGCGGACTCTAAGAAATCTGTGCATGCATCCATGATCTCTTCTCAGCTTAAACTCAGGCAAGTAATTATATTATTACCCTATACAGAGCTAGTTAGATTTATTCTAGAGCAGGATAGTGACAAGAGGAACTGACACTGCTATGAGAATGATAGTTGCTATGAGAATGATAGTAGTGAATTTGAGTGAGAAAGTTGATGCAAAGCAGTCCGTCATACACTGAAGTAATTATGCATTATCAAATCATTCCTGATTAAATCAAATGATAAAACATGTAATAAAAAATCATCAAGAAAATCATCAATAAACTAATTAATATCACTAATTAATGTGATTATTAATTCTACAGTGGTGAATGATGAATATTAACTCATGATATTATCCGTTATTAACTTTTTAACAAGTTATTTAAATTCTACAAACTTCCCTAGAAATAAATTCCTAAGTTAATACTTAGCAAATGTTATGGGTGAAGAATGAAAGAATGGTTTACGAAAATCAATAGTCTAGAATTTATTCTCTGATTCTATCATGGACGAGAAGTCCTAATATGTCAAAATCTTGCTTATGATCGAGCAAGCTATTACATTAGAAATAAATTATAACTAACTAATGCTGCTAAGAATGTAAGTGAGAATGACCTAGGTTCTATCCATGGGCAAAACCAGAATAATACCAGACTAACATATTTGAAATAGGTTCGTTCCTTGCAAGCGAACCTAAGTTTTCTAGGGTGTACTCCGGGTTTATATCGCGGACGAGCAGACCAATATGTCACCAACTGGCTGGGGTTAGATCCCAGATGGGCAACCACTCAGCCAAATTCGTTTTCTCCTACTGGGGTTTAGTTCTGGGTGCAGTTTGAGATCCCTTACCTCTGTCAGATGGGACTAATTACCACCCCAAATCCCAGAGAGAAAACCTGGAACTAGTGTCTTTTATGCTGATTTAAGACACCGTCCCTGATACTCAAGAAAACAGCCAAGAAGTGGCTCGTTGAAGATAGAATATATCTATATAGATTTGGCTGTACTTGGGATCACCAGAAGTGAGAAAGGAGGAGTTAAGTTATGCAACGTAATCTGGTTACTTATGACTGCATATGCAAGGTACCTCCCTGACATAAATTCCCCCTTCTGGACAATGTGTTCGAACCCCCACTAAATGATATAATAATGTGTGTACTTGATTACGCTACACAAACATTTATAAACATTTAGAATTATGCGGACAAATTGAGTTTTAAAATACAACAACTGTGTTTATTATTTCTAGTCTTGATGATCATATGATGATGATGATGATTATAATATGGTATACGTAACTTGAGAGGGTACATAGGTCATGCTTCTCCCAGTGAGACGCAGTTCACTGTCAGACTGAAGGAGTCCAAATTGGTCCCTTCACTTGGCTAAGTCATTCCCCGATATGAGTTGACTGTCCATTGCTCCTAAGAGATCTGGAATGAAATGAACGGAGATGGGTAGTATCTACATCTACACATCTCAAACACATATATCTATACATTCATATAAACATACATTCAAGTCATAATATATGATGGTATGATGATATATGAGGGCATGTTACATAAACATATATCAGTTCTAAATAAATATATATATATGTATATACATACAACCATTTAGAACATCTATAGCTGAAAACATACACAATCACCTCCATACATATAATGGAGTATTTCCCTTATAAGTTCCCTTATGAGTTCACCTCACTTACTCTCTCCCTTTCTAATTCATTCATACTGTCTTGTTGGAAGCGCTGGTCGCACAGTCCCTGTCGAACATGAAATGCCTTTCCTGAATCTGTCTGGGATATTGACTGTCCTAAGTCATGTCTGTCCTCATGCAGACATCATGCAGACAAGGTGAACTGGTGCCATTCCTCCAACCAAGTGGTTTCACCCCAATCTTGGTAGGCATTCAGATTGTTGGTCCAAATAATGAACGTTAATTTGGATGCTATAAAGAGACTGGTAGCTCTCAGGAATTTCTCCCAAGTAGTCAGTCTCCCCAATGTTTAACATACAGGATGAATCTAAATGTATCTCCTGTACATGAATAAGCCACACGCTCATGTAGCTTGGATAATGGATTTCTCCAAATTATCACATACAACAAATCAGACAACCAAGTAGTGAATGAAATAAGAAGATAAAGTTCACAGTGTAATAGTAAACCTAGAAACTGGAACACTGGGTAACACAGAAAATCCACCAGTTTAAAGTTTGGGAGAATATGCAGAACAAGAAAACTACACAGGCTCAGACTAGCAGAGAAATGTATCAGAGTAACAATAATGTGGTATTACCTGAGTTTAGCTAGGAAATCCTGTCATAAGACTTTGTATTGAAGTAACAAAACGAGAGGGTAATCTCTCACCAGAAATTAAAATTCCGGCTTCCCTGGTACGCTATTGTGAATGCATCTGAAGTCTTGCTATCCATGCTTATAGTTTTATTCTCTTCATCCCTGACGTGGTTTTTGTCTCCCTGCTCCCAGTTTCCACGTGAGCTCATTAGCTATGTCCCATATTCATTAACTCCGCCTATTTTTCCATGTACGATGAGTTACCGGGATAAATTAAGTCCCAAATTCTTTTCACTCCTCCTCCTTTCCTATGGACAGTAGTTTAATCTGTCAATCAAATTTACTGATGTTCCGCCACGTGTCTGAAACAATGCTTTGGCCCATGCAACAGACATTGCGTCATACCTACATTCCAATCTGCTGGTGCCTCCTCGCTTTCCTGGGAGTTAACAAGCTTTATCTCCTGGGTTACAACGAGGTGTAAGGCCTGCATTATATTGCCTTCTTACAATCACACGTCTGTCGGCTGAACTCGCTTGTTGCGGCATCTACAAACGTTTTCTGTCTCCGCAAAGTCTGGACTTTACGGCATGTGTTATTTCAGACGGGTCTGGCTGACCCTCTTATCTCCCATTCTGCCGTGGCTGGTTCACACGTTAGGTCCTGTTAAACGTAAGGTGTTAGGTGTCTGTCCCTATTCCAACGGCAGGATTGTAAACTAACACGTCAATCTCCCCTGACGGGCTCCGCGATGTCTGGTTGATCAGAACATCAAAGGGAAACTCTCTTAGATGTAGAGACCAAACGTTGCTTTGATCTACCAATGTAGTAAAAATTATAGTGCGGGCTCTAAGTTTTCTCTGGCATTGTTATCCTTATTCCTTGGTTGGGGACTCAGATTATTTTCTGGTGGACAATTATTCTTTTACTTAGAGAATGATAGAATAATTCTTGTGCTGTCACGGCGTTTCGTCACACTGCCTGTAACCTGAAAGGTGGCAGTTCAAATCCTCCTGTGAGCACCTTTTACAAAGAAGCAGTCTGAGGATGTTGCCCTCTTCTCCCCGACTCCAATCATGGAGCATTGCGTAGTGGATTGGGTGCCAAGCAGTCAGACAATAGCCAACCATTGTGTTCCCATGTGCACATTGCAAGCTGCAGTAGCACAGTGGCTAGATGCTCTCCTGCCAACCTAATGGTCATGGGTTTGAATCTAAATCAATTTTTAAAATCTAACTTGGCTCCCAGGTCCATCCAGCCTAAAATGGGTGCCAGGAAATGTCTGGGGAAGTAAAGGCAGCTGGCGGGACACTGACTACACCACCCACCCAGTGCCGATTGATCTATATAAATATGGGTTTAGCACCATATGTCCAGTGCACCTCGAGGCACGTAAACGGATCCTTTACTTTTTGCTTTACTTACTATATATAGGCCGTCTTTGTGGCGAAGGGGTTACGGACGCAGTTCGTGATCCCGCATACCAGTGTTCGAAACACAGCTGCACGCGATTGGGCAGCAGACTGCGTTGCATTTGTTATTTACAAAATGGCATGGTTGCCGGTTGTTCAGAAAGCAATGGCAAACTACTTGCCAAGAAATCACAGCAGCAGAAAATACTGATGTTGACTGCAACTTCCTGTAAAGTATATGCAACTAACTTTTAACTATATATAGCCCATACTGTTATATGCAACTGTGACCTTGACAATAAGTAGACAAGACTAGAAATATCTGACACATTCTTGTATCTTGTATTCTGTGATGAGTCGTCAGCAAGTTGGTTATCTATGTTAGGTTTACTGTCATGTAGAGCTGTCTCGACTACAGCTGTTCAACACTAAGAGATACATACAACACACACCCAGGAATACTGATGTGATATGTTGACTTCAGCAGGCAAGATCTCATGGAGACAGTTATTGATGATTTAAAATTAAAAATGAAGGCTGAACTAGTAACTGTCTAGGTGTTGAACAGAGGATAGAAGGTGAAACATGTGCACAAAAACATCATGCCACATAACTCAATGTTCAGTCATTTACTCGTATGATCACTCACAGTCAGTAATTACAGCACTAGACATTGTAAAGCTGAAATTGAACAATACATATTGTTTGTGTAGTTTACAAATATAGAATGCATTTAATTATTTCAGATGAAATAGGAGTGGTGGCCTTTGAAGCTGGCACTACATTAAGTGGAAGTCAAATGTGTGAGAGGTATCTTTGCAAACATTCAGATCTCGTATCAAGCCCATACTTCCAAGCTGAGATTGCTCAACTCTATAAGTGTCCATGCTCGCGAGACAGGCTAGGGCTTCAGTGGCAGCTGGTCAAGGAAGACGAGGACACACTGTGTTTTGCTATCAGTGCAGTAGCCAAGAGGAGACTTTTACAGACCAACCAGAGAAACAGAGTAAATATAATGTTAACTGCATTTACACTGATAGTTTTCCTCTTTAAAGTAAGACTTGTACAGAGAAACAGGGTAAATATAATGTTAACTTTTGTTTATACTGATAAGTGTCTTCTTTAAAGTAAGACTTCTACAGAGAAACAGGGAAAATATAATGTAAACTTAGTTAGTTAGTTAGCTAGTCGCAGTTCCAACTTCACAGCAATGGGTCGTCCCCATTATGCTCGGTTCCTGTGCCAGTGAATATCACACAAAACGCTCCCCACTGCCCAATGTGAAAAGTGGAAAAGACAGGAGTCTCGACAAACAACAGCCCGCACAGATACACTGTGCATAATTTCGCCGCCAGAATATCAACACAATAGTCCCCCATGAAACACCCAGTTCATCTCTGATGGAATCGGCAGTCATTTTCCCATCTGGATGTTTCCTAGATGTTCACCCACAGTCCACGAAATACAGTTCATCGTCAATGGCAGTGGCAGTCAACCAGAAGCCCAGCAACCACGCATTTCTGCATAAGGCAAAAACTGGTCAACTCTGGGACATAGCCATCTGCCATCGCTCCGAACATGCATTCACCTTCCAAAAAACCTCGGGCAGATTCAAAAGCATTTTACACGAAACTCACAGCTCATAGTGTCGCGCCACGCACTCACTCAGTAGCAGGGTGACGGAACCATCAAGCCTCCTTAGTTGCCTCTTACGACATGTGTGGTAGGCTGCACGGGAGGTAATATAAACTGTTTGTTTACAAAGATAGTTTACGTCTTTAAAGTAAGTACAGAGAAACAGGGTAAATATAATGTTAACTGTTTGTTTATGCTGATAGTTTACATCTTTAAAGTAAGACATTTACAGAGAAAGAGGGTAAATATAATGTTAATTGTTTGTTTACACTAATAGTTTTCTTCTTTATCATGATCATCATCAGTGACAGGTACTTTGCTAGGTATAGTATCATTATTTTAATAGGCTGATATAATAACATGTTATGGTCTGTAACAGTGTGATTTATAGAAAATGTATTATCTATTTTCAGCTGTGCTGCTACTTAAAGACAACCCCAAAAAGCAATAGTTCGCTAGACTGGTTTCAGTCCCTGCAGGCTAGCTCCTTCATTGGCACTGGGCAGTTACTCATTAGTGACCCTTGGGAATTCTCATCTGCCTTCAGCAACACAAGGGCCTATGAAGATGCTCAAGAAAACATGCAAGCTCACACCTGGTGCTGTGGGAAATCCCCATTTAAGTTCTGTCAGAGGTTTTACACAGTCTTTGGGGACCTGCAGTGCACACCATACCCAACCTTTGTTCCTGGTAATGGCATTGTTGTCTGTTGTTTGTGTGTGTTGATGTGGGTATGAGTGGTTGTTGTTGTTGTGTTTGTATGCAATTCACGTTCCATACTCATAATCATTTAATCTCACTGGATGACGAGTGGTCTTCATCATTCATGATGGACGAACAGCATGTTGTTATAAACTGAGCACAGCAAACATGGTCACTGCTACTGGTGCCATTGTTGAGTTGAGTGATGTAACATCAGGCTGACTGGCGCTCATGGATGACACAAAGAAGGCAGTAGATATCAGAGACTACATTTTACAACACAACATTTGCCAAGTATAGATACACCAGATTAAAACTACTTAACTACAAATGTTGCTGTCAGCTTGCTGAAGGCACAGGCTTTAGAGACTAGTGTGCTTTCAGTTTTCAGTATTATTTCTATTGTTTAGTCTGTACCTTGATAAATTCTTCTTTTATTATCATTTCATTACCTATATTTAAGTGAATGTTATTGCTTTCATGATGTTATTTTCATGATGTTATTATTTGCCAGTGTTCTGTGTTCAAGGTCAAGATATTTTGATGACCGCACTGATGGAGAAGGGGGTCAATCCCTGGATGGTGAACTGGATAGCAGCCGTCCTACATTCTCGTCGGATTGCTCTCCGTCTGGGCGCATGGACCTCAGAGCCACATATTTTAACCCCGGGACTGCCACAGGGATCCGCAATCTCACCGGTGCTCTTTAACGTGCATACAAGCAAGATTGCAAACCTAGAAGCACCAGGGGTTGGAAGGATACTAACATTTGCAGATGATATTCTTGCATTAGGCATGGGAGAGATAGGGAGCAAACAGCCCAGGAGCTACAGGCGACAGTAGACAATGTGATTGACTGTTGCACTGAAATGAGTGCTGTCATCCACCCGGAAAAGGCAGCTGTTTTGTGGTGCTCTCTGGACAACAGGATTGTAAGAGCTGATGTCCCAAGCCTCACGATAAATGGTAGAAGCATCAACACAGAGAACAAACTGAAGTATCTGGGAATCACATTTGACAGGAGCCTGTCCTTAAAGGACTGCGTGGGGACGGATGTGGTGGGATCTCAGGGGGGACTCGGTGCACTTGAGGCTATGGCTGCTGTGGACGTGGAGCAGAGAGTGCTTTTCGCGCTGTGTCGTGCTTGGTCCTCTCGGTGATTGATTGTGGACTGGGGCTGCTTGCTGTCTCAGGGAGTCAGTTGGTGAGATTGGGGCGCGTGCGGAGCGAGGCTATGCGGGTCATTCTGGGATGCGCTGGAGACGCCCCAGTGGTGTGTGTGCGTTGCATCCTTGGTTTGCCGACTGTTGCTGGTGGGCTCAGTGTGGTGCGGGCAAGGGCATGCCTCGGGGTGGCTGCTGGCGCGGATCGCCTGTTGTGTGAGGTGCTGGGGGTCAGCGGCTGGTGGGAGGGGGGTCGTGGATGGCTCGGGCGGAGGATGCGATCGGACGGGTGTGCATCTTGGAGAGCATTGGGCGAGGAGAGGAGTGGGTCAGGGTGCCAGCGGAGCGGTCAGACTTGTGCAGAGTTGTGGTCACATTGAGCCGGGAGTGCAGGGAGTGGCGAGCAGGGGCCACGGAAGTGGAAATCCAGCGGCTGGTTCAGAATAACGCTTGACCTGGTGATGTGATTATCTGCACAGATGGTTCGGTGTTGAGAGGTAGGAAAAGTGCCTTGGGGTTCTTGGCAAAGGCTAATGGTCGACGTTTGATGCAGGAGAGCCTGGCATATGATACCACAACATCTGGCTTGGGAATTGAGGTGGAGGCGGTCAGTGCAACTTTCCGCTGGATGGAGAGTGCGATGCACACGCACATCGTGATTGTGGCTGATTCAGAGGGCGTGCTTGGCGGGGTGAGGACAGGCAAGCTTCGTGCAGAGTGGCTTGCTTCGCTTCGGAAGTCACGAGTGGCAAGCATCGTCTGGATCTTTTCTCCGGGGCATGCTGGTGTGCTGGGGAATGAACAGGCGGACAGATTAGCTGGCTCTGCAGGGCTTGGTGGAGTGTTGATGCATGGCAGGGCAGACGTGGTTGCGGTCTTGTGGGAGCACGTGTACACCTCGGAGGAGCAGGTGGATCGCCGTGGTCTGGCAGGATTGTGACGGCGGGGGGTGGCGGGGGGATCTGGCCGACACTCTGCGCTCGGGGGGGGGGGGGGGGGGGGGGGGGGGGGGGCAAGACAGACATGTGGTCAGATTGCTGCTGGTACTGTTAGTGTTGGAACTCTTTGCTGTCTGCTGAGGATGGGGACGGAGTGCTTATGGGAATGCCCTGAATGCTGTGATGTCGGTTCCTAAATCAATCAATCAATCAATCTGTGTTCAAGGTACTTGGAGAAGAAGAAAAAAGTAATCTGCAATAAGTGACTGTTTATGTGCACACAATAAAATAGATAACTTACCACATACAATTCTTGAAACGGCCAACAATCTTTGGCACATCACGATAAGAGAAAAATGTAACACATTGTAACAGCTGGTAAGATTAATCATCTGTGTTATTAGGGCCCATAAGGAAGCAAAGAATATTAACACTGTAACCTACCATGCATGTCATAAGAGACCAGTAAGGGGGGATGGTGTGAGACAGACTACCACATCTCACAGAAAACTGGCTGCAGAACCTAACCATGAATCAATAAGTCCACACATTGCTTGTCATAAGTTGATTGAGGGCCTATGCTCAAAAGGAAGATGAGAAAAGATTATTGGAAATAGAGAAAGCAGAAAGAATATTCCAGATAATCTGACATCGACATGATGATGGGGGTGATGATGATCAAGAATGAATAAATCGTCATTGTCTGAAATTTCAAGCAGCACAGGTGACCATGCTGTTCAATAAACATCTGTCTACTGTGTTTATGATAACTTGGACTACTGATAATCCTTTAAGGCACTCTTGCCAATGCATCCGGTATGTTTTCCTCTGCCTCTAACACCTTGATCTTGCTGGTTGTCACAAATTTCTCCAACCTTCGTCTGATATTACACTCAAACAACGATGATCTTGTACTGATGTAGGTAATCAAATGGTTTTGTGAACTGGCTTCTTGCAGTACTTGGTCTTCTTAACTGTCCAAACAGATCTGTTGACTTTTAGAGCACCAGTGGTTGAAACACTCATGAGGGACAAGGCAAACCTTCTTAAGACTGTCTGTGAATGGCTGCTTGCTGAAGACACACTAACAGATGAAACAACATATTTAAAAGTGCTTACTGCCAGCTTTGTGGTGAAGGGGTTACAAATGTAATTCATAATCCCACATACAGCGTTTGAAACACAGCTGCATGCGGTTTGGAAGCAGACAGCCTTACTTTGGTTTTCCATATAAAGGTATGTGTACCGGTCATTCAGAAAGCAATGGCAAACTACTGAACTTGCCAAGAAATCACGAGCAGCCAAAAAATGTTGGGATTGACTGCGACATCCTGTAGAGGATATACAACTAGCTTTTTTTAAAAAGTCTGGATTTTAAGTGTGGTTCCATCATAGAGGGAAGCATGAAGGGACGGATCCGATGTATCCACACCCAGAGTGTTACTGGGATGATTAGCATCTACACCTGGCCATGTATCCACACCCAATGTGTTACTGGAATGATCAGCATCTACACCTAGCCATGTATCCACACCCAGTATGTTACTGGAATGATCAGCATCTACACCTGGCCATGTATCCACACCCAATGTGTTACTGGAATGATCAGCATCTACACCTGGCCATGTATCCACACCCAATGTGTTACTGGAATGATCAGCATCTACACCTGGCCATGTATCCACACCCAATGTGTTACTGGAATGATCAGCATCTACATCTGGCCATATTTGCTGAAGGAGACAGATGATCTATGGTTCATCCCAGAATGCTTTGATGTTGATTCTTAGAAGTCAAGAAACCAACCTGTCTGTGGGATTCTTAGTGTGAATGATTTAATCAAATGTTTTCTCCTTTACTTTCACACTCCAGCTTCTGCCCTGGGTGATCCCACCATTACCACACTAGACAATTGTACGTATGCCATGAATGGCTGGGGAGTGTACAGTTTAATGATTGTGCAGAGTCGGAACTTCACTATTCAGGTAGGTCATTGTCTTGACTCTTGTCACAACGGAGAGTTTGTTAACATTTGTCTTAACTCTTGGTTAAATCTATACATTGATTTCCTCATATTATTTTATAAAAAGCGCTTTGCTTTATTTATTTAGTTGTTTTTTTTTAAAATTGCTTTGAACTCAAGCGTAGTCCATTTTGTGCTGCTACTACTACTACTACTACTACTACTACTACTACTACTTCTACTTCTACTACTACTACTACTACTACTACTACTACTACTACTACTACTACTACTACTTCTACTACTACTACTACTACTACTACTACTACTACTACTACTACTACTACTACTACTACTTCTACTACTACTAGTACTACTACTACTACTACTACTACTACTACTACTACTACTACTACTACTACTACTACTACTACTACTACTACTTCTACTACTACTACTACTACTACTACTACTACTACTACTACTACTACTACTACTACTTCTACTACTACTACTACTACTACTACTACTACTTCTACTACTACTACTACTACTACTACTACTACTACTACTACTACTACTACTACTACTACTACTACTACTACTACTTCTACTACTACTACTACTACTACTACTACTACTACTACTACTACTACTACTTCTACTACTACTACTACTACTACTACTACTTCTACTACTACTACTACTACTACTACTACTACTACTACTACTACTACTTCTACTACTACTACTACTTCTACTACTACTACTACTACTACTACTTCTACTACTACTACTACTACTACTACTACTACTACTACTACTACTTCTACTACTACTACTACTACTACTACTACTACTACTACTACTACTACTACTTCTACTACTACTACTACTACTACTACTAGTACTAGTACACTGGACTGATTTTTTCGTTCTAATTACCAGTGTCTCTTGCCATCAGGCGAACCCACTCTAATCTACTTGTAATTTATGTCCCCATGTCCAGATCAAGAGGTCAACATTTTAGTCCAATTGACCTGTGAAGGGGTTGAACCCGCTACATTGGCAGCAACACACTGGAAGTTTAAGAGCAACCGCACTTATACTTTCAGCCACACTGACCTCCCGCTGTGCTTTAAAAATGTTTCTTGAATTTGGGGGAGGGGAATACAATCTTCTGGATATATCATTGAAGTAAAAACTGTCCTCATCGTAAATTCTAACAACAACAAAAAGTCGCTTAAAAGTTGGACAACTTCATTGTACCGGGTTTTATTCCATATGGCTCGGTCTCTTTCCACTGCCCGGAAAGCGTCGCACAAAGCACAAACTCCGTAGCTTTTAGCGATGACCCACAGGAGTCTCCGAAACATTTAACTCATAAACCGAAGGACGCGACCCGGAATCGAACCCACAACCTTCAGAGCATGAATCAAACGGCTTGACCACTTCGCCACAGAGACTCCCTTTGGGAGACACCCAAATTTTAACAATCTGGGTCACATATGGTTAAAGTAATAACCACCAGGAACTGAAGGAGTTAAAGAATTAACTATGACAGAAACATTTAGTGTAACAACTAAGGAGGTCAAGCAGCATCATTGATAAAAACATTTATTGTAACAACTAGGAAGGGTGACCAAATAGTCAGAATGTTTGCTTCACATGTGTCCGTTCCTAGGTAAGGCCCAGGATGTTTTACAAATCTGAGCCTGTACACTGCTGGGGCAAACAGCTTTTATTCCTCGGCCTAACAAAATCTCTTCTGACACACCAGCAATGTTGCCAATGTCATCATAAACACAAAAATACATTTTGGGTGCTAGTAGTTGCTCTCTTGGATTGAAGGAGTGAAGAAAACTGTAAAAAATTTTGGTCATGAAAGGAATGGCAGGTCAGTTTATTGCTTTATAGAGAATAAATTAATGAAATCTTCCAATTTAAAACTGGATTACTACAGTTCTTGGAATACAATTTATAAACAATTGTGGAACAATATGCTTTGAAAATATATCGGATCTCATCACCCGTCAAGTGCTGATTGCTATAATAAAAATATGCGGCTAGCGCCATGTACCCCAAGACATGTAAAAGTGTCCTGTACTTTTGTTTATGGTTTTATTTAAATATATTTAAATTTATCCCTGTCGGTTGCTGTATGTTGACTTACCGATAGAATACAGATAAAGATATTCACTTGGTCAATGATGACATGGGGATGTGACGTAATATTTCTTTTTTGGTCGCTCGCTCGCTTTGAACTCAAGTGTAGTCCATACACACAACTTCTGGTAGCACTGGACTGAATTTTGCATGTGGATTATCTTTCCCTATTACCAGTGTACCTCACCATCAGGCTTCACAGGCACTTGTAATTTGCATCCCCAAGTCAAGGATGATCAAGTAATATGACTTCACACTTACTAGTTCACTTAATTATGAGGTGAGACCAAATGCCTTTTTGACCCAGTACTCATTTTACGAGGCTAATTTGACTCCTTAGCTGTGCAAGGATAGAAAGACATCCTAGTGTGATCCCAGACAATTGTATTTATGCTAACACTGCATGGGTCTACTTTAGGGCACAGATTTACAAGTTCAGTTTTGTTGTTGAACAGGCACGCACACAGAGAATAGAAATCAATGGGACATTGTTCAATGGAACTGTGTTCTCAGCTTTTGCTGCTCAAGAGAGAAACTACGCCAGGTTTCAAGTGCAGCTGTCTCCAACAAACACAAGTATGTGACCAGTAGCATGTTAAGACTGGACATTTTGTATAAATGACCATACTTGGATGCCATACGATATTGCTAGTTCATGTGGCTTACATCTACATTTGTTGCTCTCAACACATGTCCATCCTAGGCTATAAATCTTTTCCCAGCTGTCTCCCTGTCGTTACAAACTTTCTTCTTATATCTTTTCTAATTCTTTTCCAGGTCCAGTTTGGATTCCTCTGTACTCATTTCCTTGTGAGTTCCATGCCAGAAGATACATTTCTTAGTGCTATGTTTGCCTGCTTTTCCACGAGAACACATCCTTATTTCATTTTTATTTTTTCCCCTTGTAAATTTTAATTGCTGATCGTCTTCCTCGGTAATGCATTGTTTATTATCAGACCTGACCATCTAACCTGCAATCTGAAGACGTATTTTGAGACCCATCTACAGTCTAGATGTGAGGGAAAGGCATTGGCTGTGTGAAGGAGACACACTGAGAAAACCTGAGAATAACATAACTAGAAGTCTTTTCACTGGAACCAACACGTACTTGTGATCTGATGATCCTTCCTTCTTTGTTCATTTCCTCTGCCAGACTTCTGTGATGCAAACTATTTCTAGGACCTCCACTTGGCAGTGGACTATGATTTTGACTGTCTCTAGTCTGCTCATGCTGACACAAACAGTCAAGCTGTGGTTTGCTGACTGCAAGCATCTGGTTTAGCAGCCTTTGGGTCCCACTTTGTGATCTGTATTCTCAGCGTGACAGACACTAACAGCAGAATTGGTCAAGCTAAAGCTACATTTCAGAAAATGGAAAGTATCATATATAGTAAGTCACTCTCACTGAATGTCAAAAATGTTATAGAGAACCTGTTGTGCTGTATGGCAGTTAAACATGGAATGAACAAATTAAGAAGAGATTGGAACCAACAGAAGCGCATTTTGCGAATACCATGGACTGCTAGAGTAACTAGCAATGTGCCAGGAGCAAGGCTAATGAATGTAGAACATTATTTACAAGTGTAATAGGAGACAAGCTGTGTGGTTTGGTCATGTCATGAGAGACAGAGAGAGAATGGAAAACATTTTGATACCTGGAGAGATCAGTGATAAGTTGAGCTGAGTTGAGTCCAGAACCAAGATCACAGCACTCAGGACATTCCCATACACACTCCGTCCTCATCTTCAACAGCCAGTGAAGAGTCTCAATACTAATAGGGGCAGTTGTCATCTAATTATGTGTCCTTTTCGCCTATCCTCAGTATAATGAGTATTGTCCAGGTCCTCTGGTCACTCCCTGCTGCAGTAAAAGAGGCAGGGAAAGGCAGAGATAAATTCTGCTGGATGAGCTGGGATGGGGGAATATCATCATAGAATTGATCCAGAACACGAAGGAGGAAGATCTGTGGAGATTCATGAATGCCTAAGTTGGCAGGAAGCTTGTGGTCTCGTGATTATAATTATCAGATAATAACTTGAAATGTGAGTACTATTTTTGTGTGTGAAAAAACGTTTTTTAAACTTGTGTTTTCTTTATTCACAGCCATGGTAATTTTAATTGATGGAATGGATTTTACCAACAAATTCTACAAGAATCCAGATTTCACTCAGTCAACAGACTACATAAATGTTGTAAGAAGAGATGAAGGTGGCAAGGTCACAGTTGCAGTAACATTCCCATGTGGTTAGTGGTATTTTTTTTTTTTTGCTCTGGGATTGTTATAGTATGTTTGAAGGGGTTCTTTCAAAATCATACCAAAAAACTTCATCATTATTATTTGTGGCAGGTGACTTTTCTGTGCTATGAAATGGGTTCTTTACAAGTCAGACCAAATTACTGCATCATTATTATCTGTAGCAGGTGACTGTTCTGTGCCGTGAAGATACACAACCAATCATCATTGGTCAGTTTGCTCTTAGTTGATTTTTGGTTTTCTTGACCACTCCAGTCCCAGGTAGTTTTTGCTTTAACTCATCGTGGCCATAGTTTTATTATTTTAAAATATCTTCTTGGAATATAACAGTTAGTTATTCAGCAGATTATCCTCACTGCACATTGAATCATTCAGTCCATAAGTGCTTGGTTCATCACCTGTCACAGCCCTATATTACATTGTCATATTGTAATTTGTGTGTCCTATCTCTTAAGGTGTACATCTTATCCCTGTTGTCCTTTGCAATGTACATGCACTCTTGAGAAAAATTCTATCCTATTTGATTTGTCATTAGATAGACTATTAAAACAGAGGTCACAACATTCCAGCATGTAGCATTGTGATGACAATTCTTCTTTGTCCTCCCGCATGCTGCTCTTGTTTGGCGTTCCCCTGTTTGATGTTCTTGCAGGTTGCAGATTCCTAGTCATTACTTGATTGATTAAACCTTTCAGAGGTTAACAGATATACACTGAAAGAGATCAGTTAAATTCATTACTTGATAAATTTCACCTCTCAGAGGTTAACAGATATTCATTGAAAAAGATCAATTAAATTCATTACTTGATAAATTTCACCTCTCGGAGTTTAACAGATTTATACTGACGGAGATCAATTAAATTCATTACTTGATCAATTTAACCTCTTGGAGGTAAACAGATATACACTGAAAGAAACCAATGAAAGCCAGCATCCCAAATGAATATATTTTTACTATATATTGTTACTTATATTCTTTTACTATGTAAAAAAGTAATACATCGAGTGTCTTTATTTTAAATACAGCTTTAGCTCAAAGCATGTTTGTAAAGACTGAATGCAAGAAAATGTGTGCATCTATTTGCGCTCTCTTTTTAGGTGTGTCCTTCAAAGTGCGTGTGGGTAAGATCAGTTTGGAAATTGACCTAGAGGTAGACACTTCACTTCGTGGCCAAACAAGAGGTCTGCTCGGCAACTTTAATGGAAATAGCACAGATGATTACCTGTCACCCAATGGCACCATACTTCCTCGTACCGCCTCAGAGAAACAGATCTATTACGAGTTTGCTAAATACTGTGAGTTCCTTTTCTTATATTATGGAAATTGAATACAGTAAATATGTGAAAATCAAAACAGAAGGCTTTGAAATAATGAAAAGAGATCAATAGGGGCAGGAAGTGTTTGTGTTGGAAGCATGAAAATATAAGCTAACATAAATATAAATACAGCAGTGAAAAACAGAGAACAATGAAAGTAGAAAGATAGGCTACAGTTTTAAGTAAACGTAAGTAAAAGATCCGTTAGTTTAGTGTTAGTTAGACCCTTTGACAAGCCTGAAGGGCTATTTGGCACACAGTGCTAGATCCATGTTTGTATAGACCAGCATGCACTGGGTGGCTGATGTGGTTAGTATCACACCGACCGACCTTGCCTTCCCCAGGATTTCTGGGTATACATTCAAGGCCCGGATCGACCTGGGGGCCCAGGTCAGTTAAACAATTCTAAATCTACCCCAATGTGGATCAAACTCTTGACCACCGAGCCAGCAGGCGAATGTCTAGCCACTAGACCACTGCTGCTCCAGCTACAGTTTCTTCCTGAGGGAGGAGTAATCATATCAACCATAAAAATGTGAGCAAGAAACTGAGTTGTTGCTGTGAAAACATAACATGGTGAAGTGTGAAACTGAGTTGATGACGTGGAAGCATAATGTAGTGAAAGGTGTGAACAGATGTGTTTATGGTGTGAAAACATAATGTAGTGAAAGGTGTGAACAGATGTGTTTATGGTGTGAAAACATAATGTAGTGAAAGGTGTAAACAGATGAGTTTATGGTGTGAAATCATAATGTAGTGAAAGGTGTGAACAGATGTGTTTATGGTGTGAAATCATAATGTAGTGAAAGGTGTGAACAGATGTGTTTATGGTGTGAAAACATAATGTAGTGAAAGGTGTGAACAGATGAGTTTATGGTGTGAAAACATAATGTAGTGAAAGGTGTGAACAGATGAGTTTATGGTGTGAAATCATAATGTGATGCAGTGTGAAACTGAGTTGAAGGTGTGAAAACAATAATGTAGTGAAAGGTGTGAACAGATGAGTTTATGGTGTGAAAACATAATGTAGTGAAGTTGTGAACAGATGAGTTTATGGTGTGAAATCATAATGTGATGCAGTGTGAAACTGAGTTGAAGGTGTGAAAACAATAATGTAGTGAAAGGTGTGAACAGATGAGTTTATGATGTGAAAACATAATGTAGTGATAGGTGTGAACAGATGAGTTTATGGTGTGAAAACATAATGTAGTGAAAGGTGTGAACAGATGAGTTTATGGTGTGAAAACATAATGTGGTGAAAGGTGTGAACAGATGAGTTTATGGTGTGAAATCATAATGTGATGCAGTGTGAAACTTAGTTGAAGGTGTGAAAACAATAATGTAGTGAAAAGTGTGAACAGATGAGTTTATGGTGTGAAAACAATGTAGTGAAAGGTGTGAACAGATGAGTTTATGGTGTGAAAACATAATGTAGTGAAAGGTGTGAACAGATGTGTTAATGGTGTGAAAATATAATATAGTGAAAGGTGTAAACAGATGAGTTTATGGTGTGAAAACATAATGTAGTGAAAGGTGTGAACAGATGAGTTTATAGTGTGAAAACATAACAGGGTGAAATGTGAAACTGAGTTGATGATGTGAAAACATAATATTGTGAAAGGCCTAAACAGATCAGTTTATGGTGTGAAAACACAACACACAGCAATAATTATGATGAATTTGCATACACTTGATGTTGACAGCATTTAAATGTACTTAAGAAAGGTGAATGAAAGGTTAAAATATTCAAGAATAAGTACTTGATTACTTACAGTCTCAGAGTAAAGAAACACAATTGAGAGGAAATGTAGATGACATGAACAGAATGCTACAGACATACTAAAAACTAAAACCTTTTCTTTCTAAGCTATGCAATTGTTGTTTAAAAAAAGTCGAAGTGGAAACAAGTGTGTTAAGATGCATGGCCAGGTAGATGATCACTAATATGTCTTCACTGGTCATGTCTTACTAAGCAGTCAGCCAAGCACATGTTCAGGTCTAGTATGCACTTTAAACTTCAGGGGGAAAAGTAGTTCAAAACAATGTATTCTCTTAGTGAGTTTGAACACACAAGCCATAAACAATATATTGCTCTATTTCTTGCCTGGCATATTTCACTGTATTTCATCAGATGCATACTGCAGAGTTATACATCCTATACAATTAATAATACTTTAGCTGAAATACTAAACTCAATTTATTTATCAGTCCCAGTGTGATTGCCAAGTTAAGTAGAATGGAAAGACATTTAGCATATCGAGTAACAGAACATATAGTACTGTAGTGTGGGTGGAAAAGAGAGTTAATCTTCAGGAATCCCTATCCAGTCGACAGGTCATAAAACATTGAAGTCAGCCTTCACTGAAACATTTGCTTATTAGCAGTCATAGAGTTAATAAAGAAAACGCATTTCGTAAAATGTATTCAACGAACAATAATCAATTACTCAAATATATCAAAGCATTATCGATTAGGTGATTCCATCTGTTGCTATGTAAACAGAAGGACTTTCTTTTAAATTTTAAGACTTCCATGGGGATAATATAGTCCGCATTTAAACAATATCAGTGAGTATATATTTATTATTTCAGCCAAAGTATTATTTGTTTATTAACTTCATATGATATATGATATAACTCTGCAGCACACACCTGACATGATGCAGCGAAATTTGCCAGGCAAGACATTGTGCAATATATTGTTTATGTCTTCTGTGTTTTAAAAAGAAATAGATTGATATAATAATGTATTGATAATAAAGTAGCATTATTTATATGCATTTATATTTTCAGACTTGGTAACTGAAGCCATATCCATATTTATATACAACAAAGGGGAGAGCACTAATGATTACCAGCATCCAGAGTTTGTGCAACATTTTTATTATGAGACTGACCCAAGCCTGATGGAAATAGCACTGAAATTTTGTGGGAATAATAGACCCTGCACATATGACTACAGTGCTACAGGAAATCGTGAATTTGCCAACAATACTAAAATTGGGCAGGAAGCCAATGACTATAAAGTCCAAAGTCTCAGTAAGTGAATGGACCTCAGTTTTAACATCCTTCTTTCATAACTTAACCTTCTCCTATGTTTTGATGTAATTATACAACTGACAGTTCCAAGTATAAATGATCACAGAAACATGTATCACGGCAGCAAAATAAAGAAGCATTCTTAACTAAATAAAGGCCATTATTTATACTGTTGATACTTTCTCCTTGAATACTGTGTGTTTCAAGAAGAACACAATACATTTACTTTACCAAATAAGTTACAAGTCTTTACTGGGGGTTGTCAAGAAGAATGTTGTCAGTTTATTACAAATTTGAGCCACAATGTTTACAATGATAATTTGACAATTTATTTGTTCATCATGATTATTGGAAGTCAGAAAAAGAATTCTTGCATGTTGCATAAAACCAGTTTTAACATATGGCTCTAAATTCTTGACAATTAGTAAACAAGCAAAAGCATCTCTAGAAGTCTTGGAGACGTGGTTTTATAGAAGAATGCTGAACATTTCTTGGACAGCCAAAATGAGCAATCTGGACATTTTGAGGGAGGCTAAGTAACAAAGACAACTTATCACAAACACCAGAAAGAGGCAGTCAGCATTTTTGTGGCCACATCATGAGAAGACAAAAAGTGGAAAATATTGTGACAACCTCAAGGATGTTTGGAAAGAGAGACAGAGAAAGACAGCGAGAAAAAATTCTTGAAAGTCTTGTGTCATGGCACGAAAGGAAGTCAAGACATGAACTGATCCATGCCGGCAGATATCGTAACGTGAGGAGAAGCATGATCACCTACGTCAGTCTGCAAGACACTTGAACATGATGTGTTCAGCCACATATGTACAGACAGGATACATTAATAATAATAGTAGGCCTTAACTATGGCTGTATCCATTCAACCACAACAATGACCAAGGTATGTACATATCCCTTCCACCCATGGAGTTTGGAACCATGGTCACTTCATAGATAGTGCACAAACTTATAGCAATGGCTGGCATCAGCCTCCAGTGGACAATGGATTGTGTTTAAAGAGTACTAAAGAGATTACTCTTGGAAAGAAATGAAGACGGCAGCTGGCCACCAAACCTCAAGCCATTACTTAGTACATAACAGGGTTTTTAAAAGGCAAGAGGCTTGACTTCATTGCACCGGGTTTTATCCTATGTGGCTCCATCTATTTCCGCAGGAAAGGCCTGCCAAAAGCATTGCACAAAGCTTGAACTCCATAGGTCCAGCACCGACTCCCAGGAGTCTCCAAGAAAATTGCACTCATCAATCGAACGATGTGGACCAGAATCAAACACACAACCTTTGCAGCTTTGGGCAGATGGCGTGACCACTTCGCCATGGAGACTCCCTCATTTAGTATATATGAACTCCTACCACATCAAACTTAATGCAGCACCTGCAATGTCTTTACCTCCTACCAGTTGGACATTTATCTTATTGTCATCCAGACAGTTTCCAGGTTATTTTTTTAAAAGTCCTGTAGCAGGAACCAACCATGGGCATGTCAAGTGTTAGGACCATTGATTTTTGTAGGCCTGAGTACAGGGACGGGTGGCCAGTGTTTTCCTTCCCTAGCGAATGGTAATAGTTGGCATCAACCCCTCACCCAGCAGCACTCACATAAGTGTCAGTGTAACACCCTAACCATTACACCAGTGTGCCTGCTATAGTTGGCAGTATAATGTTATGTTATCCACAGAAAACACCCCACCCACAATACAGTTGTCAGCCAGCAACACCAACGTCAAAAACAACCGCTGGCTTGTGAATGAGGGTAAGCAGAATTCTTTCAGAGTTGAAGCACGTGATAGTGATGGTGACAAAGTCACTTATGAGTTGGTTGCGGCTGCCACTGGCGTAGTGCTGTACCAGAACGGAACTGTCAGCTACACACTAAATATTCAAGCTCATATTAGTCTTGGGTAGGTTGCCTGTTTGTCATTGTTGAATTTGCTCTTCTCATCATATGTTACATGCAATCTAACTTGTATTTTGACTTGTTAAAAATGCCATAAAGCAGAACATTTTACTGAATTTATTGCATAGCTGATACCCTCTTCAGCGTTATATTTTGAGTAGTTTTCTTTCTAATCTTTTGTTTTCATTTTATATTCATAATGCATCTGTAATAATGATAAATGGACACATCTGTACTATTTAAAGTATGCAAGGCTCAAAGAATATTAAAGAAAGTTAAGCACTGTTTGAGCTGAGCTGCATTGAATTATATGCCTATGTCTATTACTGTTGCTAAGAACATTGTTTCTCTCTTGGCACACCAATAGTTGTCACGTCTTTAGCATGTGATATAAAATATTTAAACAGTGTTCTCCTAGTGTGCAGATTGTGTAACCACCTTCATTAGTCTCTCCATTTCTCCGTCACAAGATTATCACACCATTGTTCAAAAGGTGCCACATCTGTTCTTCCTATAGTCCATGCTGTGTGGCATTGATCGTCATAGTTGTCCACAGCTTTCTGCCTTGTGTACTGCCAATCATTTCTGGTTCACATGTTCTTCCATGCCATGATGCCAAACATCTTCTCTCTTAGTCTCTCCCCCAGTCTCTTTTCTTCTCAAGCTTTCCTGTTGCCTTGACATACTCCAGCTTCCTCCTTTTCATGATGTGTCCAAAGAATATGGATTCTTCTGCAAGTAACCATTCTCTTTATAAGTTGACTTATATAAGATGTCTTCATTACATTTTTTATCTCTTCTGTCACAGATTATTATACTTTTTATAACTGCTATATGTCTCCTCTATCTATTGTTCATTCCCTGATCACAACTTCTTTTGATATCAGCATAGGTTTTCTGATTATCATGTAAGGTATAGAAAATTCAACATAGCTGATCAAGTTGTGATTCTGTCGATGTCCCTGAAGCAAGCTACAGCCTCTGTTTTACCATCTGAAGCAAATACTGGTAATTGTATATATGAACACACTAACGAACCTCTGACAGCTATCTCCTAGCTGCAGTGACTGCCTCTATCATCATTTCCATGGTAAAGGTGATATTGTATGAAAGTGACATTATTTAAATCTGTCATTAAAATTCATGTCAGTGCACTAAATACAAAGACCTAAGTGCTCAGTTTTCCTAAAGATACAAAAGGACATGTAAGCTGACTGTTCTAGAGTTGAACAATCATCCTCTTATCTCATAGCTGTTACTACAGATACTGCACTTTTTTCTTTTTTTTTTGCGATCGCTCACTTTGAACTCAAGCGTAGTCCATACACACTATTTATAGTAGTGATGGACTGAATTTTGCGTGTGGGTTAGCTTTCACTATTAACAGTGTCCCTTGCCATCAGGCAAACCCACTCTGACTTCAGAGGTAACTGCACTTCATCCTGACGCATTTTAACTGTTTGGTTTTCTTTAAAGCATTTTGAAAATATTCTCTCATAGTTATGTTTAGACAAGCTAAAAAGTTATAAAATTACTGTGCAACTCTGTATCCCCCAGGCAGCAGTTCTGTAACTTTCTGTCCCAGACAGCGGTTACTGTAACTCTTTCTGTTCCAGGCAGTAGTTACTGTAACTATTTCTGTCCCAGGCAGTTTAAGCAGTTACTGCTTTAATAAAGTCATAAACTGATGCATCTGAAGGAGTTATAGTCACTTTGGAACAGAAAGGATTACAGTAACAGCTCTGACACAGCAGATTTATGTAACAACAGTATAAGATAAAGGGAGTTAAGAAAATCACATCATATACAGAGTTTTCAAGAAACGTATAGTGAACTCATTTGTACCGAAAGAGTTAAGGGAATCAACAATCTGGTCATGAAGGAGTAATCAATCAAGTTGGATGGGCTGACAGTATAATGTGTGTTGTGATAGCAATAGCCACATTCATGTAATATGATGACACCTACACAAAGACATCTTGGGAAATACTGACCTCTGAATACAGATAAATGAATTATTTACTCCTGAATAAAGATTTAGTTATTGATGTGATAAGACATATGAGATTGCTGTGATAAGAATTAGTTATAATATTGAACCCCAGGGGCATACAAACATGTGTATACAGAATTTGAACAATTTAAACACCTGCTGTAGAAGACAGACACTTACCAATTAGACCAGGTGGTGTATTATTGTTTCAGTCAACAGTAGGCAATATTCATGTTCTCACCACATTATTTCTGATATATTTGCAGCATTAGAGCCAAGGATTCTAAGGGAGCCTACTCCCCAGTTCTGAGAATTGCCATAGCTATATGTCCAGTCTGTAGTCAACATGGAACATGCAGCAGCAATGAGACTCAGGCCGAGTTCCTGGAGGGACAGTTTCAGATACTGAAGTGCAACTGTTACCCTGCCTACACAGGTGAGATCACTTTAGATTTGAATCTTAACTCTGTTCACCTTAGTCAACTATTAAGTTTAAGTAATGACTGCCTGGATGAGAACAAACATTTAAAGAAGAGAAATGATTGATCGGTTCCAATGATGTACACGTATTACACATAAATATCAATTGGGGGAACCCTTTGAGGCCACTTAGACAATTCATAAATAAATACACATGTATTGGTTGGCACTCATAGAAGTAAGGGAAAGAATTAGAGACTAGAGGACGCACTAGACATAAACATTGAAAGCTATAGTTACTGACCAGGATTCGAACCTGTCACCTCCATTTGATATTTATGTGTAATACGTGTACAACATTGGAACCAACCAATCATTTCTCTTCTTTACATGTTCATTACTACACTGGACACAGCATTATGGTCTGATGTCTTTATTATTTGATCTATGCTGCTTTAATATACATTTTGAGACCTATGGTGATATTTCAATGGTTGGATCAGAATTCTGCCCATATTCCATAGTTGAGAATTCATGTGGATGATAGACCTGGCTATCAAAGACACCTTTTTTAGGGGTGTCTAGTTGGTCATGGATCGAAATATACTTGTTCCTGCAGCGAGGCACTGTCATCATTTCTTCTTCTTCTGCGTTCATCCGGATTTTTTTTTCCGGATGTGACTGCGTTGTGCCTGTTTACAGCAGAGCTGCGTTCTTGAGCCGTTAGGCCGACACATCCGACTTCTGTGGGCATTTGTTGACCGGGTTAACCTTCCCGGGGCTGTCATCATTTGTCCCGGTCGATAACTATAGCTTTAAATTTTTATGTTGTCTAGTGCATCCTCTAGTCTACTTCTTTTCCCTACTTCTGTGAGCGTCTAATAATATGTGTGTATTTATTTATGAAATGATTATGTAAACTGTTTCAGAGAGATCATGTTAACCTCTGTCCTGGTCATTTGTTTAACTTGTTCTATCCTAGAAAATTGTTATTTAACCTATTTTTTGGGTCCTAAACAGCTATTATTTTAACCTATTCTGAACGAGACAAGTTAGTTAGTTAGTTAGTCAAGGTTACAACTTCACGGCAATGGGTCGTCCCCATTATGCTCCATTCCTGTGCCAGTGAATATCGCACAAAATGCTCCCCACTGTCCAATACGAAAAGTGGAATAGACAGGAGTCTCGGCAATCCAACAGCCCGCACAAGTACACTGTGCATAATGCCGCCGCCAGAATGCCAACACAAAATTAATCCACGAAAACCACAGTTCTTCGTCGATGGACTCGGCAGTCACCAGAAAGACCTCATTGACCCGGGTTTTTTCACATGGCTCGGTCTTTTACCGCAGGGCGACCCGCCGAAAGTGTCGCATAAAGCACGAACTCCGCAGCTTCAGCGCCGACTCCCGGGAGTCTCCTGAAAAATGCACTCGTGAACCGAAAAGGCAACTCAGTCAATTCAGTAACAGCCGGTAGTCATTGTTCAAAACATTCCCCGCGAATTTCACAGCTCACAGTGTCGCCCACTCACTCACTCAGTAGCAGGGCGACGGAACCATGTACTACCAGTCCAACATGAGGAAAATGCAATTGCAAACTGTAGCTTCAAGCATTAACACGCCACAGGCCTTAACGGTTCAACGCCTTCCCGCCATATTAGCGATCGGAAGTCACGAGACAAGTATTATGTTACAGTACCAACTGCCTGGGACAAAAAGAGTTAAGATAAGCTTGCAACGTATGGACTATCCAGTACATGTAAGGTGTATTATTTGGTATCACAAGAGTTAGTAAGCTCATATGTAATAGTGTTTGAGAATTTGTGTCTTATATCTTTCCTCAACAGTAACTATTCTGTCTATTAGAAAGTCAACAGTGTAATTCAGAAATTCCTCCATAGTCATATCATTTAGCCCTCATATAGTTGGGGAGAGCCATGTTTCTGCTCTGTGTCTTCCACAAACCAGATAATCTTCCCTTTTAGTTTCCACTTACAGGAATAGTGTGATAGAAGCAGCCTTCTGTTGTACCAAGTGGAAATTGTCCGTAAAATAAATGTGCTTGAATGTTTCTTGAATGTTTCAGGTGACAACTGTGAGTCTGAGCTCAATGCTTGTCAGTTATCTCCCTGTTCTGAAGGACAGAACTGCACTGACCTGACAGCAGCCCAGCAGGGAAACAGCTCTGTGGGCTACAGTTGTGGACCTTGTCCGGCTGGTACCACAAATGTGAATGGATCATGTGAAGGTAAGGGGTACTACAGATGTGAATAAATCATGTGAAGGTAAGCTGCACCACTAATTATTTCACAGCAGTTTGTAAATGATTTATTTGAGCTTAGTGATTATTGTGAACTGTGAACGGACATTTACAGCGCGAATTGGCCTTATCAGTCACATTTGCTACCGCCAGAGGTAAAAGTTATTATGCCTGTTTAAAGCACAAACTATCGTCTGTCAAGACGGCAAGGTGCCAATGAAATGATTATTGAATGTTTAATTTAAGCAAACCATGAGAACATGTTAATGTTCTGAGTGTAGTCATATTTTAAGAACTATGGCATTACAGTTGTTAAAACAATTGGTTAGTGGTCACTGGTTCAGTCCTCTGTAGTTGCAGGATTGTAATGTTTTTTCAACTATAGAACCATGGGATCGACTTAGTTTTAAACAAAACATACCACAAGGTAATATTAAACATTTTCTGCGAAGTAAAAACAGTAAAGACAGGAACTTGTAATAACAGGTTATTAAAAGACATAACACTGTTATCTTCTTCTTTGTGTTCATCCGGAGTATTTTCTTCAGATGTGATTGCGGTGTGTCTGGTTAGGCACCCTTGGATTGAAACCCTTAGGCCAACACATCCGACTTTTAGCGTGCATTTTTGACCAGGTTAGCAATCCTAGGAATAACACTGTTATAAAAACCGTACAGGAGGGTAAGGTTGAAGACAAGTAAGCAAGAGGTAGACAACAATACAAGTGGGAAGATATTATCAAGAGATGGACGAACAGCAGTCTGACAGAATGTACAGTCAAGACGAGAGACAGTGTTGGAGATCCATTGCAGCCAACCTTCATTGTTGAGACAGCACTTGATTGGTTGAATCCCAGTGTCAGTGAATACTGCTGTATGAACCAGAAACATTGCGAACGGCTAAAACAATGACTAAAAACTACATGCACTTATTAATTGATGTCTCTGCAGATTAGGACTAAAATGGTATGAAAGAATCACCAGTTTGGAGCTCATGGAGAGAACTGATCAAATCCCAGTTAATCAAGAGCTGAGGAAAAGATGCTGGCATTGGGAAGGACACAATTTGGAAAACCTGTTAACATTATAACTAGAGAGTCCTTGCTCTGAATCTAAAGGGCAAAGCCAATAAAGAGAGACCTAAATCACTTGGAGGAGAGAATTACAGACAGATATGATTAATGTTGGGGGAGATGGAAGGAGCTGCAGGAGATAGCAAAGGAAAGGGGGGCTTGAAGTGAGGCAGTTTAATTTTTACTCCATTGAGGCACAAAAGGCAGTAGCAGAATAATTGTAACATAACCCATGGAGGTATGCTTGGCTGAATGGATAAGAGCGCTCGTTCTTAAACATTCGATGCTGAAGTACCAGGGTCAATGCCTACACCAATCAGTTGGACTAAAATGTTGACTTCTCGACCTTGACTTAGAGATGCAAATTACAAGTACCTCTGAAGTCAGAGTGAGTCCGCCTGGTGGCGAGGGACACTAGTAATAGGGAACGTTAATCCACACGCAAAAATCAGTCCAGTGCACTAGAAGTAGTAGTACACAGGCTATGCTTGAATTCAAAGTGAGCATATGCCACCAAAAAAAAAAAAAACAATAACCCATCACTTTAATTACCTCATTATCTTTGTTCAATTATTGTATAATACAGAAACAGGAAACTATTTTCCCTGTGTTTATTAATTTGATTATGTATCCTTCTGTTACAGATATAAACGAATGCCTCAACAACAAAACATGCGAGCAAGGGTGCCTGAACACATACAGGTCATACAGTTGCTACTGCAGGCCAGGGTTTAGACTGAACCAGACAAACCCCCGAGCTTGCGTTGGTAATATTGTTTTCTGTTGTGTTGGAAACAAACTGATATAATGTGCCATTCCAAGCGGCATAGATAGTCATGTTCCTGTAGAGACATTTGTCCACTGTGTCCTTGATAAGTTTAGTCATTGATTAACTTCTGAACTGATGTGTGTCATTAAGTATTCTGTAGTCATGTGAACAAATATTGCTTTACAGGCAGGTTGTATTTTATATAGTAAATATTTGTGGTATTAGGTAATTATTAATTAGCAGTTTAACTAGTTAGTTGCAGTCCTTAACAGGATGTTGCAATCAACCCCAGCATTTATTGGCTGTCTGTGTTCTACTAGACAAGTTTACTTTCAGTAGTACTTGAAATTAAGTGCGGATAAGCAGCATCCTCTGCATGAAGATATATTCAGAGAAAAAGGCAACAGGCTAAAGAGGGGCAAATCATGGATGGGTCAGGCGGAAGATATCACCAGAAGGTCTGCAGTCCTACCAGTATCAACCCCGGCAAGGAATGGGTGCCTGTTCCTCCAGCTTTTAAGTGCACCTTCTCCTGCATTATCACACTTGACAGACGGTGCAGAGAACAGAACCCTGCCGCTGTCACTGCATAGGTCAACGCGCTCATCAATGAACACGCAGACAACCCTGAAGTGCTCATCTATACAGATGGTTCTGTTGTAAAGAAGCAGAGAAGTGCATGGGCATTTACAACCTGTTCAGCGGGCCGAACCGTTCAAGAGTCCAGTGGTGCCCACACTATGCCCACAAGCAGCATGATGATGGAGGTGATGGCAGTAACACAAGCTTTCCTATGGCTAGAATCACAGCATTATACCAGCGTGTGTGTACTAAGTGATTCAATGAGCATGATTTGGAAGGTCGAAGCTGGATCTGTACGTAGACAGTGGACTGAGTCGCTGCAGAAGTCTGTTGTCCGTAAAGTCACTTTCATTTTCGTCCTGGGACATGCGGGAGTCGAGGGAAATGAACGAGCTGATAAACTGGCTAGCTATGCACCCCCTGCAGATGGCCAGCCCATGGATCATGCCGATATTAATGTCCTTAAAGATATGTCGATAACAGAAGACTTTGACGTCAGTGAATCCACATCGCTGTCCATGATGAAAGATTGGGAGTAAGAATTGGTACGGCCAGACATGAGAGGTACATCGGGAAAACGAGGTGCCTCGTTCACCAACACAGAACTGGCACTATTAGCCACTGAACGCTGATGCATATGCGGGGGGGGGGGGGGGGGGGGGGGGGGATATGAGCACCTATGGACCTGTCCGGGGTGCATTGAAGATGCCCCAACTGATAACTGATAACTTTCAGTAGTTTGCCATTGTTAAAAAAATCAATGCAAGGCAGTCTGTTTCCAAACTGACTGCAGCTGATTATGAACGTATTATTTAAAGTAAGGTTGAACTAAATATAGTGTGTACTGCCAGAATTAAGTATTTAGCATTAGTGTGAAGACATATTACTTAAAGTAAGGTTGAACTATATATAGTATGTACTGACAGCATTAAGTAATTAGAGTAATGTGAAGACTGATTACTTAAATGATGGATGATTATATATAGTGTGTACTGATGGCGGTAGATTGATTGAATGATTTAGGAACCGAAATCACAGCATTCGGGGCATTCCCATAAACGCTCCGTCCCCATCCTCGGCAGCCAGCAAAGAGTTCCAACACCAATAGTACCATTGGCAATCTGATTATATGTCCGTCTTGCCTTTCCTCTGAGCATCGAGCGTCGGCCAGATCCCCTACCAGTAGCAATCTGATTATATGTCCGTCTCGCCTTTCCTCTGAGCATCGAGCGTCGGCCAGATCCCCTCGTCACTCCTTGCTGTCTCATTCTTGCCAGACCGTGTTACTCCATATGCTCCTCCAAGGTGTACACGTGCTCCCACAAGGCAGCAACCACGTCTGCCTTGTTGATGGCAGTAGAAAGATTGTACAGTGTACAGAAGATGCGGATGGCATTAAGTATGAAGCAGTAGTGTAGAGAAATATTTCTTTTTCGTTGACCTTCAGATGTCAATATGAACAAATGCAAATAAAGAGAACCCCAGCTAAGCGAAATACAACTTGGATTTAGGAAAAACAAAGGATGCACAGATGCCATCTTTGCTCTTAGACAACTTATAGAAAAATCAATCAAATTCAATGAAACACTCTACTTAGCCTTTGTCGACCAAGAAAAGGCATTTGATAGAGTAGATAGAAACAAGCTGTGGGAAATCCTAAAACAATATGGAGTGAGTACACATCTAACAAACCTATGTAGAAGCTTATACAGCAACAGTGAATGCAGTGAGAGCAACTGGAGGACACTCAGAACCCTTCTCCATAAGATCTGGAGTATGACAAGGTTGTGTCCTGTCCCCTCTGTTGTTTATAACATATATAGACAACATATGTAAAGAAACCAGCCAAACAGAGACCGCAAGAACACTGAATGACGAGAACACAGAAGAAGAACCATCTGCAAATCTAACCATTAGAAAACTCCTGTTTGCAGACGACCAAGCACTAATAGCAAAATCAGAAGCTGAATTACAAGACCACATGAATAGTCTAAACGAAATGTATAGGGAACATAACATGAAAACTAGCACAAGTAAAACAGAGGTATTGACTATAACTAAAGATGAAAAAGCAACAAAGATTCACCTAAACGAACATCCCTTAAAACAAGTAAAAAGTTTCAAGTACCTAGGAAGCATAATATCAGATGGCAAATCAGAAGACGAGATCGAAAATAGATGCAATAAGGCAAACCAACTCATTGGACAAATGGCAACAATACTAAAGAACAAACATGTATCAATAACTACTAAGAAAACACGTTACAACACAATCTTCCTACCAACTCTACGTTACCAATGCCAAACCTGGACAATGACAGAAAAAGAGAAAAGAAAAATCACAACAGAAATGAGATTGCTGAGAAGAATACACAATGTATCAAGAAGAGATAAGATCAGAAATGAAGAAATCAAGGCTAAAGTAGGGGTTATAGCCACACTAGATTTTATTAGAAGGCAGCAAGTCAAATGGTTTGGCCATGCAAGTAGGTTACCAACTAACAGTATACCACAACGAGCAATGATGTACAGACCAGAGGGAAGCAGAGGAAGAGGCCGACCACGTAAACGAAGGACGGAGGGAATAACAGAGTCCATGGGAATATCGATGCATGAAGCCCATGAGAGGGCACTCTCTTGCTGTTTATACTTCACCTCGACACCGCAAGGTACAAGAGGAACATGATGAGATGAGCAAATAAAGCAGCAGTCAACTTAAGCTTGTTGGTATCCCCATAGAGTTTGTCCTCAGATGGAGCGAGTGTAGACCAAAATATTTTTCTCTGTTCTGCAAATGTTGGACACTCCTGCAATAAATGTTCAGCTGTCATTTTACATGTTTCACAATTACATTAAAATATGATTTAAAAGAATGCTATACAATACATTTGAAAATATTTGAGTCTCAGGTAGAGATTCAAGAAGAAGGCAGAAGATATGTGTCTGTTAAGAATATTCTAAATTTTGTCAATATTCTACTGTTGCATTTATTACAGAAAACATATACATATATATATATACCGGTCTCCCTGGCTGAGGGGTTAGCAGCTTTCTCCGTAACCCCGAATACTCTCGTGGTTGACGTGAGTGCACGAGAATTTGAAGGGGTTCGAGTTGTGCCAGTGACTTACAAGAGTATGGAGCCGGTTGGTCAGAAAGTCGTGGCGTGCTGATGAGCGTAATCTAGCCCAGGAATCAACATACAGCTGAAAGATGCTGGTGTTGACCGCAATATCCTGAAACAGGATGGAAACGCGGGGAAAAAAAATAAATATATATATATATATATATGTCTGTTGAGATTGATGTCATGTTTTACCATTGTTTTACTCTTGCAGTTATTATCTTGTAATCTTTGACTGTCTGTTAATGTGTGTCAATTGTGCCCACAGACATTAATGAATGTGAAGAGAGAACATCAGGCTGTACACAGGAGTGCACAAACACAGCAGGAAACTACACATGTTCATGTAAACAGGGCTACACACTGGGCACTAATGGGAAAACATGTATCATTGGTAAGATGTCCATATGTAATTGTATACATTCTTGTCTCACATTCTTCTGGTATCTTTCCATCTTTGCTCTTTTCTTTTTTTATTTCTTCCTCAGACATTATCCATTCATTTAGAATGGTCTTAGTCATTTTAATCTTCTGAATTTAATTATGATAAAGTTGGTGCACTTGTGTAAATTTTTTTTGTTAACCTTCATTTTGTTGTATGACTTGTTTCAGTTCTTGATTAGGGTGAACATTCTATTAACTCTTTCTGTTCCAGGAATGATTAAAATAACATTCTGTTGAGAAATGAAAGCGTTAATGTTACATAAACATTGAAAGTCACAGTTAAGATGAACTGGGTAAAAGTTGCCACTGTCTGTGGCTGAAAGTGCCCATAAATACTGAGTATTTTAGGCATGTCTTCTTTTTATAGTCCACGCCATGTGGCATTGATGATCTTGTATGTTCACAGCCTTCTGTCTCTTGTGCTGCAAATTATTTCTGAACCCAAGATTCTTCCATACCATGATGTCAAACTGTCCGGCATCTTCTCTCATGGTCTCCCCCTGCCTCTCCTCCCCTTGAACCCTTCCATTGTGATGATGGATTCCAGCTTTCCCCTTATCATGACATGCTCATAGAATGTGGACTCTTTTCCTCTATGAGAGTAACTGGTTCTCTTTGTGTTATCCTCATTGGTCTTTCAATCTGTCCACGGTATTCTCATCATTCTTCTGTAAAACTACAGTTTCCACAGAATTACACATTTGTCTGCTAATTAGTCATGTCTTTTTAGTAATGTAAGCAGTAATTAATCAATGATTTATTTATATTAGGAGTAATTAATCAATTAATTGCTCATGTAAGGAGTAACTGATCAGTGTTTTCATCATTTGAGAGGTAATTGATCAATATTTTAGTAATGTAAGGAGTAACAGATTAATGTATAGTGCGTTACCATGGAATGAAGTAAGCACTAATTGTGCAAGTTGTGTATGAGATCACATTTTGCTGTACTAGATTTTTTAATATTACAGAAACATTCTTAGAATACAGTTAACCAAGAAAGCATAATATACTGTCCTTCTTCAAGGTCTGAACATTAAAGAACACTAGCTTATAAACAGCATCATGTCTAGGAAACTGAAACACTTCGGCCAAATAAAACATCTCAGTGGCAGGGAGAGAAAGTCATCAAAGGCATGGTTCCTGGAAGAAGTGGCAAGGGTCTACCAGCACAAAGATGGACACAGGACACCTCAGGCAGGAGTGTATGGAGCAGGACAGCTCAGACAGGAGTGTATGGAGCAGGACACCTCAGACAGGAGTGTGAGGAGCAGGACACCTCAGGCAGGAGTGTGAGGAGCAGGACACCTCAGACAGGAGTGTATGGAGCAGGACACCTCAGGCTAGAGTGTGAGGAGCAGGACACCTCAGACAGGAGTGTATGAATCAGAACACCTCAGACAGGAGTGTATGGAGCAGGACACCTCAGACAGGAGTGTATGAATCAGAACACCTCAGACAGGAGTGTGAGGAGCAGGACACCTCAGACAGGAGTGTATGAATCAGAACACCTCAGACAGGAGTGTATGGAGCAGGACACCTCAGACAGGAGTGTATGAAGCAGGACACCTCAGACAGGAGTGTATGGAGCAGGACACCTTAGACAGGAGTGTATGGAGCAGGACACCTCAGGCAGGAGTGTGAGGAGCAGGACACCTCAGACAGGAGTGTATGGAGGACACCTCAGACAGGAGTGTATGGAGCAGGACACCTCAGACAGGAGTGTATGAAGCAGGACACCTCAGACAGGAGTGTATGGAGCAGGACACCACAGACAGGAGTGTATGGAGCAGGACACCTCAGACAGGAGTGTATGAAGCAGGACAACTCAGACAGGAGTGTATGGAGCAGGACACCACAGACAGGAGTGTATGGAGCAGGACACCACAGACAGGAGTGTATGAAGCAGGACAACTCAGACAGGAGTGTATGGAGCAGGACACCTTAGACAGGAGTGTATGGAGCAGGACAACTCAGACAGGAGTGTATGGAGCAGGACACCACAGACAGGAGTGTATGGAGCAGGACACCACAGACAGGAGTGTATGGAGCAGGACACCTCAGACAGGAGTGTATGGAGCAGGACACCACAGACAGGAGTGTATGGGGCAGGACACCTCAGACAGGAGTGTATGGAGCAGACACCTTAGACAGGAGTGTATGAAGCAGGACACCTCAGACAGGAGTGTATGGAGCAGACACCTTAGACAGGAGTGTATGAAGCAGAACACCTCAGACAGGAGTGTATTGAGCAGGACACCTCAGGCTAGAGTGTGAGGAGCAGGACACCTCAGGCTAGAGTGTGAGGAGCAGGACACCACAGACAGGAGTGTATGGAGCAGGACACCTCAGATAGGAGTGTATGGAGCAGGACAGCTCAGACAGGAGTGTATGGAGCAGGACACCTCAGGCAGGAGTGTATGGAGCAGGACACCTCAGACAGGAGTGTATTGAGCAGGACACCTCAGGCTAGAGTGTGAGGAGCAGGACACCTCAGACAGGAGTGTATGAAGCAGGACACCTCAGACAGGAGTGTATGGAGCAGGACACCTCAGACAGGAGTGTATGAAGCAGGACACCTCAGGCAAGAGTGTATGGAGCAGGACACCTCAGACAGGAGTGTATGGAGCAGGACACCTCAGACAGGAGTGTATGGAGCAGGACACCTCAGACAGGAGTGTATGGAGCAGGACACCTCAGACAGGAGTGTATGGAGCAGGACACCTTAGACAGGAGTGTATGAAGCAGGACACCTCAGACAGGAGTGTATGGAGCAGGACACCACAGACAGGAGTGTATGGAGCAGGACACCACAGACAGGAGTGTATGGAGCAGGACAACTGACAATGGATTGAAACATTTTTCAGCCAGCCATGATGAAAGTGACATTCTGCAATGGACCTTCTATGTGATGATGATGATGCTGGATGTGTATCCAGTTATAGTGCACTGAGGATACATCTTTGGTTTCTGCTGAGGCAAATGGAGTGCTTATCAATCAGCCTTGTGCCATGCCGGAAAGCATGGGCGGTCATGACTCGCCACTTCACTCGATCACCAGAGTCGTGGATCAGCTCAGCGTTCCTGTCTCAACCATGCCATGTGGCCAAGCCATCCAGGTATTTACTTCTCAGTCTTCCCCTTGGTCTGTTCCCCTCGATCTTGCCAGTTGTCACTAAGTTCTCCAATTCATTTATTCTCATAATATGTCCAAAAAGTGTTGACTGTCTACGTCTAATTTCTCTAATGAATTTACGATTTTCATTTTGTCTCCTTTAGTATTTAGTCATTGGTTTTTCTATCTGTCCATGGTATTCTTTGCATTCTCCTCAGAAACCATATTTCTGCAGCCATCAGATGTTTTTCAACTTGACTGCTCATTGTCCATGCTTCACATCCATACAAAAGAACAGGCTCTATGTATCCCCTCAACACTCTTTTTCTTGTTTCAGTTGACATCTTTTTATTGGTCAGTATGTATTTCATCTTGCTAAAGGCTACTTTCGCCATGGCGATTCTTGTTCTAATCTCTTCAAGGCATCTCCCATCAGATGTTACAACTGTTCTGAGATAATTATACCGATTCACTTGTTGAAGAATATTCCCATTTACTTGTATATTACATTGTGGTATTTCGTTCTTGCTGGTGACGACCATAATCTGTGACTTTTTACAATTTAATTCTAACCCCAATTGTTCACTGTGTGCAACAACCGCATCTACTAATTGTTGCAGATCCTTTGCATTGTCTGCAATCAATACTGTATCATCTGCATATCTAATGTTATTGATGTTTCGTCCTCCAATGCTGATTCCATTTATATCTTCTACATTTCTGAAAATATTTTCACTGTATAAGGAAAGAAGATCTGGAGATATTACACATCCCTGCCTAACACCTCTCTTAATAGGCTGATATTGTCCCACATCATTATCAATCCTTATGGCAGCTTGTTGTTTCCAATATATGTTTTTTATAAGTCTAACGTCTTTCCCATCAATTTGTTGATCTGCAAGCATATCTACCATGTTGACATGTCTTACTCTATCGAAAGCCTTTGTGTAGTCAATAAAGCAAAGATGTATATCTTTGTTTACTTCTATAGAACGTTCAATAACTGATCGCAGAATATACACAGCATTTACTGTACCCTTTCCTTCTACAAACCCACATTGTTCTTCCCCTATTTCAGGTTGTATTTTCTTCCTCACTCTTTGCATGATAATTCTTAGCAAAATCTTTGTGATGTGACTCATTATACTATTTATTCTATATTGATCACATTCCAAGGCTCTTGATTTCTTTGGGATTGCAGTAAGTATAGAATTGCATAATTCAGAAATTTCTCCGGTATCATATAATGTGTTCAGTCTGGTGACTTGATCTATTTCATATTCTTCTAAAGCTTTAATCATTTTTGTTGTGATGTTATCTGAACTGGGGGGCCTTACCAGCTTTCATATGTTTAAAAACATTTCGAACCTCCATCTTTAAAATTGGCAGTCCTTCATTATTAAATCGAATATTATACTGTTCATCTCTGTTATCCTCATAAAGGTTTTTCACATAATCTGACCATACAAGTAGAATCTGATCTTTTTCTATTATGATTTTGCCATCTTTAGTTTTTAGACTGAGTGCTGATGTACTTATGAGTGCTTATGTGCATGTGCATGTCCTGAATGCAGTGACTTTGCTTCTTGTATCCAATAGCCAATACTTTCAGCTTATGGTAGCTAATCCTGATTGGTTTGTTCCAGGTGCCAACATCTCATCACAGTGTCGACAGTGTGAACAAGTCTGCTCAGTGACCAATGGTCAAGTGTCTTGTAGCTGTAATATCGGGTACAGGATCAGTGGCAGTGATCCTAGCAGATGTGTCGGTAAATGTTTACATGTAGCAGTGTGTGTAATGTAGCTTTGTGTGGTTATACAAGTTGAGGGGATACTTTTAGCCAGTTACATGCTGTGTAGGTTTATATGCAAACTTTGTGAGAACAGAATTCCCAGAAATTCAAAATACCTCTTGGAGTTCACTAACAGTAAAAGAAGATTTATGTGTATCTGTTTTCTTTTGATATATAACTGATGTGCCTAGATATCCATGAAGTTAAGAACAATGTGTATACATGCATATGTGTGCAAAATGAGTGAGTGGGCTAGATAGTTAGTTATTGTCTTTGAAAATGGGAGCACAAGGCTGCTGCTTGCTCTGCCTGGTGTAGTCAAATCTTTGCTGGTGCAATGACCTATTAGCAGCTGTGAATCAAAAAAGCTACACAGAGACTTGCTATATAAAAAACCTGAAGCTACCACTGTCTGATCAACAGTCAGCATTCCCCTGCCATCACTGAAACTGAGGTTTTCCATTGTCAGGTAGGTCTCATCAGTCACCTCTGTACCCACTGAAAGATGACAATATGATCTTCATTGGCTGAGATAGACACATGCTATATAACTATATACTGCTGGGCCAGCTGGCTTGTGGGTGATCATGTCTCTTCTAAAGTCATGTTCTGATGCAGTGTATATATAAACTCATATGCTGATAGTTTTCTGTGCCCTGATGCATGACGTCCGAGATCTCCTCTCTCCCCTCCTCCCGCCTATCTCTCTCCCACCCCTCCCCATCTCTTTCTCTCTCCACTTCCTCTCCCTCTTTCTTTTCATCCCCGTTCTCTCCTTGCCATTTTCCCTTCCTATCTCAGGCCTCCTCTCTGTCTCACTCTCTCTCTCTCTTTCTGTGCGTGTGCATGTGTGCCTGCCTGCCTTACATTTGTTTATATATTGAATGCAATACAAAATTATTCTCAATTGCAGATGTGGATGAATGCAGCCAGGGAAGTAGCTCTCCCTGCAGCCAGAATTGTTCCAACACAGTGGGCAAATTTGAATGCTCATGCTATCCTGGGTACAGTCTAGCCATAGATGGGGTCACGTGTTTGGGTGAGTAGAGATTTTAAATGTCTGGTGATTGTTTTGGTGTGTAGGAATAAGAAGTGGGCTTGTACCATGTAATACAGTTGGCAATGTTTGTATTAAAGAGTGATAAGTGAACTTATCAGTATAGTTAGTGGATCAGTACCACAATAATTGTATTTCTGCTGTCCTGCTGATGTGCAATTGTATCTGTAAACTGGTGTGTCAAATCTTTCTCTCTTTTATTACACAGTTGTTTAATCTGCTGCATTTATTTTTGCCTGTTAAATTTTGCATCACTGTGATTTGTCTCCTTTGGATGGTTCATCTGACTCCTAGCTAAGAAGTTTGTATTACAGCGGGCCACAATGTTCTGAAGCAGTGTTTCTCAAACTGTCTTGAGTCTCCCTTTCATACTATCATGCATCCCTACATGCAAAGGCAAACACAAGACTTGACTTCAAATGAGCAAGCACAAAAAATTAAGATTATTGAGAATAAAACTGTAAAACCATGTTCTGAAGCAGGAATCAGCAATGGGTTAGTGATGTGGTAGGGCTTCACATTTTGTAGGCCTGAATACATGGAGGAATCATGGCCAGTCATTTCCTCACTTTAGATGACATAAAGTACTATAGGCAGTAGATGACATTTGTTTTTGTTTGTTTGTTTTTTTGGCAGCAGATGACATACAGGCATTCACAATCTTGTTTGTATTCTTGGATGGGGGAGGGTGGGAAAAACCATGTTAGATTATCCAACTCTAGAAACTTTTTCATATAGCATTGTACTGTGCTATTGTCATTCAGCTTAGGTAATTAGGAACATATAGATGTCTATTTCAATGTTTTGTTTCATCAAGTAAATGTTTGTCAACATTTCCAAATCTCTCTTGATGTCCAGAATGTGAGAGCCCCAGCTTTGGAGACAACTGCTCCAGCACTTGTGACTGTCGGGGTAAAGGGACCTGTGACAAAGTTCGGGGATGTGTCTGTGACGAGCACTGGTCAGGGACAAATTGTGATAAAGATGTGAATGAGTGTGCAGATTCTGACGCTTGTGCTGATGGACTAGTCTGTGTAAATGAGCCTGGTTCTTTTAGCTGTGTTTGCCCAGATGGCTACCTAATGGACAACGGAGTTTGCTCAGGTGGGATTTTGTAATGATCTTAAAACATGAAACTCAATACTTTGTGACAGTGGAAAACTATTTTTATAACTTTAACCATTCATGCCTGAATATGTACAGAAATACTATGGATATCCTTCTCTGTTTGTTTCCCTTGTTTTCAGTGTTTACCAATTAGAAGTTTAAAGTGATCCATAAAGTATCTTTTGCTTTTGTTATTGCTTGTTGCAAGTGTCTTGTTTGCTTTTATTGCGAAGACAATCTGCTACATTTGGCCAATATATAATAATATTTCTTTTGTTTTGCCATCTGACATGTTTCCATTACTATTACACATTCTGTATTATTAAAAGGTCAAGGCAGTTACATGGAGATACTGTCATTGAGGTGTAAAGCGTTAGGCCTTCACATAATCCAAGTCACGGCATAATGAGGTGAGGTGGTCAGTTTTCTTCCTCATTGCATTTCCTTTGCAGAAAATCTGCAGGCATTTGTGAAAACTTGTCTGGTACCCATTCCTGTGAGATGAAATGGGAAATGAGCAGACGGACAGATTGGCTGGGTCTGCATCACTTGGTGGGGTATTGGTGCATGATAAGGCAGATTCGGTCAGGGCCTGTTGGAATCATGTGTATAGTACAGAAGAACAGATAGATCATCACAGCTTGGAGAGAATGGTGCTGCAGGGAATGACCAGAGGATCTGGTAGACATCAGGACTCCAAGGAAGGGCCAGAAGGACACATAATAAGACTGTTACTGGTACCATTAGTGTTTTGACTCATCGCTGGCTGTTGCAGATGAGGACAGAGTATTATGGGAATGTCTCGAGTGCTGTAATGGCACTTTTTGACTCAACTTAACTCTGTGAAACTATTTCTGGAATAACTGTATTATATTGTCTACATCCTAAGAATAACAATATGCAAATTTCTTATGTGATGATGGTCAAGTCACTCACAACTTCCAGCGCAAGTTACTCAACATTCAACAGATTTGTTGCTGTTGAAGTTGTCTGTATGTTTGCTGGTGTTGTCCATCATGGCAGGTTCCTGTGATTTGTTTTCTGTATGAATGCAATGTCTGGACTGAACAACATTACCAATTGTCATAAACGTTGTTTTCAGACATTGATGAATGTGCAGACTCCAGGAATCGATGTGATCTGACTGTAGAGGATTGTTACAACAATGTGGGAAACTACAGTTGTAGGTGTAAGGAAGGATACACACAAAATCTGGCTACAGGTCTTTGTGAAGGTAAGATATCATAGGTAAAACCTCTTGAAATGTTGAAGATCAGCTTTACAAAGAGCACAGTCACAAACAGATGTTGCAGTGACGAACATTCTTCAGCAAACAAACAGACGACCAACTGATTAAAACCAACAAACATGTCAAACAAATAAAACAAATAGAGACATCCGACAAAAATAAAGACGATAAACAATTAACAAAAGCAAGCAATGACAAATGGCAGAAACAAGCAAAGATGATAACCAAATAATATAAGCAAACAAAGAAGTCAAACCAATAACAAAAATCGGACATGGGTGACAAACAATAATGAAAAGTAAGTCACAAAACACTCAAAGATGTCAAATAATAAACACAGCCAACGATGTCAAGCAAATAACAGAAATAAACAAAGATGACAAACAAGTAACACAAGCCAAAAAATAAGCCAAACAAACAAAAAAATAAATACATCAAACAAAAACAAAGATGACAAATAAGTTTTTTTTTTTTTGTTAATGCCCAAAGACATCAAACTAATAATGAAAATAATATGTCTACAAACAAAAAACAAGCAAAGATATCAAAGAAATAACAAACATAAACACAGAAAGCAAACAAAAAGCAAAAACAAAAATGGCAAATAAGTTTGTTTTTTTTGTTAATGCCCAAAGACATCAAACTAATAATGAAAATAATATGTCTACAAACAAAAAACAAGCAAAGATATCAAAGAAATAACAAACATAAACACAGAAAGCAAACAAAAAGCAAAAACAAAAATGGCAAACAAGTAACGATTGGTCTATAAAATTGTGGGTCTAGCCTTCTATGTTCAATATGTCTTAAGGCGTGTAAAAATGTCTTTTATTTTCTTTACTTTACTTATAGTACCAATAAAGTTTTATCACTAGTTTTGAAACCAGAATTATTTTGAAAATTATCGAAAGAAATGAACCATACTCAATGTATAAAGAAGGGAGAAAATCAGAAATGATTAAATCAGGACTAAAGTGGGGGATATAGGAGCGCTTGATTTCATTAGAAAACAGCAAGTTAAATGGTTCGGCCATGTAAGTAGGCTACCAACTAACAGTATACCACAACAAGCAGTGATGTACAGACCAAAAATAAAACCAAATGAAGAAGTGCCCATATAAACGATGGCCAGAGACAACAACCAAGTCCATGGTTATCTCAATATATGAAGCACAATAAATGGGCACTCTCCCGCTGTTTATGCTTCACCTCAACACCGCAAGGTGCAAGGTGTGATGAGAATGAATCATTAATCTTTAGCAAGAAATTAAAATTCAGAAAAATCTGGCACCAAATGCCAATGTACTTTAAGAATTAATCACCATAGTCGCACAACTGTCTCTAGTCTCTGTGACCAACAAATTGTTTTGTCTAAATGTGGGTAGTCATCTGTTTTTGTGGCATTGCCTCTGTAATGTGGGTAGACATCTGTATTTGTGACATTGCCTCTGTAATGAGGGTAGTCTTCTGTGTTTGTGACATTGCCTCTGTAATGTGGGTAGACATCTATATTTGTGACACTGCCTCTGTAATGAGGGTAGTCTTCTGTGTTTGTGACATTGCCTCTGTAATGTGGATAAACATCTATATTTGTGACATTGCCTCTATAATGTGGGTAGACATTTGTATTTGTGACATTGCCTCTGTAATGTGGATAGACATCTGTATATGTGACATTGCCACTGTAATGAGGGTAGTCTTCTGTTTTTGTGACATTGCCTCTGTAATGTGGGTAGTCATCTGTGTTTGTGGCATTGCCTCTGTAATGTGGATAAACATCTATATTTGTGACATTGCCTCTGTAATGTGGGTAGACATTTGTATTTGTGACATTGCCTCTGTAATGTGGGTAGACATCTGTTTTTGTGACATTGCCTCTGTAATATGGGTAGTCATCTGTTTTTGGGACATTGCCTCTGTAATGTGGGTAGTCATCTGTGTTTGTGACATTGCCTCTGTAATGTGGGTAGACATTTGTATTTGTGACATTGCCTCTGTAATATGGGTAGACATTTGTATTTGTGACATTGCCTCTGTGATGTGGGTTGTCATCTGTTTTTATGACATTGCATCCATATGGATGCAGTTTTGGACAATGAGTAATGAAATGGTGAAGAAACTGAAGACTGAGGAGATGTGATTTTTTTTAGAAAAATTGTGAGAATATCATGGATAGAAGAAAAACAAAATGGGGTATTGACAACTGCACGTTACAATATTGGTCATCAAAACTATCAGAAAAAGATAAATTAAATTTATAGATCATTTCAACAGAAAAGGTGGAATAGAGAAAGGCACCTTACATTTGATAATATTAAGCAAGAGAGGTAGAAAAAGACAGAAAGATTTATGTGGAAAAGTTAAACAGCTGGAGAGCTGTCATAACTGTCATTTACTGCCAATATAGTACCTTGCGGTGTATGGCAGAGGGTCTTTGAGCTGGAGAGCAAATAATAATATATGCAACATCAACATTATATCAGATGACAGAGGTTTGCAGAGTCCTGATCACTAACATCTGCCATAGACCAGGCACCTGAAGTTGTAGTACTTGACGATTGGTCAACTTTAATATTCATTGAAATCTTAGCATTATGCAATGGGACCATATCCATGGTGTGGCCTTTAGTTTCTCTCTGATCCTGGTATCTATGGTCCAGTATGCACAGACATATTGAAGTGTGGGCAGAATGTAACATCATGTAACTGATTCTCTCACTTCCATGAGCAGGGATCTGTGACACAACATGTTATTCTGTGTGCTTATTTTTGGGTGAGGTCAGCATGGCTGAATGAATAAGAGCACTTGTTCTTAAACATCTAATGTGGGATGGCGAGGTAGCAGGTTCAACCCCTACACCGGTCAGTTAGACTAAAATGTTAACTTCTCATCCTTTACTTGGGGACGTAAATTACAAGTAGCTGAGAAGTCAGAGTGGGTTTGCCTGATGGAGAGGGACACTGGTAATAGGGAAAGGTAATTCACACACAAAAATCAGTCCAGTTTACTAGAAGTAGTAGCATGTGTATAGACTACGCTTGAGTTCAAAGCGAGCGGACACAAACAACCAACAAAGAAACAGGGGGAGTCACTGTCACTGTTCCCATCAGTTGTTAACATTAAACCATTGATTCCTGTCTCAGATATCAATGAGTGTGCCAGTCACAATGATGGCTGTGAGCATATCTGTGAAAATGGACCTGGAAGCTACAGATGTGTTTGTAATGATGGATACAGACTGGCTGCTGACCAACGCAAGTGTGAGAAATGTAAGTATCAAAGTTGTAACCAGTGTATAGAAGATTCAAGCAATTAGTGAAAGGGTGAATAGAATGTCAGTCAGGTCTTAGTCAGATATGACTGAGCTACCGTATAACAGTAGACGGTACTACCTGGTTTCTGTTAGCGCCGAACGTTGGGCGGCGCTTACCAAACCCAACACCCCACATTGTGCCAACGGCTTCGGGCGGAAGAGCGCAATTGGGAGGGTACAAGCCTTACCCTGGTGCGAGGAAATGCAAGCTAAAGACAAAATTGTCATGGCAGGGCAGACCAGGCCCTAAGCCTTGGTTGGCGACTGGTCTAGGATCGAAGCTCCGACAGGCGGACAGTTAGAGCATTGCTGATCCGGCAGCTTCTGCAGCTTGTCTTGTTCCAGATGTAGGGGTGTTACCTTTCCTCTGGAGTGAACTAGGCAGGCCGAGAGAGGGATCATGCTGCATGGGCAACACATGATCTCTATATTTTAGCCCAGGCTTTGTGCTATCTTAACTGGTCTCGGAATCAAAGCGAGAGGCAACTGTTACGGGTTATAAGTCCTTGTCAGTTGGCGTAGACATGGGGCGCCACGCGTTGCCTCTGACGGTGGGAGACACCTATAGGTGTCACTGATCAGCTACCGCCCGCCTCAAGCTGGGCAGCCCCCAGCCAATTGGGTGCTGATCCGCCACAGCCTGCCTGCTTCAATGGGTGCTTGGGGCTAGGACAAAATCTGAATCGCAGGCTGTAAAACCAATGCACCAGGTACAAACAAAAATATAAATAGAAACCTCAAGCTACGGCTTGCAACCTGGAACGTGAGAACCATGTGTCCAGGATTTTCCACTGACTTGACCAATATTGACGATGTGAGAAAAACGGCTGTGATTGATGCCGAACTCAATCGTCTTAACATTGATATTGCTGGCCTGCAGGAGACTCGCCTCGCTGAGGAAGGGTCACTCAGGGAAAACAACTACACCTTTTTCTGGAAGGGTAAAGGGCAGGCAGAAAAAAGGCAACACGGTGTGGGCTTTGCAGTAAAGAATTCGCTACTGGGAATGATTGAAATTCCAGCAGGAGGAAATGAAAGACTATTATCCCTGCGCTTGGCAACCTCTTGTGGGTTTGCCACCATTATTACTGCATATGCACCGACACTCGATTCCTCTGATGATGTGAAGGATTTGTTCTATGAGGAGTTAGACTCTGTGATCAAGGCAGTTCCAAAATCCGACTACATTTATATGCTCGGTGATTTCAATGCTCGTGTGGGCAAGGACTCGAGTTCATGGCCAGTGTGCCTTGGAAAATACAACATCGGTCGCATGAATGAAAATGGGCAAAGGCTGCTGGAGCATTGCACCAGTAATGACCTATGTATTACAAACTCTTTTTTTAAAACAAAAGAGATGCATAAGGTCACATGGAAACATCCAAGATCCGGCCATTGGCACCAGCTGGACTTCATCATCACACGGAGACAACATCTGAACCATATATCATTGACTCGTAGTTACCACAGTGCTGACTGTGATACGGATCATTCTTTGGTTGTTGCAAGGGTTAGACTGAGACCAAAGAGAATCTACACAGCTAAACACAAATCTAGCCCCAGGATTAATATTATTAACACTCATGATCCTGAAAAGTGCTTTCAGTTTCAACAGCAACTTGAAGACGCTTTCACTGATACACCAGAAAATTGTACAGTAAATGATAAATGGAATAAACTTAAGGAAACTCTTTGTAAAACTGCCGTAAAGGATTACGGCACTGTGGATCATAAGAGGCAGGACTGGTTTGCGGCCAACAGCGAGACTCTGCAGCCCTTGATTGATAAGAAGAAGAAAGCTCTCTTAAGAAACAAGGAAAGACCAACGCGTAACACTCTGAGTGAGCTAAGGCAAGCTAGGAAGGATGTGCAAAAGGCTGCCAGGCAGTGTGCAAATGATTATTGGATCAAGTTATGTGAGTCCATTCAAATCGCAAGTGATAAGGGAGACATAAGAAGCATGTATGAAGGAATAAAGAAAGCCTGTGGTCCAGTGATCAAAAGAAGTGCACCATTGAAAACCTTGACTGGAGAAGTCATCACTGATAAGAAACAGCAGATGGACAGATGGGTAGAGCACTATTTGGAGCTTTACTCAAGTGAGACCAAACTAGCGGATAATGCCCTCAACGCCATAGAGGCTCTACCAACTCTTGACCACCTGGACACACTTCCCACCATAACAGAAGTTAAGTGTGCTATAAATGAACTTGCATCTGGCAAGGCTCCAGGTAAGGATGGGATTCCAATAGAGGTTATCAGGAGTGGGCAAGACACACTCACTATACAGAACCACCAGCTAATAGAGCTATGCTGGCGTGAAGGACAAGTCCCACAGGATTTCAAAGATTCAAGCATCATAACACTGTACAAGAACAAGGGCGATCGGAGCGACTGCAACAACTATAGGGGTATCTCACTTCTGTGTATTGTTGGAAAAGTATTTGCCAGAATTGTTCTGCGCAGACTTCAAGTCCTAGGAGATCAAGTCTACCCCGAATCACAGTGTGGCTTTCGACAGAACCGGTCTACCACTGATATGATATTCTCATTGCGACAAATGCAAGAAAAATGCCGTGAACAGAATCAACCACTGTTTATTGCCTTCATGGACCTCACAAAGGCATTTGATTTGGTCAGTCGTGAGGGTCTGTTCAAGGCACTAAAGAAGATTGGCTGCCCACCAACTCTTCTGTCTATTGTGGAATCGTTCCACACAGGCATGAAGGGTATAATCAAGTTTGATGGTGCAACTTCTGAAGAATTTGAAATCAAGAGTGGAGTTAAGCAAGGTTGTGTACTAGCTCCCACCCTCTTTGGAATATACTTTTCACTTCTACTGAAATATGCATTTCGTGATCAGAATGGTGGTATATACATTCACTCACGCTCAGATGGCGGCCTCTACAATGCTCAGAGATTGAAGGCTAAGACCAAAATTAGGAGGGTACTGATCAGAGAGTTGCTTTTTGCAGATGATGCTGCAGTTACGACCCACTCTGAGGAAGAATTGCAATGTCTACTATCTGCATTCTCCAATGCTTGTTCTGAATTTGGTTTAACAATTAGCAAAAAGAAGACACAGATTATGTCACAAGGTGCACATGGGGTACCATCAATCTTTATTGACGACGCCGAACTAGAGATAGTAGATCATTTTACATATCTAGGATCGGTGGTAAATAGCAAATTATCCCTAGATCAGGAAATCAACATCCGGATTGGTAAGGCAGCAACAACAATGAACAGGTTAAGAAAAAGAGTCTGGGAGAACAGGAAGCTTACTGCCAAAACAAAAGTCCTTGTCTATCAAGCCTGTGTCCTTAGTACTCTTCTCTATGGCAGTGAAACCTGGACAACTTACTCACACCAAGAGAACAATTTAAACAGCTTTCATATGCGGTGTCTGCGAAGAATTCTTGGTATTAAGTGGCAAGACAAAATCACAAATACTGAAGTATTGGAAAGATCAGGTTGTGTGACAGTTTATTCCATGCTCAGTCTTCGTAGACTTAGATGGATAGGACATCTTAGGCGGATGGATGATGGTAGAATACCAAAGGATATCTTTTTTGGTGAATTACAGATGGGTAAGAGATCTCAGGGTCGGCCTCTACTACGATACAAAGATGTGTGTAAGCGGGACATGATTGATACAGGCATTGAAAATGCACATTGGGAGCAAGTCGCCACTGAACGTGTTGCATGGAGGGCAAATATCAGAAATGGAATAAAGTCAAAGGAGAAAATTATTGCAGAAAAGTCACACACCAAGCGTTTGAGACGTAAGATGGTGCATGATGGTGGAAATGACCACGTGTTCACATGCACCCACTGTGAACGGACATTTACAGCGCAAATTGGCCTTATCAGTCACACTCGCTACCGCCATAGTTAAAAGTTATTATGCCTTTTTAAAGCACAAACTATCGTCTGTCAAGACGGCAAGGTGCCAATGTTGTTGTTGAATAGAATGTGAGCAGTTACAAAACAGTCTGTATTTGTATGGATGGCTGATTGGTTGCTGGGTGGGTGGTTGGTTGATGAGTCCTCGGAGCATGATAAGGCAGACGTGGTCTGGACCTTTAGTGTGTATAGTGCAGAAGAATGAGTAGATCATCACGGCCTGGAGAGAATGGTGCTGCAGGGAGTGACCAGAGGATCTGTCCAACCACTAAAAACTCGGAGGAAAGGCCAGGCAGACACATAATCAGACTGCTACTGGTACCATGAGTATTGGAACTCTTTGCTGGCTGTTATAGATGGGGACGGAGCATGTATGGGAATGTCCCAGGTTCTGTGTCAGTTCTTGACTCAACTGAGTCCTCTGGAAGGCTGTTTCAATCAACTCTTGAAGCCATATGCGTTGGTGTCCAGGTCATCTGAGCCCTGAATTTGTTGGAGTGAGGTTGGTGTAGAGACATCTCTCAACCCAGAACCAAATTACCATCTCCACAGGTATTGTTGCAGAGTTCTCCCACCCCTCCACAAACTCTGAAACCAGCAGGGTGTGCTAGACCAGTACTGAACCTTCACATCTGTTGAGAGGCATACTAATTTGTAACCATATCTTGATTCAACATGTGAGGGAAAGATGCTGGTGCTGGAAAGAACACTAACTGATAAAATCTGATAATAGTATAACTAGAAATTCCTTTCAGTGGAACCCACAAGGCAAACAGACTAGAGGGAGGCATACAAATACATGGAGATGAGAATTAATGGAGCGAGCTGCGGGAGATAGTAAGGAATGGCTTTAGTTATGAGTTGATTGAGTGGCTATGCTCCAATGTGGGGATAAGGGGCAACAGAAATCACAATATTTATAATAATATATGTAACTATCTGTAGCTTCTATTAGTTAACTTGTTATAAGTACTGCAAGTATTGCTGCAGTGCTTCATAATGAAAGGAAACGTTCAATATCAGTTAGATGTGAATTAAAGTTATGTTTTTCCAATCCCATTTCACAAATCCCTAGATTAATAACTGTATAACAATGGTATTATTATTGTATATATGGAAAAAGCAATATCTTGTGGTTGTTTTTTAGTCGTTGGATCAACATCACGGCACACGGGTGCAACTCATAAGTGCTCCGTTCTCCTCCTAACTCAAACCTGAGTTTGGAGAAACTCAGCTCAGTGCACAAACTCCGTAGCACTGGCGAGGATCCTGAACTACTTTGGGTAGATGTTTAACTTGAAATTTTGCCCATGCAGCGCCGCTAGGCTACTCTTTTTCGATTTCCAACTGCCAAAGGATTTTTTACGTGTGCAACAATACACACGGGCGTCCAATCTCACTACCCAGAGACCGGGGGAATTACTAGAAGTCCACGAGAAAAAATCCCGGTCATCACTGGGGCTTGAACCCGGGACCTCCAGCACTCGAGGCAGACACCATACCTCGAGACCATGCAGCATCATCATCATCATGTGCCTTGCCAGCTGGTGAAGGTGTTCATGTCTTTCAACAGATATCAGTCCTTGGTGCTCTGAATCAACTCTGCTGATGATATTCTTCCATGCCACAATGTTAGTCCATCCAGCTTTGTTTAAAAAAACGTCACTTAAAATTCGACAGGGTCGACTTCATTGCACCGGGTGTTATCCCATATGGCTCGGTCTCTTTCCGCAGCACGGAAAGCGTCGCATAAAGCACGAACTCTGTAGCTTTTAGCGACGACCCACATGAGTCTCCGAAACATTTAACGCGTAAACGGAAGGACGCGGCCCAGAATCGAACCCACAACCTTCGAAGCACGAGTCAAATGGCTTGACCACTTCGCCACAGAGACTCCTTTCTTGATCTGCCCCTACTTCTTTTCCCACTGATTTATCTGATAGTCTCTGATATTCTCGAATGACTTTCTTCTCATCACATGACCAAAGACTGCTACTTGTCTCTTTGTTAAATTGTAATTAATGTTTTAGTTTCATTAGCCCTTTCCAGGCATCAGCATCATCATCAAGTGCCCTGCCAGCTAGCGTAGGCGTTCATGGCTCTCCACAGATCTCGGTCTTTGGTTTTCTGGATCAACTCTGCTGCTGATATTCCTCCATGCCACCGTCTCAATCCATCCAGCATCATTTCTCTTGGTCTGCCTCTGCCTCTCTTCCTCTCAATCTTTCCAGTTGTTACGATGTTTGTCTCTGTCTTATTGTTGTATATAATGTTCTAGTTTCATTAGCCTGTTTCAGGCAGTCGTTGTTAGTTACTCTGGCAGTCTAAGGAATTTGCAACATTCGTCTCAGGAACCACATCTCTGTTGCTTCTAATTTCTTCTTAATTTGTTCATTTACATTCCAAGATTCACTGCCATACAGCAAAACTGGTTCTACATAGCATTTCAGCACTCTGTTTTTTACATTCAGTGATAGTGACTTATTGCATAAGATACTCTTCATTTTCTGAAATGCGGCCTTTGCCTGCCCTATTCTGCTCTTAATCTCTGTTGTACATCTTCCATCTGGTGTTAAAATAAATGCACCAAGGTATCTAAAATTATCCACTTGGTTAAGGATTTTTCCTTCTATTTCTATGTCACATTTTGGTGTCACCATTTTCTTTGATATTACCATTGTTACTGTTTTCTTGATATTCAAGGAGAGTCCTTTCCTTGCACTCTCTGTTACTACAACGTCTAATAATTGCTGTAGGTCTGTTGAATTATCCGCCACCAATACTGTGTCATCTGCATAGCATATATTATTTATATTATAACCTCCAACTAGTATTCCTGGCATCTCTTTGATCTCTCTCATTATTACTTCGCTATACAGGGAGAAAAGATCTGGTGACAAGACACACCCCTGTCGTACTCCTAGCTTTATCTGTTCGTAACTACCCTCTTTATTTCCCATTTTAATTGCTGCTACTTGGTTCCAGTAAACATTCTTTATTATTCTTAAATCTTTTCCATCAATGTTGATATCTTCCAACATTTTAGTCAGTTCATCATGTTTTACTTTATCAAATGCCTTAGTATAATCTATGATGCACAAATATATGTCTCTCTGTTTCTCTATTGACCTTTCTATTAGTGTCAGTTGTGTATAAATTGCATTGTTTGTGCCCATTCCTTCCACAAATCCATACGTTTCTTCACTAATTTCCATTTTTATTTTCTTTTTGGTTCTTCTCATTATGATTCTGAGTAGAAGCTTAGTGATATGGTTTATAAGGTTAATTGTACGAAAATCTTCACAATCAATTGCTCCTGGTCTTTTTGGTATAGCTATAAATACAGATTTCAGCATATCACTGGGTAAATATCCACTACTGTAAATATCATTCAACATTTTGGGTAATATATCTACTCCAAATTCTCCCAATACTTCTAATTCTTCTATTGTGATTTCATTTGGCCCAGCTGTTTTTCCTTTCTTCATACATTTCATAGCGTCAGCGACTTCTTCTTTCAGAATAGGTGGACCTTCTAAATTACTATCTTCTGTTAATTCTTCCCTTTCTCCGTCATATAATTCTCTTATATACTCATGCCACCTCTTCATTATAGCACATTCCTCTAATAATATCTTTCCTGTTTTTGATTTCAAACACCCTGTATTCTTATTTTTCATCCTGTAAGCTCACTGATTTGTCTGTGCATATTTTTTCTATCTTTAAAGGAATTTAATTCAATTTTTTTACATTGCTCGTTTAACCAACTTTCTTTAGCCTTCCCACATTTATCTTTTATTTATTTATTTATCTTAGCGTATTCTTGTTTGCATTTTTACTTTGTTTTCTTTTGTCCATCAGTTTTAAGATTTCTTCATTCATCCATTTTTTCTTAGCTATTTTGCCTCTCTTCGGTAATACTTCTTTGCTAGTTTGATGAATGGAGTCCCTTAACATTTCCCATTGTTCATTTATACTCTGTATTTTAGCTATCGCATTGTACCTATTTTTCACAGTCACTCTGTATTGTTCTTGCATTTCTTTATCTATTTTCAGAACCTCTTTATTAAGTCTCATGTTCTTAACCATTTTTCCCTCTCTTTAATCTTACTTTTATTTGTCCACATAGTGGTACATGATCACTATTACAGTCAGCACCGGCATTGTCTTTACATTAATTAAAGCATTTCTAAATCTTTTATTAATTAGTATGTAGTCAATTTGGTTGCGTATTTTCTTATCAGGGCTTTTCCATGTGTACAGTCGTCTTTTATGGTGTTTAAACCATGTGTTTCCAATTATCGTATCATTGATATTTGCCCATTCTATTAGCTTTCCCCCTCTTTCATTTCTCGTACCTAAACCATAATTCCCCACTACATCCTCCATTTTCCCCTTTCCTACTTTTGCATTAAATCACCAAGTATTATTTTTATTTCTTGTGATCAAATTTGAGCCATCACCATTTCTATTTCGTCGTAAAAGTGTTGTATTTCTTCATCACTACTGCTTGTTGTTGGTGCATATACTTGTATAATATTTATGTCTATTGGTTTGCCTTTGATTTTTACCATAATAACTCTATCTGAAATACACCAGTAACCATTAATTGACTTGGCTGTTTTTTCATCAAATATTATTCCTACACCTTATTGTGTGATTGTCAGCTATAATTTTGCCCGATCCCTTCCATCTCATCTCACTAACACCTAGTATATTAATTTTCATGCTATCCATCTCTCTTAGAACATTGGTCAACTTTCTTAGCTCATTTAATGTCCTAACATTCCATGTTCCTACCCTAAATTTATTTATTTTAGTTATGATTTTGCCATCAGTAGCTGGATGACGGTCTGGTGTCACCTGTGGCTCATGACTGTCCCTACCGGACGAGGATGTCCTAAGATAGCCATTAACGTCGTTCACTAACTCTGATATATGTTTTGCAATGAAGTCTTGGGAAGATAATGTGGTGGTCTCCCCTTGCCTTCAACATCCACATGGTGGTCTTTTTACCTCTGCCTTTGACAGCCATTTCCAACTGTAAGGACAAGTGAGTGCCCTGCTCTGCTCAGCTGCAGAGTTGTCCACTTATTTCGGTGGATACTCGGTCCCCAGAGCTGTGTTAGCCACACCATGGTGTGTTTCCATCCTCTACCACGGGGAGGTGCAGTTGGGATTTTCCCTTTCTAAAGTTTTGATCTATGACCAAAACTCTCCAGTACTTTTAGAGGAATCCAGGCAATCTTTGTTAATTACTCTTTCATCCCAAGGTATTTGCAACATTCATCTCTGTCGCTTCCAAGCTGTTACTAATTTTTGTATTCATGTTACATGATTTACTGCCATACAGCAAAACAGGTTCTATATAACTTTTCAACACTCTATTTCATAGAATAAATAATAGTGACTTATTGCATAAGATACTTTTCATTTTCTGGAATGCCTCTTTTGCTTCTGCACTAAATTTCGGTTGTGCATCATCCAATGTAATAATTGCCCATAGGTATTTAAATTTATCAGCTTAGTTAAGCATTTCCCCATTTGTTATTATCTCACTGCTTATATAAATAAAGAAAAAATAAGATTCTTTATTATAAGGTGTCAGCTTTTTCTTTGATATAACCAATGTTTCTGTTTTCTTCATATTCAAGGAAAGTCCTTTTTTTTTTGCACTACAATGTTAAAAAGTTATAGATCTTCTGCCATCAATAGCGTGTTATTTGTGTAGTATTGGTTGTATATATTATTACCTTCAAGCCATATTACAGGCCTCTCTTAATGGACATATGTATGTATAAAGTTGTTGTGGCTAGAGTTATGAGGTTAATCCCTTAATTTGCATACTTGTATTCCAGAACTGTTGAATGTATATAAGCATATTATTAGTATTGTTTTTATATTGATATAGATAAAACAGTGTGTAACCTGAACTGTACCAATGGATGTAGCCGTAATGAGAATGGAACATTTTTCTGCATCTGCCCTCGTGGATATAGAAGGATTGGAACGAATGCTTGCCAAGGTAAACAAAAACATCATCATATAAATAATGTGTTTAATACAACCAGAACTGTCAAGTCAAAACAACTATTTTGTAGTTTCTGTGACAATGTTTTTTTTTACATCTTTAGTGAAGCTGATCAACATTGTGACAAAGTGTAATGAATGCAATTCATAATTCTTCATACTTTGTTCGAAACACAACTGCAAGCGATTTGGAAGTAAACCACCTTGCGCTGGTTTTCATCCAATGGTATGAGTGACGGTCATTCAGAAAGAAATAGAAAACTACTGAATGTAAACTTGCCAAGAAAGCATGAACAATTAGAAAATGCTGGGGTTGACTGTGACATCCTGAAAGGATATCATCTAACTTTTTTTTTATCAAGACATTGGTCTGGATTCAGTGCCCAGCAGTGAAAGGATTGTTTTTGTCCAGCCAATGCAGCTCTGGGGTAGAGTCAGCCTCAGAAAATGGGTTCTAGATCATTTTCTGGAAAGAACAGGCAGTAAGGAAGAGAACTGGTCACTCTATCTCATTAAGCCATGGCCTAGAATATGTGAAGGTGTATACAACAGATCCCATTGGTGATCCATGGGACTGCCTTAATTTACACATGTGTATATTGACATGTTGACTATTGTTGCAGACATCAATGAGTGTCTCTCACAAGAAGACAATCAGTGTGATCACAAAGACAGATGCAACAACACACAAGGAGGCTACACTTGTTCCTGTCCACCAGGTTACAGGCTGGAGAATGATGGCAGAAATTGTACAGGTTAGTCACGGCATGTCTTTTCATCTCTTATTTATAAATGCTTGTCTTGATTTTAACTCTGAATGGATGTTCGGTGAAGTGTGTTTGTCTCTGGGTTTTTACTCTTAATGCAGGTTTGGTGAGGTGTTTTTGTCTCTGGGTTTTAACTCTTAATTGAGGTTTGGTGAGATTTGTTTGTGTCTGGGTTTTAACTGACTGGTACAGATTGAGAGTTGGTTAGTTAATGAGTTTCTGTAAGTGGTTTACAGTGTCTTATCTGGAGTATCGCCAGAAGTGACCAATGTGAGTTTAGATGTTATTCTGCTTCTGTAACTTGAACATTGGCACCTTGCCGTCTTGACAGACAATAGTTTGTGGTAAGACCAGGGATGGAGTTATACCTCTCCATAGCACAAAACCTGGGCTAAGATATAGAGGAAAGGTAATACCAATACATCTGGAACAAGACAAGCTGCAGAAGCTGCCGGATCAGCAAAGCAGTGCTCTAACTGTCTCCCTGTTGGAGCTTCGATCCTAGACCAGCTGCCAACCAAGGCTTAGGGCCTGGTCTGCCCTGCCATAACATTTTGTCTTTAGGTTGCATTTCCTCGCACCAGGATAAGGCATGTACACTCCCAATTGTGCTCCTCTACACAAAGCCATTGGCACAATGTGCGGTGTTGGGTTCGGTAAACGCCGCCCAACAATCGGCACTAACGAAAAGCAGGTAGTGCCGTCTACTGTCATATGGTAGCTCAGTCATCTGACTAAGACCTGACACAAACTTCTGTATCTAAAGTTGTTTTATCAGCAGCTGCAAGTGTGTTTGGATTCTCTTCCACCAGCCTGCAGTGGGGGAACCTGGGGTGTTCAGTGTAACAGAAGCTGTTCTTGTGGAAAAGGAGCCCTTCGTTGTGACCCAGTGACTGGATGTGTTTGTAAACCTGGATACACAGGTAGGGAATGGTTCGTTAAATGTCATTTGTTATCTTCCTCAGCTGGCAACCTGCACATCTCTTTGCTGCATGCACAGTTTGCTTCAGTATCTTTCTGTTGACAGTGATCTTCCACAAATGGTCAATGCTTAGTTACTTCATAGTTCTATTTGATAATTGCAGTCCTGTTTCCTTCCGTCTCCCATAACAAGAAAGTTGTAGAGGCACTAGCCTCACTTCTCTCTGTCTAAATTATTTCTTGCTGTGTCTGTCACTTGCCAGTATTTTAGTGTTCTGCCGAGACTTTTTCTGTCCATTTTGAAAAATTATGTCTATTGCAATTTTGGTCTCCACTAATTTTCTCCTCGGATTGTTCCATTATCACTGGGGTTTGCATATTATTAGATGAAATAAGTTCCATCTTTACTATGATGATCTCCAATCAAGGTGTAATTTCAGATGAAATCAGTTGCCATCTTTACTATGACAGTGTCCTCCAACACTCTTCGTGTCTCGCCAAGATGGTACATTCTAAAATCATCTTTTCAGTCCCTCTTTTGATGTTATCCTCTCATTTAAGTCTTTGTCTTCCACTAGCATGTCTGACTCCCACGCTTCCTCACAGTATCGTTGTCAGCAGGGAATTCTCTCCCTTTGGTGCTCGACATATTTTATTTGTTGAACCTCAACTGTTTTAGTAATTCTCACTTCATTCCTAAAGTTTTAAAGTGGCGGATAAATTCTTAATTTATTTGTCTTTATATATATATATATATATATATATATATATATATATATATATATATATATATATATATATATATATATATATATATATATATATATATCACTCAGAAAGCAATGGCAAACTACTGAGCGTAATCTTGCCTAGTACATCAACAGCAGCTGAAAAATGCTGATGTTGACTGCAACGTCTTGTAAGTGATATGCAAAAAAAAATATATATACATATATATGTTTGTGTGTGTGGATTGGTGGGAATATAAACATATATATGCACATTTCAATGGCAATAATTCTTTCTTCTAACTCTACTACATTTTTCCACTTGTTACAATTTTTTTGCATGTCTCTTCACATTGTCTATTATTATTGTACATAATGATACAGGAGTGTGCAGACTGAAAATGATACCGCCAGCTTAGTTACTATTACTGTACCTTTCTATTCAGGAGAGCACTGCACCGATATCATAGATAGATGTGCTAATGGTGAACTGACTTGTGAGACAAATGAGGAATGTGTCATTGCCGGTGGAAGCTCTGTCTGTCAGTGTCGCAAGGGCTTTGTCTGGGTCAGTGGACAGTGTCAAGGTAAGAAGGACATTTTATCAATGATTTCCTGTAGTAATAATAATACAATAATTCACAATCCCACACACTGCCTTTGAAACACCCTGCGCTGGTTTCATACAGGTTTGAGTGCTGGTCATTAAGAAAGCAATGGCAAACAGCTGAACATAATCCTGCCTAGAAATCTCAAACAGCAAAAAAAATAATTCTGGAATTGACTGCAACATCCTGTAAAGGATATGCTACACTAACTTTCTTATTTAGTAGTAGTGGCACAAATGTTTGGGTATTAAAGGTAAAATTAGTCCCTTAGCACATATAGTGTCATTGGGTTGTGAAGTGTTGGGTCTTCATATATTCTAGGTCGTGACATATGGGGTGAGGGTGGCCACTTCCCTTCCTAGCCACTTGACCTTCCAAGACAATTCCTAGAATATGGTGACAATTGTCTGGTTCCCGTGTTTATGAGGCTGGGTCAATCCCAGAACTGTACTGGTCAGAACATTCCTCCCTTTGAGAAGGATTGAACCCAGACCCTGCAAGCACACTAACCACTATACCACCAGTTATCATATATAAATATATAAGTCAGCGAGGCCTGATGGACTTGTGCTTAAACTTCTGGTGTGCTGATGGTGGGATACAGGGATCCATCCCTACAGCGGGGCATGATGGACTTGTGCTTAAACATCTGGTGTGCTGATGGTGGGATACAGGGATCCATCCCTACAGCGGGGCATGATGGACTTGTGTTTAAACTTCTGGTGTGCTGATGGTGGGATACAGGGATCCATCCCTACAGCGGGGCCTGATGGACTTGTGCTTAAACATCTGGTGTGCTGATGGTGGGATACAGGGATCCACCACTACAGGGATCCACCCCGACAGCAGTCAGTTAGGCTTCAACATTGACTTCACATTCAGAGAGAAATGGCAAACTACTGAAAGTAAATAATGTCTAGTAAATCAACCTGGGGTTGGGGTTGAGTGGAACTTTCTGCAATGGACATGCAACTAGATATGTGTGTATACACACACACACACACTTTTTTTGCATATTCTTTTTACAGGACATCACAGTCAACACCAGAATTTCTGCTGCTGTGATCTCTTGGCAAGTTTACGTTCAGTAGTTTGCCATTGCTTTCTGAATGACCGGCACCGATACCAATGCAAAACCAACACAACGCTGTCTGCTGCCAAATCATGTGCAGCTGTGTTTCGAATGCGAGTATACAGGATTATGAACTGCATCCGTAAGCCCTTCACTATGGAGACCGGCACACACATACTTGGCTTTAAATGCAGGTTTTTCTGTCCAGATACTGGCATAAGGTGTTAGGAACATGTCACTTCACCATACATCTGACTGTATTACTGTTAGATATAATTATTATATAAGATATAATATTAACATTATTCTTGGGAATATGAGGTTTTCCCCTGTCTTCCACATCACCACCGGCTCTGGTGAAGGGCGTATAGACACAATTCACAATCCCGCATACCACGTTCAAAACACGATTTGGCAGATTTGCCTTAAGTTGGCTTTTATAAAATGGTGTAAGTTATGGTCATTCAGAAAGCAATGGCAGACTACTGAACGTAAACATGCCAAGAAATCACAGACAGTCAAAAAATGTTCAGATTGTTTAGACATTTTTGTTGTTATTACAAAAAGCAATTGTTTTCAGATGAAAATTCATGTCTGAACAGAAACCGTCTCCAATATAATCAACACAAATGGTTTGTTTTCAGATGAACATGAATGACTGAACAGAAATCTTCACAAATATGATCAACACTGATTTATTGTTTCCAGATGTAAATGAATATCTGAAGAGAAATCTTCACAAATATGATCAACACTGATTTATTGTTTCCAGATGTATATGAATATCCGAAGAGAAATCTTCACAAATATGATCAACACTGATTTATTGTTTCCAGATGTATATGAATATCCGAAGAGAAATCTTCACAAATATGATCAACACTGATTTATTGTTTCCAGATGTACATGAATATCCGAAGAGAAAACCTCACAAATACGATCACCACTGTTTTATTGTTCTCAGATGAAAATGAATGTTTGAACAGAAATCTTCACAACTGTGATCAGGTCTGCACCAACACTCAAGGGGGCTTCAATTGCTCATGCTACAGGGGCTATGTTTACAACTCTTCCAGCAACTCTTGTACAGGTTTGTTCTGCTATTTATCAAGTATTGTTGGTGCACAACTTCTCTAACACTACTTGTACAGGTATGTTTTGTTATGTATCAAATATCGTTGATGTGCAACGTCTCTACCAATACTTGTACAGGTGTGTTTCTTTAATGTGTCACATATCGTTGAATGACAACTCTTCCATCAGTGCGGCAATAGAATGTTATGTTAATGTGTAGAGTATCATTGTAAAGGTATGTTTTGTAATGTATCATTTATCGCTGATGTACAACTCTTCCATCAATGCTTGTAAAGGTATGTTCTGTTAATGTGTAGATTATTATTCTGGCTATTGTATTGAACACTGAAGTTCCTACATTTCTATATGTTGTAACTGATTGGTGGAGGATGGGAATGTCCAGAAAAAGTCCTTTCTGAGAAATTAAACAATGACTGATATATCAATATTCTAAATTTGCTTAAATTTTCTATCAAATGTTGCACTGACAGGAGGAAGTGTCTGCTTGACACTGGATCAGTAATGTCCTAGGTGTTGACTGGCACTTATAGAATAGAAAGATAGATAGATATAGGACACTAGACAAAAAAAAATTTCAGGGTGCACAATAATAGAAGCACGTGATGTTTACTTTATTGACTGGTTCAGCGCCAAACAAAAAGAAGGTTTGGACCAAACTTGGTAGACAATCAAATGAATAAGTATTGTATTGTAAATTCTGTTCATTGAGCAATGCAGTTGCGGAAAATACCAGGAAATAAAACAAATTACATGATGACCATACTATGGCGATATATCATCCTTCTGTTTAAATAGGAGGTCAGATTTGTGTTATATATATTATCCTTTGGCACCAAATCAGTTAATGACGTATAAAATATTTATCTGCTGCCAGTCTTGTTCAATGAATGAATGTGATTTGTGACATACTATTTGTGTCCAGATGTGAATGAATGTCAGCAAGGAAACCCCTGCAACCAGACGTGCATCAACACAGATGGAAGCTTCCGGTGTTCATGTCGTTCAGGACTATTTCTTCAGGCTGATGGAGTTTCCTGTGGTGGTAAGTCAAGTGTGGCACATGTACTGATTGTACCAGCTGTATTATCTTTTTCATTCTGCAGAGTTATTACTGGAATATTTTATATTCTTCTTATAGATCTTCTTTAAGCTCCTGGTTGACTGGTACAGGTGATCATGTCTCTCCACAATCCTCGTTTGTTTAGTGCTATGTTTGTGCTTTGTACAGACCCTTGGTGCCACATTAGTTGATGGTTACTTGTGCTGGTGATGCCATGAGCACGGATAGACACAGGTTCGTCGCCTGCAAAAGTGAGGGACAGACCGGCCACCTGTACCAGGTGCTGCTGCATCTATAACAACAGTATTATGTGGACAATTAGCTGCCAAGCTGAGAAACGTCTGATGGCAGTGGAAATGTGGTTTGTGAGGAAAATGTAAAGAATGTCATGTTTTTTGTTTCAAGTTCTGAATCTATAAAAACAGTATTATTTGGACAATTAGCAGCCAAGCTGAGAAACATCTGATGGGAGTGGAAACGTGGTTTCTGAGAGCTAGAAGTCGAGTCTTTCAAGCAGGCTGTGATTAGATCAATGCTGTGGTGATGTTATTTTGATATGTCTTGGCAGCATATTGGAAAATAAATTAGATTACTAGAATAGCATTCTGGCAGGACACTAAAATGGATGCCCTGTTTTTGTGTGTGGTGTAAATGAAAGATGTTGAGCAACAGAGCTGGGTACCCCACTTCTTAATGATAGCTTTAATGTTATTCTGAGGAAAATGGAAAAAATAAAGTGAGCTAAAAAAAAAAAAAAAAAAACAGATCAGCCTCCAAGAAGCAGATGAAAAACTTCACAATTATTAGATGGCAGTCACAATTCTGTGAGTGACTTCTCTACCAATACTTATGAAGGTATGTTAATGTGTCAGGTGTTGTTGATGTAAAACTCTGAAAGAGACACACTTGAACACTTAGTGACAACAGGCAAACTTTATGTGGAAATGGCCAAAGAAAGACAAAGTGATAAATACCTGGATGGCTTCACCAAAACTGGAAAGTGAATACAGACTTGGTCCCACTCTGGTGATCATGTGAGAAGGTGAACTGTGATGACTCACATGGCACATGATGATGATGAACATATTTGAAAACCTCCTACTCATCTCCATTCCCTTAACAGTATCTTCTATGGGATTGTCTATTTATCTCTCTGCTGCTGCCTTCAAGCAACTCATGCCAACCCCGTTGTCCATGACTGGTTGGATTGTGCAGCTACAGTTGTATATGAGATGAGGTGTCCAGTCCCACACCAACCCTCCTTGGTTGCCTCCTACCACATGCAGGGCAGGTTACAGTGTTCCTCTTCTTTGCTTCCCTCATGAACCCAGGTAACACAGGCCAGGTTACAGTGTTCCTCTTCTTTGCTTCCCACATGAACCCAGTTAACACAGGCCAGGTTACAGTGTTTCTCTTCTTTGCTCCCCTCATGAATCCAGGTAACACAGGCCAGGTTACATGCAGGCCAGGTTACAGTGTTCCTCTTCTTTGCTTCCCAGATGAACCCAGTTAACACAGGCCAGGTTACAGTGTTCCTCTTCTTTGCTTCCCTCATGAACCCAGGTAACACATGGCAGGTTACAGTGTTCCTCTTCTTTGCTTCCCACATGAACCCAGGTAACACATGGCAGGTTACAGTGTTCCTCTTCTTTGCTTCCCTCATGAACCCAGGTAACACGTGGCAGATTACATACAGGCCAGGTTACAGTGTTCCTCTTCTTTGCTTCCCACATGAACCCAGTTAACACAGGCCAGGTTACAGTGTTCCTCTTCTTTGCTTCCCTCATGAACCCAGGTAACACATGGCAGGTTACAGTGTTCCTCTTCTTTGCTTCCCACATGAACCCAGGTAACACATGGCAGGTTACAGTGTTCCTCTTCTTTGCTTCCCTCATGAACCCAGGTAACACGTGGCAGATTACATACAGGCCAGGTTACAGTGTCCCTCTTCTTTGCTTCCCACATGAACCCAGGTAACACAGGGCAGGTTACAGTGTTCCTCTTCTTTGCTTCCCACATGAACCCAGTTAACACAGGCCAGGTTACAGTGTTCCTCTTCTTTGCTTCCCTCATGAACCCAGGTCACACATGGCAGGTTACAGTGTTCCTCTTCTTTGCTTCCCACATGAACCCAGTTAACACAGGCCAGGTTACAGTGTTCCTCTTCTTTGCTTCCCTCATGAACCCAGGTCACACATGGCAAGTTACAGTGTTCCTCTTCTTTGCTTCCCTTATGAACCCAGGTAACACAGGCCAGGTTACAATGTTCCTCTTCTTTGCTTCTCTCATGAACCCAGGTAACACATGGCAGGTTACAGTGTTCCTCTTCTTTGCTTCCCTCATGAACCCATGTCACACATGGCAGGTTACAGTGTTCCTCTTCTTTGCTTCCCTCATGAACACAGGTAACACATGGCAGGTTACAGTGTTCCTCTTCTTTGCTTCCCTCATGAACCCAGGTAACACAGGGCAGGTTACAGTGTCCCTCTTCTTTGCTTCCCTCATGAACCCAGGTCACACATAGCAGGTTACAGTGTTCCTCTTCTTTGCTTCCCTCATGAACCCAGGTAACACAGGGCAGGTTACAGTGTCCCTCTTCTTTGCTTCCCTCATGAACCCAGGTCACACATGGCAGGTTACAGTGTTCCTCTTCTTTGCTTCCCTCATGACCCCAGGTAACACGTGGCAGATTACATACAGGCCAGGTTACAGTGTCCTTCTTCTTTGCTTCCCACATGAACCCAGGTAACACAGGGCAGGTTACAGTGTTCCTCTTCTTTGCTTCCCTCATGAACCCAGGTAACACATGGCAGGTTACAGTGTTCCTCTTCTTTGCGTCCCTCATGAACCCAGGTAACACATGGCAGATTACAGTGTTCCTCTTCTTTGCTTCCCACATGAACCCAGGTAACACATGGCAGGTTACAGTGTTCCTCTTCTTTGCTTCCCTCATGAACCCAGGTAACACAGGCCAGGTTACAGTGTTCCTCTTCTTTGCTTCCCTCATGAACCCAGGTAACACATGGCAGATTACAGTGTTCCTCTTCTTTGCTTCCCTCATGAACCCAGGTAACACATGGCAGGTTACAGTGTCCCTCTTCTTTGCTTCCCTTATGAACCCAGGTAACACATGGCAGGTTAAAGTGTTCCTCTTCTTTGCTTCCCTCATGAACCCAGGTAACACATGGCAGGTTACAGTGTTCCTCTTCTTTGCTTCCCTCATGAACCCAGGTCACACATGACAGGTTACAGTGTTCCTCTTCTTTGCTTCCCTTATGAACTCAGGTCACACAGGGCAGGTTACAGTGTTCCTCTTCTTTGCTTCCCTTATGAACCCAGGTCATACAGGGCAGGTTATGTGCATATACTTCTGTTTTTGTTCACTCGCTTTGAACTCAAGCGTAGTCCATACATGTGCTACTACTTCTAGTGTACTGGGCTGCTTTTTGCATGTGGATTAACTGTCCCTATTACCAGTGTTCCTCTCCATCAGGTGAACCCACTCCGACTTCAGAGGTACTTGTAGTTTACATCCCCAAGCCAAGGACAAGAAGTCAACATTTTAGCCCAACTAACCAGTTTAGGGGTTGAACCCTTTTTACATATACTTGATACATAAACAAAATAGTTGCTGGATATTTGATGTATTGTAACACAGAACTGTATGAATACTACAGTTGCAGCCTGTACTAGTGGTTGCCCAACTACCTGCAAATGTGTGGAGAGCAACACGGATCACTGTGATAGAGCTACTGGCAACTGTACATGTAAGACAGGCTGGACTGGAGACAACTGCTCTGTGGATGTGGATGAATGCTCACAGAATCCTTGTCCTAACTACAGGCAATGCAGGAACTTGAATGGCAGCTTTGAGTGTATTTGCTGGAGTGGCAATCAGATAGGTCCTAATGGAACCTGTCAAGGTGAGTACGGTGATATTTTCACTAGTGCTAATTGTTTAATTTATTATTGACTATATGAAACTTAGTAAACAGGCAAAAACATCCCTGGAAGCCTTGGAGATGTGGTTTTATAGGAGAATGCTGAAAATTCATTGGACATCCAAAATTAGCAATCTGGACATTTTGAGTGTGGCTTAGTCGCAAAGACATCGTATCACAAATATCAGAAAGAGGCAGTCGTAATTTTTTGACCACATTATGACAAGATAAAAACTGGAAACCAGAAAGTTTTCTGGCAAGAGAGATAGAGAAAGACAGCGAGAGAAAATTCTTGACTGTCTTCTGTCATGTTACGGAATGGAGTCAACACATTAATTGATCCATCCATTGGAGATCATAATTTGTGGAGAAGAATAATCACCTATGCCAGCCGGCAAGGTACTTGATGACTATACAGAAAGTCACTAAAGATGGCAGACAGTTTGACATAAAATACCAGCAATGACATGTTGACATGGCTTCAGTAGATTTGTGTTTGCAATTGTGGAAAGACATCATTGACGTACATTTGTGAAATAGCATTCATGTCTACATAATATAACCCAAATGTCACATTTATTATGAACAGAAACAGGTGGTCACACAGCAGATACTGCAAAAGATCAAGCGTTAGACCACTGTGTTGGCAGGCAAGCACTCTTGTTACTGTGCCACCGTATCTCTGTTATACAGGTAGCAGAATTATAGGAGAGTATAGGTGGAGGAAGGATTCTGCTACTTAGTTTCCACATCTGAGCTGAAACCTTTATCATGAATGCCCTCGGATAGGCCGGGCAGTGAGACGAACCAAGTGATGACTGTGAAGCTGCATCTTTGACCAGACTGCAAGAACATCAAGTCAACAGGGGTGAAGCCACACAAGAGCGCTATGTGGAGGGGCGGTAAAAGAAGAACGGTCATTAGTCATTGTTCCAACTTCACTGTAAAGAGTCACCTCATACTGCTCCATTCCTGTGCCAGTTAATATCACACAAAATGCTCCTCACTGTCCCATGTGAAAAGTGGAACAGGCAGCAGTCCTGACAAACCAACTTTAGCCATGTCAAACATCATGGTGGCTTAGAAAGAACAGCAATGGGAAGCACAGCTCATGGAAGGCAGGGGTCGACCATAAAGATGGTATTAGAGACTCCCAGGACATGAAAGTGCATGAAATGGTGGCTTTGATGGTGTCGTTGGCCTCTAACTGCTGAAGGAGATTCTAAAGTGGGGATACAAGCATTATGAACTTTTTGTTTGTAGATGCAGTGTGGATAATCTGATGGCTAACTATCTGCTTGTGTGATTACCAGAGATCTAACATTGCATCTGCACTATTATGATTTGGTTCCACTGAGATACTTGTGTGATTACTAGAGATCTAACTGCATTTCTGGATTATGATTTGGTTCCACTGAGATACTTGTGATGTTACTAGAGATCTGACATTACATTTGGATTGTAATTTAATTCAACTAAGATACTTGTAGATGTTGATGTGGCTAACAAGATAAGAGTGCTCACTTTTAAACTGAAGGTACGCTGATGGCGGGTTAGGCTGTTATTAATGTAGACTTAAACATTGACTTCTGGTTCAGAAACCTATGGCAGATTACTGAATGTAGAATCACCTAGAAACTGAACTTGAGATTTATCGCAACGTCCTGCAAAGGACATGCAACATTTTGTTAAAGACACTTAGGGTATTACCAGAGATCTAGTATTACATCTGCATTAGGGATTAATTCCACATAGATTAGACATATGTGATATTATTAGAGATCTAATGTTATATTTGAATTATGATGTAAGTTGCCTGTTCTACAATTTGTCAGTGGGTTTTTTTTTTTCCTGTCTTTTATTAGACTGCAACCGAACTATGACTGAGAAGACGGGATACCTAGCGTCAACCAACTACCCTCAGTTCTATGACAGCAACTCCTACTGCACATGGACAATAGCAACCGGTGAACCTGGCACAGTCATTACATTCACGTAATTTACTTATTTTCCTCATCTTCAAATTACAAGCAGCATTCACAGCATAAAAGACAGGCTGTGAGGTCATTGTGAAGCAACTAAACATACAGAACAAGGGAAATAGCAGATACTGCTTTGGAGATGACATGCTAGGAACTTCACATGCCCATTTTCATGATCAGTGTCAGAAGTGGGGGTGCCGCCGCCATGTTAAATGTATTATTCGCTGGCGAGCAACCTCGGTTTGTCAGAAGTGACAGTTGTTGATCTCTGACCGAGACCACAAGTTGTCAGAAATTGACTTGGGACAAAATCTATATGGCTGAAATAAAGATTATGCCCATAAATATCCCAGAGTACAGCTACAAGTGGCTCGTTAAATTAGCTGATCTTGATATTCTCTAAGGTGTGGGAAAATGGAAAGTTAGATGATTAGGTTTATGTCTCCGAATGGATTACTAGCCAGAGCAGATTTTTCCCCCCTTGATAAGTTTTCTCTTTCTGGTGTATAAGTAAACCCCCACCAATGTACACACATAAACACGTATGCACAATTAGAAAATAACAGATAACTATGAGATTAAAACAAACTACTTTAATTACTATCAATATTGTTGAATGGTTATCACGATGATGATGAAATCATATAGGTTTATGAAATACAACAATCATGTCAGTTAAATGATGAAAAAAATACATAACTCGAAGGTTACTTGTATTCTGTCTGGATCTGTGGTTGAGTTACAAGTGAGATAAGCAACAGTAGGGTTCTGCTTAGGTCCAGTTAACATCTACGCTCCAGTAGGAACAGCCCGTCAGTTTTCTGGATGTCTGCTACCTAGTCGCCCCTCGTTCTTGGAATCTATACTCAGGCACTCTTATTGAGAGCTTTGAAGATATAATCAAGAATGTGTATTATCTAGGTCTACATCAGTACAATCATAGCTAATACATACAATCTATCACTCCGATATACACACTCACAATGACAAGTCTGGCAGTGTCTCTCTTTCAGCTTTACTGCATTCACTCTTCTCTTTCTCCTCTATATCTCTCTATTACTGTCGAGTCTGGGAAGGACTTTTCCATCGTCTCACATGCCTGTAGTTATTACATATACTGCCATCCCTTATTATGTCCCGTCATGAGGAATGAAATGTCCTAAGTCAATGTCCCTAATTCAGACACTCTGTTCTTTACAGCCGCTCCATTCAAACTTTGAGTTTGCAGATCAAAGGGTCAGTAGTGGTACCATCAGTGTATCTGATCTCCGGGCTTAAGTGCCTTGTTTAGTCTCTGTGATAGGCCTCAGTGAGTTACGATGAACGCTTGTCCACAGGCACTGGAAGGGCTAGGTGCACAATACACCAGCTACTGATTGTGGCTAATGTCTGCACCACTACAATCTGCTTCAAACACCATCAATAGGCAATATGCCAATACATGCGGCACATAAGAATACAATAGCATAACTCCCAATTCCTCCTAGTTAGTTACCATATGATAATTTGCATCTGAAACATCAAATAAACATAAAGTATGCAAAATTCAAAATAGGCATATAACTGTATTCCTAATGCTGCATAATGCATGAGTTAGTAACAATATTGTATACATTCAAAATGAGATATAAACATTAAAACAATATGTGAGGAGCATAGTCCTAGCATTGTATATTCCTACAGGTATAGTAACACTTATACCAATATGATATCGACAGTAAAATGAAGAATACTAGTTCACAGATCAGTAACCAGAAACACTGACAGTCTCAAAGAACTAGCTGACAACAAGCCGACAAATGAAGGCTCCCAAATCTACAAGCTAAACACTAATATTTCTAGAAACTTCTAGCAGCACAAGACTCAGACATATAAAGTTTAGACATCATTCGTTCATACCTGTTTCAAAAATTTAAGTATCTGATATGACCATTAGAATCCTCTATTTATACCGATTCTTATCTTTTCTTATCGGTTCTGGCGATGGTTCGGTAGCCATGTGTTTTTCCTGTGGCGCATCGTGTCACTCCCCACCTCCATTCATGTGCTGTGTTTCAGTTTGCACTGTTGACCATAGCCCAGTTCATTCTTGGCAAGAAGGCGCTAATCCGTCTAGCCATGTTGTGTGTTTTATTATCAGTTTGTCACTTAACACCTTGAATCGCTGGACTCGCATGTTATCAGCCCCAGGCTGACCATTGTCTCCACCCGAGCCAGTATGTTCCCGCGTAGCAAGCAGACTGGTGAATAATACATTTACTTGCCGGCTTTGTGTGCAACCTTACATCATGGCTAGAGGGTGGTCTTGTACCATGCAGCCTAATACTGTGCCCGCTTCTTGAATGTAGAGAATATAGGTTATTCTTCTGTAATTTCTCTAAGTGATTGATCAGATGTGTAGAATGAGAAAGTAATCTGGGATGGAAACATGGCTTTCTGTGACAGAAAGCCCCCCCCCCCCCCCCCCCCCCACTTAAAAAAAGTTTCTGAATGACATCTTTTGTCAAAGCTCGCAGTAACATCCCAAAATAATGCCTAAGCACTTTCCTTTCTACATCTGCCTAACATTCTAGGCTTTCAGTATTCCTTATGGCAGTGGGTTGTCCTGCATCTGCATAAAGATGTCCAATGTCCATAATCCCAGGATACGTCAGATAGGTCCTTGTCCCTGGTTTTAAGCCGGGTTTCCACGCAACAGCTTGGTAAATTCTGATAATCATCAGGAGGTTGTATCTTTACCCATCCGAGAAAGTTCAAAATCAACAGGATTCTTCTTTGCCTTTGAGCGACTGTTTTAGTCCACTCACTCACTTGGTCTAATCTTTTCAGCCGAGGATGTACCAGTTGTGAAATCTTGCATACGCCGGTTACAATAAGTTTGGTCCCCATGATTTCCCTCCGTCCTTCATAGATCCATAACTGATCCTTCGATATCCCCATTTTAAAAGGAATAATGTTAAACATCATGGTCCCATGATGTAAGTTCAACTGGCGTTTAACTCTTTCTGAGTCGGGCATAACAATCTTCATTCCTTGGTGCTGCGGTTTCTTCCCTTGATAATTCATGAATGAGCTGACTTACTCTGCATTAGAGTCTCTTGTAAATCCATGCTAAAAATTGGTAATTGAATGTGCTAAGTTGTCCCGCCTTGAGAAATAACATAGTTACTCAAGGACAATAAAGTGGTGTTACTTTTGAGTAATGTGTCCACAAATAGCTGATCCACTCCTATCAAATCATCCTGACTGAAGGGTAGATTTATTTCGAAGAGTGTTGGTTCCAAACCACTCTTGACTTCTGTTACTTCAGGTTTCTTTAGCTGGGATACCCTGATAACTTCAACTATAAAGATGATAGGGGTTTCCTCCATCTTGTACAAAGAGTTTTTGTCGCTAGTAACTACAAACAATTTTGTCTGAGTCCATACTCTGGCTCATAACATATCCCTGTGTGCTTTGGGGCACCAAACATATCCTCTGAGATCACAACATCTGGAAATGTTTCTTTGTCTGGATGTTCCTCTCTAGGCATGCTTTCATGGGCTAAGTCCAGTTGAGGTAACTCCTGTGATGGGCTTTTGTCCAAGCAGTCTATCACATTAGGTAAATCATTTGAACTGATATCTAGTGTCTTTTCCTGAGCTGCAGCCACAAAGATCACAAGGGGTTCAGGATCGTCCTTACTCCCTATCTCAGTCAAATGTAATCCCACTTCTTGCTCACCTGAGCCAAAGGGAATATGAGTGTTAGTTAACTCTTCATCTCCAACCTCTTTAAAAGATGTCCTCAGGTCTTCTTCCTCCCAAGGTTCACTCCTCGTTGAAGTCAAATGAGATTTCTGGGAGTCTTGTACTGGCGAACCAGTTAACAACTAGTGTTGTGGTGTAAACAGTTATCACGTTTGTGACTGTTTGAAGTACCTTTGGCACTTTTCTCCTTGCCCCTTTTCCATTTAGGAATGGGTAGACTAACAACATGTAATCCCTTGTCTACTACCTCTTGTTCCGCTATGGTTGGCATATGTGTCATATCCTTAGTGGTTTTTTGAGCGTCCATATATCCTACCTTGCTTTCTGCTAGAAAGGTTATGCTTCCATATAAATTTTCTTCATCTCTGCTGCTTCTTCAGTTTTGCCACACTCTTTTGCTTCAAAGAACTCATCAATTGCTTTAGTCATCTGTTCATCCGCCATGTCCCACTCTTTCATCTCGACTCTGATGTATATTTCTAGCTGCTCTCTTTTTAAGCCCTCTATTATGCCCAACCTTCTCGTGGCCTCTACGAAATTTGTGCGTGCCTTCAAATAATCTTCTATATCCTGGGAAGGTGAGTCCATAATTGCTACTGGCTATAGTCAGGTAAGTGCCTATGTATATATCAAAAATCAGAGCTAAGCTAGAAAAAAAAGAGTGAACCACTGACTGCAGAACCAAATACAATGTGCAGAGTTTAGCTTCAGCAGTGAAAGACAACTGAAAGGTAATAATGATCAAGTATCTGGCAATAGCAGTGAAGATAGATGTAATTCACAGTAATAAATAATAATATTTAACTAAATAAACATTAAAATGCACTGCATACATGTCTTAATGAAAATGGCATAGATCTGCATAAAATGGCAAACAGTCAAGCAATTAAATCATCCAACACATCATTATAAATAAGATCAAAGTGCTCAGTTATCACTAAATGATGAATGATAACACTGAATGATAACAATTAAAAACAATTATCACTAAAATGATAGATAATGATAGTTTACTCATAAGTTACTATCTGTTATAACCTTTAAAAACGTTATATCTATACACTGTAACTTCTTCAACTAAAAATAGCTACGTTTGATATTAGTCTATTATAATGAATGAAGATTACAAGAGTTAACTTTAAAAAAACGGATGTCTAGGGTCTAATAACGGATTCTATTGCAAATGAGAAGTCCGAATTCAAATCCTGGATGAGTCCCCAACCCCCAATTGTCAGAAGTGGGGGGGGGGGGGGGGGGGGTGTGTGTGTGTGATGCCACCAAGCTAAATGTATTATTCATTATTGATTATTATTAACTGCCTGGTAAAAAATCATTTTATTTGATTTCATCCATGTTTTTATAATACTCTACAACATTAATAAATTTATTCTAATTTTCATAAGCTATTTATGATAATATAAAACATATACAGAAAAGAAAGTAAATTAATTGACATGTATTGATTGGTACTCGTAGAAGAAAGAAGTATAGATTAAAGGACAGATCTGATCTCTGCTTCTTTCTTCTACTTCTATAAGTGCTGAAAACTTGTCATTTCATTTACGCTGTCTTAGAGACCTCAGGGTTTCCACAACAATTTATATAATTAATTAAGGAATTTGATAAATACATCTTATTACACTTAGCAAGCAAAATACGTTCAAGAAACTTAATAATTAGGAATTCTTTTGTCTGTTAAAACATCAGAAAGTTTAAAAACTTTGACTCATTCATTAACTTGGGGAACAATTCACTATTTTACAGTCTTCGAAACTATACTGTGGAAGGATGCCCATATGACTACATAGAGGTGTATGATGGTCCCAATAAACAAGCTCCCCTTCTCAGTCAGATCTGTGACAACTGGCAGAAGCCTGTGAAGTCAACAGGGAACTCCATGTTTATTATCTTTATGTCTGATGCTTCTGTCAACATGAGAGGCTTCCAAGGATCATATGTGGCTGAGTGTAAGTGAATATGTTAGTGGTTATAAAATGTGGATCTTATGTGGCTCAGTGTAAGTGAATTTTTTGGTCAGTGAATCAAACATTTAGACAATTTGTGGCCGAAGTTAAGTGAACGTGTTAGTCAGTGAATCAAACATATGTAGCTGAGTGTAAGTGGATGTGTTAGCAGCGTTTCTAATATTTGGATCATGTGTGGCAGAGTTAAATTTATTCACTGGTTCTCACATTTATTTTCCCATGTCATACTTTTGGTGGGAAATGAATATCTATTTTATCATGCCTTGCTGAAATCTTATTCTGAAGAGATGCTCCAACAACAACAAAATCAACTCCTAGAAATGCATTATTGATATCAGCATCATGTAGTTTGTCTATTGTAGAGTGTCACTCTAATCTTAGGGGATCTCAATGGTGGATCTGTCTGCCTCGCGCTTCCAAGGTTGGGGGTTTGATTCCGGACTCTGTCATTCGGCTTATGAGTGCAATTTTTTTTGGGAGACTTCTGAGGGATATTGCTGGAGCTGCACAGTTCATGCTTTGTGCATCGCTTTCGGCAGGCCGCCCTGTAGACAGTGACCAAGCTATATGGGTTTAAACCTGGTGCAGAGAAGTTCATACGACATCTTATTTAAACAAATCTTGTCCTGCTGGAAAGATTCTTGATGTCATGTCAGTTGCTCTGTCTCTTGTATTTTCATGTCCCAGGTGTCCTCACTGCCTGGTGTTGTTCATCTTGCTTCTTAGCCCCTGTCTCTTCTTTCCTGAACCAAGCCTTCCTTCACTGTTCCTTCCAAGCCACTAGGACATTTAATATTATCAAATCTATTTCATATCTAGACAAGAGTGCATGTCTGTAACATATCTAGACAGGAGTGTATGTCTGTAACATATCTAGACAAGAGTGCATGTCTGTAACATATCTAGACAAGAGTGCATGTCTGTAACATATCTAGATAGGAATGTATATCTGTAACATATCTAGACAGGAGTGCATCTCTGTAACATATCTAGACAGGAGTGTATGTCTGTAACATATCTAGACAGGAGTGTATGTCTGTAACATGTATAGAACATATCTAGACAGGAGTGTATGTCTGTAACATGTATAGGCAAGATTACATGTCTAGACAGGAGTGCATGTCTGTAACATATCTAGACAAAATTACATGTCTAACCTATCCAGACAGAAGTACATGTCTGTAACATTATCTAGGAGTGTATGTTTGTAACATAATTTACTTTGCTGACAGTGACATGCAAACAGAAGAACTGCTCCCACACTTGTAGTGTTGTTTCCTCAAGCCCTTGGACAGAGATTTGCCAGTGTCCGGAGTGGAAGAAACTGGCCACAGATGGGCTCACCTGTGTTGATATCAATGGTAAACATTAATTGTATGGTGCAGTTGTTCGATCTTGTTTTCTCTAACATAATATTGTGATGGTAATTAGTGCTCATGTTGTCTCTGGCACGGAACTGTGGTAACGTACTGGTTACTGCTCTTGCTTGTTCTACCATTGAATTATGCTCTACTTTTATCTAATATTGAATTTTGGTAATGTGATGGTTAGTCCTTTTGAATACCAATAGAGTGGACTGGGTCTTTCTTGTTTGGTCAGTGCAACTCTAGGGTTGAAATGCAAACCAGATGCATTTGAATTGTCAGGTAAGGTACGGTGTAGTGGAAGTGAGCTGGTCCCTTACAGTGCCATGATCTAGTCTATATGAGTGCCAAACACTTCAGTTCTATAAACAGTCTCTTCTGAGAGATTACCTTAACCTGTAGAAGTAAATTGTGACCTCATGTGAAGCATGCTCAAAGTAAATATGTCATGAGTGAATCAACAAACATGAGAAGTAGAATCAGTCAGCTCTACTTGACCACACTCACCAGTGACCACATGGATGTTGCAGCTAAAACCTTCATCAGCAAACAAGCAAACACTGATGCAACTACACGAAAATGTTTATAAAAGTGACTCATCTGTCGTGATAAGGTGCCTTGTTATGAACTCGACACTTCTGTAGCATGCATGGACATGTTTGTAGCATGTGCCTCATGTGAAGGTAGAAAGGAACATGCCAGAAATCTGCTGAATCATGCTGAACCGGAATAGGGTGTCCAAAGATGGTATAAGAGGGGTCAAAAGGTCAATCATGCAATCCCACTGGAGGCTGTAGCAAACTGAAAGGAGAAAAAGGGGTGGGTGTCCAGGAGAGTTAATAGTGATACCTGTAAATGAAATGGGCAGAAATGTAGGGTAGGCAGGAAATGTGAACAATTAACAAACAATTAGGATTATACTAACAGGGACAGCTGAAATGTAGAATGTGGGTGAGACTGAAATGTGGATGGTTGAAACAATAGGGAACAATCAGGAAATAAAACTTACAAAATCATGGGCACTTAAGAAAGGGAGGGGAGTGTTGGGACATGGGCATCATCGGACATCTCGATCATGTAGATAGGGAACATCACTACTGGCAAACAGAGAGGAAAATGTTATTGATGCTGAAATAGTAAACTATATTTTGTTTTTAATATGTGCTTTTAAGCCATAGAAATGAGATAATTACGGTTGTGTAGATAACAAGAAAGATCATGTCTGCAACTGGACACCATGACAGAACCTCAAAATGCACATACTGTCTACTGGCACCTGTCATCAGGACAGATGATAGGTTGTCACGCTGTGCTTCACATAAGGCATAATAACTACAACCCATGGCAGGGGTCAGGGATGGAGCCTTACCTCTATAGCACAAGGCCTAGGCTGAATTGTAGAGACCAGTTGTTGCCCATGCAGCAAGATCCATCTCTCAGCATGCCTTGTTTATTCCAGAGAAAAGGTAACACCAATTCAAATCTGGAACAAGACAAGATGCTGAATCGGCAAAGCAATGCTTCAGCTGTCTCCTGTCCCAGCTTCAATCCTAAATCAGCTGCCAACCAAAGTTTAGGACCAGGTCTTCCATGCCATGACATTTAGTCTTTAGTTTGCATATCCTAGCATCAGGATAAGACTTGCACCCTCACAATTGTGCTCCTTCGTCTGAAGTTGTTAGCAGAATGTTGGGTTTGGTGAGAGCCACCCAACATTTAGCGCTAATAGAAAGCAGGCTGTACCGTCTACTGTCATACGGTCACTCGTATCTGAGACCTGTGCAGATCCACACTGTATGTCTATGAGACCTGTGCAGATCCTCACAGTATGTCCATTATTGGTGGAATTATCATCATCATGATGTGCCATGTCAGTAGCCATGGTTCACCATCTCACATGACCACCAGCCTTGGATTAGGTCTGTGTTCTGGTTGTCCTTCTGCTTCTCAAATATGTTCTTTGAGGGTTACAATGACAGATGAGTTTTATATATACTACACAGTGATATACTACACTGTGATATACTGCACTGTGATATACTACACAGTGATATACTACACTGTGATATACTACACTGTGATATACTGCACTGTGATATACTACACAGTGATATACTACACTGTGATATACTGCATTGTGATATATTGCACTGTGATATACTGCATAGTGATATACTACACTGTGATATACTACACTGTGATATACTGCACTGTGACATACTGCACTGTGATATACTGCACTGTGATATACTACACTGTGATATACTACACTGTGATATACTACACTGTGATATACTGCATAGTGATATACTGCATAGTGATATACTGCACTGTGATATACTGCACTGTGATATACTGCACTGTGATATACTGCATTGTGATATACTACACTGTGATATACTACACTGTGATATACTGCACTGTGATATACTGCACTGTGATATACTACACAGTGATATACTGCACTGTGATATACTACACTGTACTGTGTTGTGATATACTTTACTGTACTGTGTTGTGATATACTATACTGTGATATACTTTACTGTACTGTGTTGTGATATACTTTACTGTACTGTGTTGTGATATACTATACTGTGATATACTTTACTGTACTGTGTTGCGATATACTATACTGTGTTGTGATATACTACACTGTGTTGTGATATACTACACTGTGTTGTGATATACTACACTATGATCTACTACACTGTGTTGTGATATACTACACTGTGATATACTACACTGATATACTATACTGTGATATACTACACTGTGATATACTACACTGTGATATACTACACTGTGTTGTGATATACTACACTGTGATATACTACACTGTGTTGTGATATACTACACTGTAGTGTGTTGTGATATACTACACTGTGTTGTGATATACTACACTGTAGTGTGTTGTGATATACTACACTGTGCTGTGATATACTACACTGCAGTGTGATATACTACACTGATATACTACACTGTGTTGTAATATACTACACTGTGATATACTACACTGTGATATACTACACTGTGTTGTAATATACTACACTGTGTTGTAATATACTACACTATGATATACTTCACTGTGTTGTGATATACTACACTGTGTTGTGATATACTACACTATGATATACTACACTATGTTGTGATATACTACATAATGATATACTACACTGTGTTGTGATATACTACACTGTGCTGTGATATACTACACTGATATACTACACTGTGTTGTGATATACTACACTGTGATATACTACACTGTGTTGTGATATACTACACTAAGTTGTGATATACTACACTGTGTTGTGATATACTACACTGTGTTGTGATATACTAGACTGTGATATACTACACTGTGTTGTGATATACTACACTATGATATACTACACTGTGTTGTGATATACTACACTGTGTTGTGATATACTACACTGTGATATACTACACTGTAGTGTGTTGTGATATACTACACTATGATATACTACACTGTGGTGTGATATACTACACTGTGATATACTACACTGTGTTGTGATATACTACACTATGATATACTACACTGTGTTGTGATATACTACACTGTGATATACTACACTGTGATATACTACACTGTGATATACTACACTGTGTTGTGATATACTACTCTATGATATACTACACTGTGTTGTGATATACTACACTGTGATATACTACACTGTAGTGTGTTGTGATATACTACACTGTGTTGTGATATACTACACTGTGTTGTTTATATACTACACTGTGATATACTACACTGTGATATACTACACTGTAGTGTGTTGTGATATACTACACTGTTGTGATATACTATACTGTGTTGTGATATACTACACTGTGATATACTACACTGTAGAGTTCTGTGATATACTACACTGTAGAGTCATGTGATATACTACACTGTAGAGTGCTGTGATATACTACACTGTAGAGTTTTGTGATATACTACACAGTAGAGTGCTGTGATATATTATACTGTGTTGTGATATACTACACTGTGATATACTACACTGTAGAGTGCTGTGATATACTACACTGTAGAGTGTTGTGATATACTACACTGTGATATACTACACTGTAGAGTGTTGTGATATACTACACTGTAGAGTGCTGTGATATATACTACACTGTAGAGTGCTGTGATATACTACACTGTAGAGTGTTGTTATATACTACAATGTAGAGTGTTGTGATATACTACACTGTGATATACTACACTGTAGAGTGTTGTGATATACTACACTGTGATATACTACAATGTAGAGTGTTGTGATATACTACACTGTGATATACTACACTGTGATATACTACAATGTAGAGTGTTGTGATATACTACACTGTGATATACTACAATGTAGAGTGTTGTGTTATACTACATTGTAGAGTGTTGTGATATACTACAATGTAGAGTGCTGTGATATACTACACTGTGTTGTGATATACTACACTGTAGTGTATTGTGATATACTACACTGTGTTGTGATATACTACACTGTAGAGTGTTGTGATATACTACACTGTAGTCTGTTGTGATATACTACACTGTGTAGTGATATACTTCACTGTAGAGTGTTGTGATATACTACACTGTGATATACTGCACTGTAGAGTGTTGCGATATACTACACTGTAGAGTGTTTTGATATACTACACTGTGATATACTATACTGTAGAGTGTTGTGATATACTACACTGTAGTGTGTTGTGATATACTACACTGTGGTATACTTTACTGTGCTGTGTTGTGATATACTATACTGTGTTGTGATATACTATACTGTGTTGTGATATACTATACTGTGATATACTTTACTGTTCTGTGTTGTGATATACTACTCTGTGATATACTTTACTGTACTGTGTTGTGATATACTACACGGTGGTACACTATACTATAGTTTACTATGTCCTGAAATACTACACTATTGATATACTATACTATAGTATGTTTTTGTATTCAACAATATGATATACAATACTATATGGGATGCAGAGGTGTTTCCAAGGCACCAGGGCTGGGTTCTATACTGGCCAAGACCTATTGACGCATCCTCGCCGAGCGTCCTGGGCAACAGGTACCTTTGGGGTCCCGGCTGAAGTCAGTAGGATCGTTGATGCCTCCGAAGTTGGAGAGGTCTGCCTGTACGGCGAGGAACCACCAGTCTGCACATCAATAAGCCAGACATGGTACAACGGATACTCACGCAAACCTCAGGTCCTGTATGATATCACACTGATGTTGGACAACAGGATGTCTTCATCCAACATGCAGGACTTCACGCTGGAGTTCACAGCCAGTGAACGCAAGCAAGCACAATACTTTATTGTGTTGTGATATACTACACTGTGATACACTGTACTATACTGTGTTGTGATAGACTATACCATATAGTGGTACACTATGCTAAACTGTGATGTCATATACTGTATTATACTCTGCTGTATTACACTACACTGTGATATACTATACTTGTACATTATACTATGTTGTGATATATTATACTGTGTTACATTGCAAGGTGAAATACTATACTTTATACTTTGTTGTGATATACTATAATATATAACACTATACTATGTTGTGATATGCTGTAATATATAACACTATATTACATTGTGATATTATAATATATAACACTATACTCTGTCAAATAGCTGTTGTAACATGGTGGTTATTGCTCAAGTTGTGATATACTACAATAATTAATTCTATACCATATTACATTACACAATGATATATTATACCATGCTGTGATATACTATACTATGCAATGTCAGTTCCTCACAACCCACATTAGAAGAGTAGATATTAAGCAGTTAATATGTTTGTTTTGTTTCTCCATATGTGTAATTTGCTTTTTTTGTTTCCCAGCATGCAATGCAGTGATTACTGAGCCTACCGGATACATTGTCAGTGCCAACTATCCAGACATGTATCCATTAAACTTCAACTGTTACTGGACAATTCAAGGAGGGCAGGCCAGTGTTGTTTCATTGAGGTAAATTGCCAGTTACAAACTGTAGAAAGATTAAATACCAACAATTTTCAGATGAGACACTGATAGCCTGTGCCAATAATTGTTATAGTAACAACTGATAGTCTACATTAAAAATGATTATGTGAACAGTTGTTGAAAATTATAATTATGCTTCTATGCAGATATTATACAAATTACTATGAGCAGCCTACATTTGTCCACAAGGAATAACCAAAACTTCCTACCCAGAAAAACATGCTGGTCCAGATAATATCCCAGCAGCAGCTATTAAAGCCAATAAAAACACCTCAATGAAATTACTGAACACATTATTTAGCCGAGTCTGGGAGACTAAAGAAATACCAGCAGAATGAAGAGAGTTATTTCTGGTGAAGCTTTCTAAGAAAGGGGACCTACAGGAGAATGAAAATTAAAGAGGAATAATGATGCTGTCGGTTTCTGGAAAAATAATAAGCAGAATAATTCTAGAGAGATTAAGAGAAGGCAGACTTGCAACCAAACAGATTATGCACTGACCAGTATATAATGAAACAACTATTTTAAATCCCGAGGACACATGATAAAAACAAACACATACATACCAGATGTAACAGAACAGATTGAAATATATATAACAGAACTGGTTAAATTAAATATAACACAGATGAATAATTATTACATAGTAGATCAGACAAAACCAATCTTTAACGGAGCTGTCTAAACAAAGGCATAGCAGAGCTCGGTAAACTTAGATATAACAGAACAGATTAAACTAACTATAACATGGCTGACAAGATTCTTATATAATAGAGCTGATTAAACTCATCTTTACAGAGCTGTCTAAACAAATGTATAGAATGATATAGTACATCTGGTTAAACTAAGTATTACAGAACTGATTAAATTGAGTATAACAGCTGACTAAATAAGGCATTAGTGAGCTGATAAAATCATCTTTAATTGAGCTGTCTAAACAAAGGTCTAGCACAGCTGGCTAACCTTAAATATAACATAACTGATTAAATTTAGTATAACAGATGACTAAAGTAATCTTTAACGGTTCTGTTTAAACAATGGTATAACACTGTGGTTCTCAACCGGTGGGGAATTCCCCACCAGGGGGGAATTTTAGGGTATCAAGATTGCGTTAATACAAGAACCGATTACTTGATATTGTTTTTCCCTTCATACTTTACAGTTATGTACGTCTCATCCTTCTAAAATTCATTTTATAGGTAAGCAGACCCACAAATCATGTTTTATGTGGATGTCTAGACTTGTTTTAATATATGCTTTTAAATTTACCTTCCATTTTTACGTATACTGTGTAGGGGTGGGGGGGATTTTTAGATAGGAAATATGAAAGGGGAGGGGGGATGACGTTCTGAAAATACAGTGAAGGGGGGGCATGGGCCAAATTTTTTATAGGAAGGGGGGGGGGGGGGGGAGAATGACGTTCTGAAAGTATGGCACGGGCCAAAAAAGGTTGAGAACCACTGGTATAACAGAACTGATTAAACTAATCTTTACTATAGCTGGTTAACGTAACATAACTGTTTCAGCTAAGTGAAATAGAGCTGACAAAACTTAGATATAAATGAACTGGTTAACCAAATCTTTACCATAGCTGGCTAATATAACAGAACTGGTTAAACTAATCTTTAACAGAGCTGGCTAGCATAACAGAACTGGTTAAACTAATCTTTAACAGAGCTGGCTAGCATAACAGAACTGGTTAAACTAATCTTGTACAGAATTGGCTAGCATAACAGAACTGATCAAGCTAAGTATAGCAGAGTTGATTAAACTTAGATATAACAGAATAAACTCATTTTTAGCAGATCTGTATAAATAAAGACGTATAAAGATATTACAAAGCTGGTTGAACTAAGTATAACAGAACTAAATTAGTTAAGCATAAAACTGACTAAAGTATAGCAGAGCTGTGTAAACTGAGGCATAAAGCAGACTAAGCTAAAGAATAGCAGAGCTGTGTAAACTGAGGCATAAAGCTGACTAAACTAAAGTATAGCAGAGCTGTGTAAACTGAGGCATAAAGCTGACTAAACTAAAGTATAGCAGAGCTGTGTAAACTGAGGCATAAAGCAGACTAAAATAAAGTATAGCAGAGCTGTGTAAACTGAAGCATAAAACTGACTAAACTAAAGTATAGCAGAGCTGTGTAAACTGAGGCATAAAGCAGACTAAAATAAAGTATAGCAGAGCTGTGTAAACTGAAGCATAAAACTGACTAAACTAAAGTATAGCAGAGCTGTGTAAACTGAGGCATAAAGCAGACTAAACTAAAGTATAGCAGAGCTGTGTAAACTGAGGCATAAAGCAGACTAAACTAAAGTATAGCAGAGCTGTGTAAACTGAGGCATAAAGCTGACTAACTAAAGTATAGCAGATCTGTGTAAACTGAGGCATAAAGCAGACTAAACTAAAGTATAGCAGAGCTGTGTAAACTGAGGCATAAAGCTGACTAAAGTATAGCAGAGCTGTGTAAACTGAGGCATAAAGCTGACTAAACTAAAGTATAGCAGAGCTGTGTAAACTGAGGCATAAAGCTGACTAAACTAAAGTATAGCAGAGCTGTGTAAACTGAGGCATAAAGCAGACTAAACTAAAGTATAGCAGAGCTGTGTAAACTGAGGCATAAAGCTGACTAAACTAAAGTATAGCAGAGCTGTGTAAACTGAGGCATAAAGCTGACTAAAGTATAGCAGAGCTGTGTAACCTGAGGCATAAAGCTGACTAAACTAAAGTATAGCAGAGCTGTGTAAATTGAGGTATAACAGAGCTGATTCAACTTTGTTGACTGTGATCAAACAGCTTTTACATTTCTGTATTTGCAGCTTTTCTGACTTCGCTGTAGAAAAAACACAAGCTTGTGACTATGACTATGTGAAGGTTTATGATGGCAGCAGTGAGTCCGCCCCATTGCTGGGTCAGTTCTGTGGTAACACCCTGCCTCCGAATGTCACCTCATCTGGGCACTCAATGTACATCAGCTTCCATTCAGACAACTCTGTCAATGACTGGGGATTCAAAGGCAAATATGTCATACATGGCTAAAGGAACAAATCTACTACATGGTGAGAACTTACACAACAGTGTCAATATAGCTTGTTTCTTCTCTGTCTAACTTTGAGATCGGGTGTATAGTGCGGAAGAACAGATCGATTATAGCAGCTTGGAGAGAATGGTGCTGTAGTTAGTGACTAGAGGGTCTGGCCGACACTCAGGACTCCAAGGAACAGCCAGGCGGACACACAATCAGACTGCCATTGATACCATTAATATTGGGACTCTTCGCTGGCTGTTGAAGATGAGAACAGAGCACTTATAGGAATGTCTCGAGTTCTATGATGTCAGTTCTTAGCTCAACTCAACTGTCTATCTTTGACCATTTTATTTGACAGTAAATGAATTGAATTTAAAAAAATATATATATATATATATATATTGTTGTTGTTTGTGAATCCTTAGAACGGCTAGAGTTTAAACTCTTCAGTCCATTTCATTGGTATTGAGGTCACCTGAACCTGGAAGAGCATTTGTGTCTAAGGGGGTGAGTTTGATGTGGTGATGCTTCTCCAGACCTGGTATATAAGTACCATCACCACAGGAACTGTGGGTCTCTCCTGCCCCTCTCCAAGCCCATAAACCAACAGAGTGGGTAGTACATGTGCTGTAACTTCACATCTGCAGAGTGGGCAGGACCTGTACAGCCAATTCACATCTACAGAGTGGCCCAGACCTGTACTGTAACTTCACGTCTACAGAGTGGGCAGGACCTGTACTGTAACTTCACATCTGCAGAGTTGGCAGGACCTGTACTGTAACTTCACACCTACAGAGTGGGCAGGACCTGTACTGTAACTTCACATCTACAGATTAGGCAGGACCTGTACTGTAACTTCACATCTACAGAGTGGCATATTAGGACGTAACCAGGTCAAGAGTCATTACAACACATACATACTGTGGGGTCACGCTATCTCCATCCATCCATCATGTGCCATGCCGGTAAGCGTGGGCGGTCATGTTTTGCCATCTAACTCGATCACCAGAGTCGTCGATCAGCTCCGTGATTCTCTCTCGACCATGCCATGAGGCCAAGCCATCCAGGTATTTACTTCTAGGTCTTCCTGTCGAGGCCTAATTCCAGCCTATGGCATCCCAAGAAGACACTACATGCCTGTATATGTTGCCTTCATTAAGTTAATAATCTTCTATGGGATCTCATAGGTTGGGATGAGGACTAGGCTGGTAGCATGACCCCACAATCATAATCAACAGACTTCCAAGGAAAACGGCCTCAGAATCCAACCAATCATGGACAAGTCTACAAAAGGTTTGGTGTTGGTTGGTTGAGTGTCTCTGCTCAATTGGGAGGTAAAAGGCAGAAGAAGCCTGACAATAATCAGTTGCATTCAGTCATGTCTGAAGTGGACATTCTGACCAAACAGCCATTCACTCCAAGGTTCACTCGCTAGTGACCCACTGGTTCAGAGTTGAAGAGTACTTTCCCAAACAGTTACGCAGTGAATATCAAACCACTCTGGCGCAATCTTCTTCTTTTTCTTCGCTCGTCCGGAATGTTTGTTTTGGATGTGATTGTGTTTTGCCTGTTTACAAGCAGAGCTGCGATTTTTTGCACCATTCGGCTGCCACATCCGACTTCTTCAGGCATTTGTTGACAGGGTTAACCTTCCCAGATCTGATGGAATTGATACCAGACAGGTGAAGAAGGGAGGTGGTCACCCCAGCTCGTAATGCCAAGATGGGATGTCTGTTAGGGTCTAACACTTCACAACCCATTGGCAGTAGATGTCTTGCGGATCTCTTCATATAATCTCAATGCTATTTGTTGATCATGCAGTAGTGTTCTATAGAGGCAGTAGGTGTCTTGGGAAAACAATTACAATATGGGGATCTCTTCATGTAATCTCAATGCTATTTGTTGAGTTGAGTTGGGCTGAGAACCAACATCACTGCACTCAGGACATTCCCTTATGCACTCCGTCCCCTCGTTCAACAGCCAGTAAAGAGTCATACTACTAATCGTTCCCACCGCTATCTGATTGAAAGTTCTCCTTGACTTTCTGCTCAGTTTTGAGATTCTTCCTGAACCCCTGTCGATCCTCCGCAATCTCATTCTTTCCACATACAGGTTCTCAATCTGTTCCCCTGCCTTCTCCACCTGGTGCCACGACCACCTCCCCTTTGTCTATAGGTAATCTACCACCAAGAGGTGCATTCCCTGCCAGCCTATCAGCCTGTTCATTCCCCCGCACTGCCGCATGGCCAGGGCAAAAAATCCATGCAGTTCTCACAATCTGTGACCTCTGAAGCGAGGATAGCCACTCCACACAAAACATTCCTTTCCACGCTATACTAAGCTGCTATTTGTGGGAGGGAGGAGGGGTCTTTATTTTAAAGTGGTTAAGCTGTTTCCTCATGCATAAAAGGCTTCGGGTTCATTTTCAGACAGTAATTCAGTTCATGAGTTCAGTTTTTTCAGAGACCCGTCGCCGGAGCTATGGAGTTTGTGCTCCATGTGATGTTTTCAGCAGGCAGTTAACAGTCTTTGGAGTGCGACCAAGCTATATGGGGGAAACCACGTGCAATTATATAAATCCTCTTGCCTCTTGGCCCCTTTTTTAATACGGACAGTTAGAATATGCATTTTGAGGTGCTTGCTGTAAATGACTAAGCACCTATAGATTTATCCAGAGTGCAGTGATGTTAACTTTCTCCGTGTTTTTTGTTTGTTCATAATATAAGTACAATAGTCATCAATAAAGAGAATTGTGAAATATTTGTGTTTTTTTTTCCAGCCGTGACAACCCCTTGAAGTACAGAGAAAGAATGAATTGTATGGCTATTCAACCAAAAGCGACGCGTTACACTAGTTTTAGAAAGTTTATATTGAGCTCTTAAAAGTCAATAGTTTGATATTTGGGGCTGATATTTGCAAGTGTTTTAATAACTTTTACTGAACTTTTTATTTGGTTTTGTTCTCTTTATGAACTTAAAAATACCCTCTTTATTACACTGTATACTGTAATGTAGATTCAGAAACCATGAAAATAGTTAACCATTAATCTTTAATAGTCAAGAGAAGCTTTCGTAGCACTAAGAAATGTGTGGAGGTCACATTCCAAACTCAGCCCCAATCTTAGAATATTAAACTCCAGTATTAAATCGGTACTACTGTATGGATAAGAGACCTGAAGAACGACTAAAAAAATGACTACTAAACTACAAACATTTTCTAATTGATGTCTCCACAGAACAGTAGGAATAAAATGGTATACAGAATCACCAATGTAGTCCGCATGAAGAAAATTAAACACATAGCTACCAGTGAACCAAGAGGGAGGAAAAGACACTGACGCTGAATAGAACACACACAGAAAACCTGAAGGAAAGTATAACTAGAAAATCCCTTGCCTGGAAACCACAATGCAAATTAAATAGTGGGAGAGCTAAAAACACAAGGACAAAAGACGTTAAAATGATGTTACAAATAAATGTAAATCAAGTTGTTTAAAGAGTTAATATATCTGAATATGACTGTATAAGCTAATATCTTTGAATATCAATAAATTACTTAACATCTTTGAATATCACTGAATGAGTCAATATCTTTGAATATCACTGAATAAATTAATATCTGTGGATATCATTGAATGAATAGTATATCTGGATATCACTGAATGAATTAGTATCTCTGGATATCACTGAATAAGTTAATACCTCTGAATATTACTGAATGAGTACTATCTGTAGACATCACTATCATTTAATGAATTAAAATCTCTGGATATCACTGAATAAGTTAATATCACTGAATGAGTTACTATTTCTAGACAACACTGAATATCATGTAATACGTTAATATCTGTGGATATCACTGACTATTATTTAATGAATTAATATCTCTGGATATCAGTGAATAAGTTAATAACTCTCAATATCACTGAATGAGTTATCTCTAGACATCACTGAATATCATGTAATGTGTTAGTATCTCTGGGTGTCACTGACTATCATTTGATGAATTAATATCTCTGGATATGACTGAATAAAATACCTCTGAATATCACTGAATGAGTTACTATCTCTAGACATCACTGAATATCATGTAACAAGTTAATATCTCTGGATATCACTGAATAAATTAATACCTCTGGATAGCATTGAATGAGTTAATATCACTGAATTAGTTATTTTTAATGAATTATTTAATATCTCTGTTTTATGGTGATACTCAGCCACAGTTTAAATTAAAGCTTTGTTATTATAATGTAATTTCCAACGGTTGTTATGGTTCACTGGTTTGCTGCAATAAAATGTGTTTGAATAATATCCATCTCGTTGACAATGTTTGAAATATGTGCTTGTTTGGTGATTTGGTATGTTTGGTTAAGTAAATACAAGTGTAATTTTAATACTGAACAGCTTGTTCTGTACATCTCAGTTACATTATAGCAGACAGCAATAGCAAAAAAGATTAGTCAATAATTGGAGGAGGAGCCAGCATAGTGTAACAAGTTGAGATGTATTCATTAGTCAAATTTTTTTTCAGTTAGGCAAACTAAATGCTGGCTGCTTTATTGTAGCATAGCATATGCTACTAAGATAGAGAATAGATCAAAGTAAATTCAAAATAGACTTTCTAAGAATAGGGAGTCTTTTCCAAAAGTCCCAGAATGGGCCACGACTTCTAAATAGTGCCAGGCGGAAAGTTATGATGATCAAATGTACTTAAAGAAAGACAGGAAATCAATCTTCCTGTGTAATACGTATACAGCATTAGGACCTACTAATCATTTCTCTTCTTTAAATGTTTGTTAATATACCGGACACAGCATTATATATATATATATATATATATATATATATATATATATATATATATATATATATATATATATATATATATATATATATATATATATAAGCATACAACGTCACATAACTTTTTAGGGCAGGTCTATCCCTAGATAAACAAAATCATAGGGGTTCATTGTCTTTGTCACAGAATTCCCACTATGGAAGGAAAAACAAAGCATCAGACTTTTCTCCAGACAGAACACCCTTATGGTTTTGTTAGCGCTTAATCTAACAACCCTTTGTCATCTGTACAAGTCTCGTCTTCTTCATCAGTAGAGCAATGTATTCTCAAAAAGTCAGCCCCTAAATTTTGACTACCAGGAATGTATTCTACTCTAATGAATAATGCTGTAATAACAAGGACCACCTCATCAATCTGGTGTCTAGTTGTTTAGATGATGCCAGAAACATAAGGCGTTGGTGATCGTTTTGTACCATAAATTCTGTCCCATAAATGTATGGTTAAAACTTCTGAATAGCCCAGTCCAAAGTTAGGCATTCCTTCTCAATGCTAGAGTAGTTTTTTCTCAGCCACATTGAGTTTCCAGCTTGCATATGCTGAAAGGAATAACATTTTTGTTTGTTCCTGGCCATTTTCTAATAAAGTCATGCCAATTCCCATGTTGCTCACGTCAGTCCTCAAAGTGAATGGACGAGACAAATCTGGTAACTGTAATATTGGCCTATCAGTAAGCGTTTCCTTTAATGCGGTGTACACCTCTTCTTTGGGAGTCCACTTTACTTGTTCTGGTGTCCCTTTTTTAGTTGCATCAGTTAATGGTGCCACAAGCACATTAAATTTCTTGATGAATTTTTTATACAAACTGCCCAAAGGATACAAAGGATTGTACATTTTTCTTTGTCCTAGGTCTGGTGGCTTTCAACAACTTATCATTATTTTTCTGTTCCGGGAGCACATATCCTTGCATTACTGTATGTCCCAGGAACTCCAGCTGTCTAAAGGCTAGCTGGCATTTAGCAGGTCTAGATGTCAGTCGAGTCTCAGTTAATCTTCCCAACCGCTTGTCAAGGGACTATAGTTGATGCTCAAACATCTCTGAAGCAAATAAAATGTTGTCCATTAAGTTGCTAATATTAGCGTCCTTCAGTGTATCTAATAATAACCGCATCATGCGGGTGAACACACCCGGGGAGTTACTTAACCCAAATGGAAGCACATTAAACTTATAATGGCCATCTGCTGTGCTGAAGGCTAAATATGGTCAGATCTCCTTCTCGACCAGTATCTAGTAATATCCCTTACCTAGGTCTACCTTGGAAAAATATTTGGCTTTATTAAGTTTGGCAAATAACAGTCTATGATCCAGCAAGGGTTCGGCTTGGAATTAAGTCAATCCATTTAGTTGGTGGTGATCAATGCATAACCGAATTTTACCACTAAGTTTCCGTAATTGTGTCAAATGGAGATTCCGAGTGAGAAATTATCCCTTCCTTAAGTAGATACTTAATCTTTTTGTGTAATGCATCCTGTTTCGCATACGGGACAGGATAGTGTTTTGTCAGACTGGGTCCGGGGTATTTTAATGAATGTCAAACTCGACAAATTTGGTCCTACCCAGCTTATCTGATAGCACTGAGGTGTGAGACTTTAGAACTAATTTTATCTCTCTCTCTCTCTCTCTCTCTCTCTCTCTCTCTCTCTCTCTCTCTCTCTCTCTCTCTCTCTCTCTCTCTCTCTCCAGCCTCAGTTGCCACCGACAGCACCATCAGATGCACAGGTGGATCGTTTAATATTTCCACAAATTTCTTAAGTAAATTAATATGAAAAATCTTAGGTCTGCCCTGAATGGAAATTGTATGAATGGTGCGGGACCACTTCTCTAAAATGTGGAAAGGACCCTGCCAGCCAATTTCCGGGGTTTCTGTTTTATTTCCTTGGGGCAACGATAACAAAACCTTGTCTACTACCTTAAGAGCTCTATCTTTGGTTTTATTATTATAATAGAAGGCGTGTTTCTTTCTGACACACCGGAGGTTTGCATTGGCCAATTTCCATCCGGTTTCCAGTTTCCATTTTAACTCTCCTACATATTGTGAGGCAGTGATGACTGTTTTGTCCAATCCCTTCTCTGTCCATGTTCTCATTACTACATCTAAAGATCCCTTTATAGGCTTTCTGAACAACAACGTAGCAGTTGGAAGTCCTGTGGAAGTAAGGGATACTTTCCGGTAAACAAACAGCAGCAGTTTCCTGGGGTAACTTGCACAGGATAGACATGAGATTCTTATTAAATCATTCCACTGTCCCATTTGACTGAGGGTGGTACGGGCTGGTATGAATATGGCGCATCCAAAACAAGTTGAAAATTAGTGAAGATTTGGTTAGGAAAACCTGATCTAGTAAAGATGATGACCAGGGCATCAGCCATTCTCTTGGAATCAATTCCTGGTAATGGTATGGCTTCAGACCACATAGTACACGTATCTACAAGAGACAAAATGTAAGCATTTTTTCCTCTTAGAACGAGGCAGAGTGCCTACAATATCCATGGCAACCCACTCATATGGTGTACTCAGGATGGGCATTTCCCTTAAAGTAACTGGAACAGTCCAATGTTGTAGTGACATGTGTTGACACTCCAGACATGACCTGACGTGTCTGTGTATGTCAGCAGTCATTCCCGGCCAAAAATAGTGGCAAAAATACCCTGGGTAGTTGCCCCTGCCCCGCCCCATATGTCCACTGAACGTTATAGTATGACCCATATGTAATATCTGGTCACGATACTGTTTAGGCATGACAAGTTGCCCGTGTTCGGCACCCTAAGTTCCTGCCCTATGGTACAACAACTTGTCCTTTACATAGCAATTTCCCGCTATGGGAGGATTTCTAGCTTTTGACAGTTTGCCAAACCAACACGCTAAATTATGACATTTCGTTTGTGCAGCTCTAATTTCCCAAGGTAGCTGGTTGATTGGAAGTGCAGGATCATTCGACTTTGCAGCCTGAGTTCGGGTCTCTATAGCTGCCATTATCATAAGTGATGTTGGTTCTTCTAAATACACATACTTACACCCTATAATGAATGGGTATATGGAATCCTCAATCACTGCAGCTGAAATGGTCCCAGTGACAAACTTTGATGTCATATTTACTTTGGCTATCTTAGCATTAATAGTTTGGGAGCTCCTGTTGCACTCATAATTGCAACTGTTTGTTTGGTCAACTGTGATGGTTGCATCATATTGTAGCTCAGTGTCATAAAGACATTGCACCGGACTACCGTTAACCAAAATAGTATCGACTGTGGGTGGTCTAGTTATATTACTTGAAACTATGTCCTTTCAGGTACTCACCCCTGTCATCATACACGCAGCATACTAGGTTGGTGTTTTATTCCTGCACGCGCTCGTGTGGTGATCATAATTTTTGCAATTCTTGCAATAAAATTTACCTTATCCACTGTTGTTTGCTTGTGATTTATGTGCTACTGGTTTGTGAAAACCAGGATTTTGGCGCAGACCTCCAGTGTGCCCTCTGGTGTCTTTACCAAAAGATTTATTCTGTTTAAAACCCTTATTCTGTGTTGAAGGATTACTTTGAGCAGCATAATCATGACTAGATTTTGTGGTATTTACTTCACCGTGGGCAGTTAAATACTGTTCGGCTAGTGAGATAACCTCCTTTAGCCAAGCGCCACCATTCTCTGCTATAAATGTTTGAAGAGGTTTCGAGAGTACATCTTTAAATTTCTCAACAAGCATCAATTCCTCCAGCCCATCATAAGTAGCATTAAAATCACTCAGTCCTAACTACTTGTTAAAATAAGTGTGTAACCATGAGGCAAACTGAGTAAAAGATTCTCCTTGTGACCTCTTTGCTGTCCAGAACTTCAATCTGTAGGCGCCTGAAGTTAATTTAAATTGTTTCAAGAGAGCATTCTTGAGGGTGTCAAAGTCCTTCTCAATCCCAGAGGGGAAGTTTGGTAAATACATTGTAAGCCAGATCGTGTAGTCCCTGTGAAAGCTTAATATTGTATTTCTCTTCAGGCAGATTATAGACTTCACATATTAACATAAATTTGTCGAGGTATTTATTCATCTGATCCTCCTTCGGGTTGAAGTGGGCCAGTGGAAAGCTGATAGAACTTTGAGAACTAGTTGGTCCTGAGGAAATTTCACTTATGTGAGGGGGAGAACTGGCACTACTGTACCTGGAAGCATCTGGATTTTGTAACTCCAATCTCCTGAGTTCCAATTCATGCCGTCTCAACTGTTCTTCCCTCTTCATTTCCAGTTCCGTTTGCTTCAGCTGTTTCTCTATCTCAGCTTGTCACATCTGCATCTTCTCTCTAGATTAAGTTTCTGCCATTCTAATTCTTTCCTCTCTTGCTTCCTTCTCTCTTTTCTTAATGATGTCCCGTTGTTTAAACCTCCACTCTCGTCCCGCTTCTCTAACATGCTTGCCCAATTCAACACCTTCATACCCTAATAAAGTACCTTGTTCTCTCAGCCCCTCTGACGTAGGTGGATTTTCAAACGACATGATAATTAGGTAATAGATGATATCTGTTGATACACCTTAAATATAATCACTCATTTACTTACACTGTATCTGTCCTGAAAATATGCAATTAATATCTTCACTGACAAGGTACAAAAACGTTACATAGTACACCACAACACACCGACTTACCCGTTCACCAGCACATCTGACCACATCACTCATCAAGTGCCCATTAGTCTATAAAACTATGGGGCTAGCACCATGTACCCATTGCACCTTAATGCCTGTGAAAGGGTTCTTTACTTCATGCCCCAACAACAGTGTTTGGAGAAGGACTACTTGTTTAGGTTACCTTAGAGCAATAGTAATCAGAGCAACATGCCAGCCACTACTGTGGACTGTTGACCACAGAAAGTATGCAAATGAGTGCAAAAATATGAAATTTCATAGCAGGAACCTAAACCCCAGAAAGGATGTAAATAATGTCATTAAGTAGTCCTGCAGGAGTAATCTAAACCCCTTAAAAAATGTAAATGATGGCATTAAGTAGTCATGCAGCAGGAACCTAAACCCCAGAATGGATGTAAATTATGGCATTAGGTAGTCCTGCAGCATGAACCTTAAACCCGCAATGTACTATACGAGTGCAGCCGACACATAATAAGAAATTAGGCAGCAGGAACCTCTTGTTTCTATGTGAAGTGTTAGAATCATCACATTTTCTAGGTCTGAGTGCACATAGGAATAAGTGGCCAGTCTCACCTCCTGTAGCAAATAATGAGAGCCAGCATTGAACCCTTGTCCAACTACACACTTGTCATTATGAGCATAATGTTAATTGAGTGCACTAACCAGTAAGTAGGTATTTGTACTAGCCACGTTTATCACCTTCCTAAACTCACAACTATGAAGTTCAGCCAGAATCCTACCCAACCAGTCATTTTGATAGCACTATAGTTCTGAGATACCTCTGATAGCTCATTCTGTACCAGACAATTAACAATACTACTTACATGATCAACATATTTATCTTTGTTAACTTATTCTATGCCAATCAGTTGTTACATCAGTCGACTTAATTTATAAGATTACATTAACTTCCACTAAGCCATCAAATTGTTACATCAATTGAATTGGTTATTATGATTACTTTAAATACTAGTTCGTTAGTTACTGAAAACATTATTTTCGCTGCACATTTAAACATTGAATCCCTATGTGCTCAAATCCCTTTCCCAGTACAAGTATCAGTGTGTAGCGGCTGACGACACCAGTTCTGCTATGGCTGACTATGCTTACTTGGCCTCTTATATAGCGCTCTGGTCTGGTTTCACCCTATTTAACTTGATGTTCTTGCAGTGTGGCCAAGTTGCAGATTCAATCATCACTTGGTTCTTTTTATTTAATTTTTTTAATTACCCTGCCTGTCTGAAGGCATTCAGTGTATCAGCCCAGTCCATTGCTACGCTGCTATCTATAGTAGTCCTACCCACAGACTTATCAGCTTGTGCATTTCCTGTTACACCAGCGTTGTATAGCACAAAAGTGAAGTTGATTTTGTTCTGAATAAACTTCCTCAGAGAATCATCCCACTGGCTTTGAGCCCAGCCTATCTCGATTTACTTTAATGTCCTCTTCCTCATCCAATTGTTGAATCAAGTGACTCAGTTTCACTTCTATCAATTGTAACATCAACTAGCTAAATACTTTGATTTCTTTATATTTTTTTCTCTTTCCCGTACAATTGTTAAATCAACCAACTCAATTCAGTTTCTTCTCCCCATCCAATTGTTACACCAACCGTTGTGATTACTTTAACTTTGTCTACCTCATCCAATCATTAAATAAAGCGACTCAGTTTAACTTCTACCCCATCCAAATTTAACATCAACTAACTAAATACTGTGATTACTTTAATTTTTTCTTCCCCATACAATTGTTAAATCAACTGACTAAATTTGATCATGGACAGTATGGTTGTTAATCTAAAGTAACAACGCTTTCATGAAGAGTTAATCAAACATAAGTCAAACATTAAAGACAGAAACACGTTGGGCGGTTGTGCTGGGTCTTCTGTTGTAAAATAAAACACGTTGATATCTTTGCTTGTATTTATATATTCAATAGATAACGATGTCGTGGTCGATATAGCGGTCGACATACAAATAAAGATAAAACAAGCAAAGCTAAAAGAGTAAACCATATTCCCTTAACAATCGGAACTTGGAATGTACGCACCCTACTTTACAGAGACGGCGCGTCGGGTCCAGAGAGACGAACAGCACTAATTGGGAGTGAGCTTGGCAGGTACAACATCGACATTGCAGCCTTGAGCGAGACCAACTTGCAGAAGAAGGCCAAATCTGTGAAATAGGTGCCGGCTACACATTTTTCTGGAGTGGAAGGAAAAGCGAGGAAAGACGCCAATCCGGTGTGGGATTTGCCATTAAGTCGGCCCTGGTCGGCAAATTAGCCGGATTTCCAAAGGCTATAAACGACAGGCTCATGACCATTAAGTTGCCACTGCTGAATGGAAGGAAGCATGCAACCATTGTGAGTGTCTACGCACCAACTATGACCAACGAAGATGATGTCAAGAACAAGTTCTATGAGGACCTGCACAATGTATTAACATCTGTTCCCAAAGGAGACAAACTTATACTCCTTGGGGATTTCAATGCCAGAGTAGGCACGGACACCACCTCTTGGAGTGGCATTATTGGAAAGCATGGAGTCCTCAGTGCAGATGGGGGAACATTGGTCACAGATAAGAAAGAAATCCTTCAATGCTGGGCAGAGCATTTCAGCAACATCTTAAATGCAACTTCCTTCTTCGATGATGAAACCATCAACTGCCTTCCTCAAGTTCCCATCAATGAGACACTTGATGACCTGCCAACCATAGTGGAAGTAAACAAAGCCATCCAGCAACTCTCCAGCGGCAAGGCACCTGGTCCTGACTCCATCCCAGCAGAGATATACTAGGCAGGTGGGCCGGTCCTAACAGAGCAACTTCACCAAGTCTTTACAAACATATGGGTGAACGAGACCATGCCACAAGATTTCAAGGACGCGTCAATAGTCCACCTTTACAAACGTAAAGGAAACCGCCAATCCTGTGACAACCACCGAGGCATCTCCTTGCTTTCAATTGCTGGGAAGGTATTCGCCAGAATTCTTCTCAATCGCCTCATAGCCCATCTCGATCAAGGCCTTCTTCCTGAGAGTCAATGTGGCTTCAGAAAAGAACGTGGAACTGTTGACGATTTTCGCTGCAAGGCAGCTGCAAGAGAAATGTCAGGAACAGAACTGCGAAATGTTCTCCACTTTCATTGACCTTACCAAGGCTTTTGATACAGTCAGCAGAGAAGGACTGTGGAAGATCATGGCAAAATATGGCTGTCCACGAAAGTTTGTCCAAATAGTGCAGCTATTTCATGATGGTATGCAGGCAAGAGTACAGGAAAATGGTGAACTGTCTGAACCCTTTCCTGTCACCAATGGGGTGAAGCAAGGATGTGTCCTGGCACCAACACTGTTCAGCCTCATGTTTTCAGCCATGTTGATGAATGCCTTCGAGAACGACGACATTGGAATAGACAACAACTACCGTATGGATGGAAAGTTATTTAATCTCAGAAGGCTGAAAGCTAAAACCAAAATTAACAGCGACACCGTCAGAGAGCTCCTGTTTGCTGATGATTGCGCTCTATACGCCAACTCAGAGGCGAACATGCAACATAATGTTACAGCTTTCTCACATGCCTGTGCCAACTTTGGGCTCAATATCAACTTGGAGAAGACTGTAGTCATGTAACAGCCAGCTCCAGGGAATAATCACACTGTGCCGAATATCAAAGTGAATGGTCATAGACTAAGTGTTGTGGACAAATTCACCTATCTTGGCAGCACTGTGTCACAAGCTGCCACAATTGATGACGAAGTGAATGCAAGAATCTCCAAGGCCAGTGCGGCCTTTGGCAGACTGTACAAGAATGTATGGGTCAGAACTGGAATAAGCTTCCAAACAAAGCTAAAAGTCTACAAAGCAGTTGTATTATCCACACTGCTATATGCTTGTGAAACCTGGACTGTTTATCAGCGACACGCTAGGAAATTAAACCACTTCCACACAGTCTGCCTAAGGAAGCTACTGAAGATTAAATGGCAAGACAAGATTCCAGACATTGAAGTCCAAGAAAGAGCGTCCATGCCCAGTATCCACACTGTACTGATGAAGAATCAGATTCACTGGTCTGGTCACTTGACTCGCATGCCAGATCGCAGGCTCCCTAAACGAATTTGTTTACAGCGAACTGCGTTGTGGTAAACGCTCCCAAGGTGGCCAGAGGAAACGCTTTAAAGACACTCTGAAAATCTCACTGAATGCTTTTGGAATTCATCATGACACCTGGGAGGCTGCAGCCAGAGACCGAAATTCATGGCGTGCATCATTACGCAAGGGTGCAGTCATATGTGAGGCAGCCAGGACTGCAAGAGCTGTGAAGAAAAGGCTGGACAGAAAAACCACTGCAGGAAACCCTCCTCCAGAAACGTCAAGCATTTTTGGTCCACATTGTCAAAGAACATTTCGAACCACAATAGGCCTTTTCAGCCATCTTAGAACCTACGACTCCACACCTTCAACCCCACCGGATGAAATGGATGGTCATCATCATTCTTGATGGACACACAACAACACACAGATAACGATAGTTTCATAGCAGATACTGCCTTTGGGGTATGAACTGTTATACATTCACATATTCTAGGTCACACATATGAGGTCGGGTGGCTTGTTTGCTTTCTAGTCAGCTTTCCTTTCCAGAAACTGTCCCCAAATGTCCATAGATTGTATAGTGTTCACTTTATGAGGTTGGGTCGACCATAGAGCCGTGCTGGTCAAGCAAAAACCCAGTCTCTGCTGGGGACTGACAGCGGCCAGCAAGCGTACTAATCCAAATGTCGACGCAGCTTTCACTTAGTCTAATTATACTTAATAATATTTCGGCTTCTTTCCCGTATTAAATTAGTTTCAAACTATGCTTGAGAATTTGTTGGTCATGTTCATTGCATGGCCTGTATTTGTTGACCATTGAGCATTATTGACGCACATATGCTCAAAATTAATAGATTATATCGATTGCCAACGTAAACAGAGAACGAAAACTCCTAGAGAAAGGTCAACTGTTTGTAGGTTACCACAACAAGGTTTGAACATTCACAGAGGAAAGAGTATAAATCTAGTAACTGATAACCCGATCTTTCTTGGGGAAACCTCACTTCAAAAGACAGAATCGTACACCTGTTTAGACAGCAGTCTAGACAAAGGGATGCAGCAGATACAGATAACACTAGGAAATGTGTGGAAGTCTAAAGAAATTAAACTTAGCACAAAACATAAAATACTATATTCTAACGTTATTTCAGTACAACTGTGTGGGTTAGAAACATGAAGAACAATAAAAACAAATACAAATAACCTACAAATATGCACTAATTGAGCCTGTACAAAATAAAAGGAATAAAATAAGCAGACAAAATCACCAACGTGGAACTCATGGAGAGAACTAGATAAGTACTAATGAACCAAGAGGAGAAGAAATTAAACGCTTACGCTGGATAGGCCATACATTGAGAAAACTTGAGAATAGTATAACCAGAAAAGCCATAGTTCTGTAACCCACAGGGGGAGAAATAGAGGCAGAACTAAACACTCAAGGAGAAGAGAAGTAGAAACAGGAATCAACAAAATGGAAAGGACTTAGACAGAGCTGTATGGGATAGCTAAAGATAGCGGGTTGCGGGCCTATGTCCCACTAGGATACAGAGGGGAGGGGGGGATGGGAAAGAGAAGATTGTGTTATATGTCCCACTAGGATACGGGGGAGAAAGAGATTGTGTTCTATGTCCCACTAGGATACGGGGGGAGGGGGAGAGAGAGAGAGAGAGAGAAGAAGATTGTGTTATATGTCCCACTAGGATGCGGGGGAGAAAGAGATTGTGTTCTATGTCCCACTAGGATACGTGGGTAGGGGGGAGAAGATTGTGTTCTATGTCCCACTAGGGTACGGGGGGGGGGGGGTAAAGAAGATTGTCCTATGTCCCACTAGGAGACAGGGGGATTGAAAAGAAGAAGATTGTGTTCTGTGCCCCACTAGAACACGGGGGGGGGGGGAAGATTGTGTCCTATGTCCCACTAGGATACAGAAAGGGAGGGAGATTGTGTTCTATCTCCCACTAGGATACGGGGGGGGGGGGGGGGGGAAGAAGAAGATTGTGTTCTATGCCCAACTAGGATATGGGTAGCAAAAGACAAAGATGTGTTCTATGTCTCACTATGAGATATATGAAAAAAGAAGTAATTAGTTAGGAGGGAAAAGAAGGAAATGGTTTTCTATGTCCTACTAGGAGATAGGGGGAAAAGAAGAAGACTGTGTTCTATATTCACTAGGAGACAGGGGGAAGAGAAGAGGATTTTGTTCTAGTAAAGCTTCTGGTTCTACTTCTCGTGTTCGTTGATTCGCTAATTGCATGAGCACATTACAGAAATGCGACGAATTCCCGTTGTCACTTAACAACAGCAACATCCTTGTCACGTACTCATGGACGTAAGATTCCCCAGTACGATATATGTTCGACGTCATCTTGTCACAATAGTTTTGTCACAATGGTATGAATCGAAAGATATTTACATATTCACTAGATACTTTATATTAATTTTGTATGCGCACAAACAGACAAAGAAATGTTAGTTTCGACGCCCGGTCGTTACACTAAGAAAATTACTATGGGCATCTGTTGTTTTGTTTTGTATTTATATCCTGTTCAACTCTCCTCGATTGTAGTTGGGATATATAGTGGCAGCTGCTTTCTTTCAACATATACAGGTTGAGTATGTTATATTATAAAGTGAGCTTTGATTTTTAGACGATCAATTCATGTTTTACAGCGACGAGTGCTGGCTACAAAATCACATTAATACGTAAGTTTATTTGAACATGCAGATGATACAATATGAATATAAATATAACCAAAATCGGAGTAATGTCAGGTTAGAATATCTCTTGGTCCAATAGATAAACAGATAAATAGTACACATATGAGATAAGTTAAAGAAATTACATTTAAAAGAATTTTCGTGAGATAAGTTAAAGAAATTAAATTTAAAATAATTTTCGTGGAAGCAAAACCAAATACAGAGATTCTACAAAACTTGGGAATGAAAAGAGAGTTGTTGAAAGAAATTTAAAAAAAAAAAACAGAGGCAGGTTACATATTTTGGCCACGTAAAAAGACATAACACTATTATAAAAACTATACTGGAGGGCAAGACTGAGGGCAAGCGAGCAACAGGTAGACAACGATACAAGTGAGAAGGTAACATCAAGAGATGGACGAACATCAATCTGACAGAATGTACAATCAAGGCGAGAGACAGACAGTGTTGGGGATCTATCGCAGCCAACCTTCATTGCTGAGACGATACCTGATTAATTGATTGATTGATTGATTGAATTTAAATACCTGGGAAGTGTTATCTAAAGAATGGCAGAATAGACAGAGAAATCGAAATCAGATATCAAAAAGCAGGTACGCTCATATATCAACTATCACCCATAATGAAACATTTATACATACCTATGTCCAACAAACGACAGATAATACATTGTTTATTCGTACCAACTTTATGCTACCAATGTCAAACTTGGACATTAGCCAAATCATAATTATGAGTGATCAACACCTGGGAGATGAGATGCTTGAGAATAGATGCCAACTTAATTATCCGAGACCGAGTAAGAAATGAACCTATCAAACCCACAATGCGATCAACACCTTCAACCATGTGCCAAGGTGTTGATACATTGAAAGGCACAAATCAAATGATTCGGCCATCTCGTTAGAATGCAACGCCATTAGTTTCCAGAACTTGCTCTTCACCTTAGAAGAGCTGATACTTCTTCTTCTGCGTTCATCCGGATGTTTTTTGTTTGTTTGTTTGTTTCGGAAGTGACTGCGTTGTGCCTGTTTACAGCAGAGCTGCGTTCTTGCGCCGTTAGGCCGACACATCCGACTTCTGCGGGCATTTGTTGACCGGGTTAACCTTCCCGGAGAAGAGCTGATACGAGAACAAGAAGGCGCCCGAGAAGAAAATGGATTGTCGACATCGAAGACACTGCACAATCACACGGAATGACATTATCTAGTGTCACACATGAGTCGCTTTATTGTGAACTATTCCTCCCCACGATGACTGGCGGCAAAAGTGGAAGATGATGATGATGACGTCTAAGTGTAGACAAAGAAGAAACAATGCCTATTCGTACAATAGATGTTTATGCTGTTCTAGCTTTTGCTGTTGTATATTGCGTAGCTTATATAATCATGTCTGACAGACAATTGTGATATTCATAATGTGCTATATAACTTGATAACTCATGGGTAAAAATGAATTCTTTCTTTCCTTTGTATATAAATGTGTTATTTGATCTATTCAGTTATAAAATCGCAAGTTAGTCTTCAGTTCATGAAACAGGACACGAATACAAAGAGAAGTTCAAGACCCGAATAATCACTCTCTGAACTGGTTTTTTTTATTTTTTTGGTTTTTTTTTTGGTTTTTTGTTTTTTTTTTGTTTGCTGCTGATAGTTTTAAGTTTTAGTGCTAAATAAAGTAGTAAAGAGAAAAGTACAGTACCTAAATCTTTCTGTATCGCATGCCACCTGATGTGACAGACAATGAGATTAATCAATTTAGCAGCAAATTTAGAGGCTCATTTATGCAACCAATATTACAAGACGTGCACTCAATTCTGACATGTTTTAACATTTCCCGCCTATAAGTCTATCTTAGTAGTATATCCTGCATTCTTGCGGTAGTATTTCAGGAGTCTCCTGAGCCGCGCTATAAAGTATTTTCCTATATAAGCTATATAAATGTATTCGTGTGACGTCAAAAAGGCGAAGCTGAATTTTCACATTTCCCTCTCTAAGGTACGTAACTGCTTTCGGTTTTTGGATATTTAAGAAGTTAAAATTTAATAATTAAAAGTAATATTTTATACGAGTTAATATGTTAAAATATATTTCATTTTATAATGAAAATTAAAGATAGCGGTTAAGGGAGGGGTGGGGAGGAGGATCGTCTGAGGAGTCCGTATGCATGTGTGTTACGGTTACAGGGCCATTCGTCGGGGCGGGGATGTGGCTGTGAAGTAGGTGTAAGATGGGTTTTCGATGTTGAGCAGGTGGTTGGACTTGTCACGGAGTGGCTGGGGCTTAAACACTATTATCATACTAATTGTCGTGTCCTCCTTTACAGTGTCGTCCCTGGAGTGAAGAGAGCCGACACCCACATTATAATATTTTTTTCCTCTCAATATTCTGGAGAATCCACCAGCTTCCGTCCAACACACTCCATCAGCCTATGGACACCTTATCCTATCACTCTCTCACTGTCGTACTATGCCCCTTCTCATACTTCCCCAACGCAACATACTCAACAACTCTTGCTTCTAAAAATTAATAAAGATTAATTTATTAAAATAAAAGTGTAAAGTATATGAGACGTGTATGTGAAGAAAATGTGTGACGTGTTCTATAAAGTGTGTAGAATCGGACTCTCAGACAACAACCCAGTCAGCTGATCCCAGCAAAGATAGACCACAGCACGTTACGTCAGAACATGTACAGCTCACCCAGTGCCGAAACCATCTTGCCGGATATTGCTTTGCCTCTGTAGACCTCTGGTAATCCAATTTCAAGATCATCCGAAATAGACACCGGTGGTATTAACAGTTAATCATGGACCGGTTGCACTCTACCCAATGTCCGTTCCTATAGTTCCTTAAAAAAAACTGCACAAGTCCTTTGTAGTGTGTACACAGTTACTACTGTTAATTGTTACTGTACTGGATCCTCCCTCGTGTCTATCTAGCCTCAAGTAGCAAGTCTTGTGTTCTATTACACGAGATTATATAACACTAGGTAACTATTAGACTGTTCTCATTTAGTTACTTCTGTCTGATGCCGTGTGGTGCATCAGTACGCATCACTCTCTTTGGTGAATCAACTTCCTTCTGTATGCAACGTTCTGTATGCAACTTTATTGATTGTGGAACTGGTGTTCTTCCTAATGGGATGTAATTCTTTCCCAAAAACTTGTTGAGTTTCCTTGGATCTGGTAGGGAACCTAGGATAGAAACAACACATCTGGTGATAGTACTAGTCACTGATCCTTTCGGCTGAGTGTAAGCCTATCACCTTGCTTAATGATCTTTAGCTAACTAGACTTAGTCATAGAGCAGATTAGCTACCCACCTAGAGCCGAATCAGGCTATGACAAAGAAAAAATCAGCAAACAGAATGCGGAACCCCGCCCACCAGGGACACCTACGGGAAGATCCCAATTATCCCTCATTACTCAATTCTCAACTAGTAAAGCTTATCAACACTTCACTAATCTATTCTTAACTAGCAGAGTTAATATCACTATTCTTACTCTAACTAGTTTCCACTAACAGTGCTAATCATCACACTATAGTTTTACAAGGCCACAGTCTATATTAATTAGAACTAATATTATAATAGGTTATACCTTAAATGGCACTACTGCAGTCCTATCAATCATATCTACATCTGCCATTATAGGCACGTGTAAAATTAAGTCACTAATTAACACACGGTAGATATTATTTCCACTAAGCACTGCAGTGCCCTGGCACTCCGACTAAAGCATTTTTCAAGTCCCCCTAGTTGGTCCGAACTCGGGTTTATATGGCAAACTACCAAAATTGGCCACGTGACGTTATCCTTTATGCCCCCACACAGGTGGCACAGTGGCAGATCATCCCCTGTCAGGAAACTATTTTCCTGGCTTAAGTCCTGTCAAAGTTGTCAGTAATAGTTTAGATTCTCAAAACAAGCCAGCGAGTTTCTGTCGAGTTACAACAAAGAGTTGCAAATAACCCCGTCAATCCTCTCGATGTGCCGGAAACCAAGAATTGACAGATGCACTGTTTTCTCCCTAGTCGGGCACTTCCGACCTGTTGATAAACTGTCAATCTTCTGTTCCGTGGTGACAATCCCAGCAGCCATTTCCGTCTGATGTCCGGCAGTATAGATGACAAACGGAACCATTCCATATCCTAAGCCGACAATCATATGTGATTCTAACTGTTAATGAACTGCCAACTCGATGTATCCATTCCTTCTCACTCACCACCAAATGTGTATATGGGCTGACCTGATGTAACCCGTGCAGCTGTGTTTACTCTGTTAGTACGACTGTTGTGGCCTAGAAAATATACGCCAAGCAAACGTCGGTATTATTATCTGGTTAACTCATGGCGAGCTCGTGACATAGGCCCCCTCTTAAGAGAGTAGTCCATCTCACTCTTCTCCACCATGAGTTAAATCCAGATGATTCATTCCTCTTCTTCAGGAGCTGGGTGTCTTGACAAGAAGTCCGCTCCAACATTTTCCTTCCCAGGAATGTACTCTACTGTGAAATTATACGGTTGAAGTAACAACGACCACCGCATCAAACGTGCGTTGAGCTTCTGAGAAGTAGCCAGGAACATCAGGGGCTGATGATCCGACTGGACCCGAAACTTAACTCCATACAAATATGGCTGAAATTTTTGCACTGCCCATACGAGGGACAAGCACTCTCTCTCGACGGTTGAATAATTCCTCTCCGCCTGTAGAAGTTTCTTACTTGCGTATGCCACAGGTTTCAAAACCGAAGCATCGTCCTTTCCTTCCTGTAACAAAGCGGCTCCAATTCCAATCGCGCTCGCATCCGTTCTCAACACAAATGGTTTTGAAAGGTCAGGGAGCTGTAATACAGGTTTGCTGACCAAGGCCTCCTTTAACTGACTATAGGCATTCTCACATTCTGGTGTCCAAATGATTTGGTCCGGGAATCCCTTTTTCAAGGTTTCCGTCAACGGAGCTCCCAGTTCAGTGAAATGTGGGATAAATTTGTGGTAGAACCCACACAACGAGAGAAAAGATCGCACATCCTTCTTCGTTTTTGGCCTTGGTGCATTTCTGATTTTCTCCAGGTTCTTCACTTCTGGAACAATGTGTCCTGGAGTGATGGTGTGACCTAGAAATTCCAGAGTCTGGTAACCAATCATGCACTTGGTTGGACGAGCAGTAAGCCCTGCTTCCTTGAGCCTATTAAACACTCTCTCCAAGGATTGTAAGTGGTCATCCAGGCTGTCACTGGAAATCAGAATATCATCCATGAATGAGATGATGGATGGATCCTGTAACGGATCTAGTAAAGTCCTCATCATACGTGTAAACACACTAGGTGCATTGCTGAGTCCAAAGGGCATGACCTTGAATTCGTAGTGTCCACTGGGTGTACTGAAAGCCAACAGTGGTCGAATCTCCGGTTTGACTGGTATCTGATAGTACCCCCGACTCAGATCCACCTTTGAAAAGTACCGAGCCTTATGGAGCCTAGCGAATAACTGAGTTGGATTCGGCAAAGGTTCCACCTGAAACTGTGTATGACTGTTCAGAAGTCGGTAGTCTATACACAACCGGTGTTCTCCACTTGGTCTGCGTAACAAAACTACCCCCGCATTGTATGGGGATGTGGATGGTGCAATCACGTCATCCTCCAACAGTTTTTGTATTTCCCCCTCCAGGGCCTTTTCTTTAGAGAATGGCACTGGGTAAACCTTTTGGCGAACAGGCTCCTGTGTGGTCAAAGTCATCTCGAACTCAACCAACCTCGTTCGTCCTGGTTTATCAGTCAGTATCTCCTTATGAGACTTGAGAACCTGGGTTATCCTTTCCCTCTCCTGGGAGGTCAGATCAGGGTTCACGTGCACATCCCTATAGGTTTCCTGGTGTTCCAAGGGATATTCCCTACCCTCGCTGGTTCCCACTTCTGTCTCCACTGCAACTGCCATGGCCATGAGGTGAGCTGCCTTGTCTCCGGGTCTCTCTTCGTATTTCCGCAAGAGATTGATATGGAAAATCTTCGACTTTCCTCGGATCCGGATCTGATAGTTGGTTCTGGATATCACCCTTTCCACGGGAAATGGTCCTTGCCAACCTATCTCCAGTTTGTTGTTTCCCGTTGGGAGTAGCAACAAGACTTTATCTCCCACCTCTAGAGATCTTTCTTTAGACCTACGGTTGTAGTAAGCCGCATGTCTTTTCCTGGCCTTTTTCAAGTTTTGATTTGCCAGAGTCCATCCCTTGTGGAGTTTTTCTTTCAGTTCCTCCACGTATTGATAGGATGAGATCACTTCTTCTGACGTCCCCTCTTCAGTCCAACTCCTCAACATGGCTTCCAACGGTCCTTTGATTGGACGACCAAACAGCAACGTAGCGGGTGGTAGTCCTGTTGAGCCATGAGGAACTTCCCGATAGGCAAAGAGTGCTGCTGGGATATATTAATCCCACCTATCAGGTTTTTCCTGCGCTAGTTTCCTGAGCATTGTCATCAACGTGCCGTTGAAACGCTCCATTTGTCCATTGGCTTGAGGGTGGTAAGGGCTGGTATGTATGTGGTTAGAGTGAAACACCCTAAATACCTCCTCCATGAGTTTTCCACAAAACTGAGATCCATTGTCCGTCAGAATTTGATCCGGAAAGCCTAATCTGGTAAAGGCCTCCATCAGTGCGTCCGCCACTCTTTTCGAGTCAATCGTGGTCAACGGTATAGCCTCACCCCACATTGTACAGCAATCCACCATTGTGAGTATATACTTGTTCCTCTTCCTAGTCCTGGGAAGTGGACCCACGATATCGATGGCTACCCTCTCGAAAGGAGAGTTCATGATGGGCATCTCACCCAACACCACCGGTGCTGTCCAGTGTTTCGGTGCCACCCTCTGGCACTCAGGGCATGACTTCACATACCGACGCACATCATCTGTCATTCCCGGCCAATAGTAATGGCAGGAAATCCGCTGCATGGTGGCGGCAATACCCATGTGTCCACTAAAGGAGATGGTATGCCCCATATGAAGAATCTGGGACCGGTGAGCTTTCGGGACGACCAACTGACCGTATAGGTTGTCTCCCCTTCCTGCTCTCCTGTAGAGTATCCTATTCTTCATGTAGTACTGCCCCCGTCCTGGTGGATCAGCACTTTTCTGCAGCTTTTTGTAGCAAGGACGTAAAGTATCATCCTCACTCTGGGCAGTTCGTAGCTCCCCCGGCATTGGGTTAGTCACAATTGCGTCTGCCTCTTCCGTTTTCGTCTGAGAGCGAGTCTGCATTGCTCCCATATGGATTGGCTCCCTGGGCATTCCCAGAAAGACATACCGGCAACCTAGGATGACTGGAAAAATGGGATCGGTCAATACAGCGGCCTTGATGGTGCCGGTGACGTACCTTGACCGAATCTCCACATTAGCAATGGGCAACTTCATGGTTATAGCACTCTTCTGTGCAGGCTGTATATCCAAGGTTTCACCTGTGAATTGTTCTGGATGTACCAGATCCGCAGAAATCACGGCCTCCCCGTCCAGTCCTGTGTCGTATAAACACTCCACTTGACGACCGTTAACCTCTACCAATTCCACTACAGGTGGTTTTTCCTGGTCTGGAGTCTCTTCCTCGGCCTCGACCTGTTCGGTGGGCTCCACCTTAGGTTTCCCGGGGCACACGACGAATTGAGTGTCTCCTGACTCTCCCCTGCAGTCAATAGCATTGTGCGTGTTTGACTTGCATTGGTTGCACCATTTCCCTGTCCCAGATTTTCTATTGTCGGACTTGAGTGAGCTCTCCTGGTGGCGAGCTTCCTTGTTGACCTTGGCATTTTCCGTGACAACCTCCTTGGAAGTCACTTGACATGCTGCAAAGTGAGGGTTCTTAGCCTTCGATTTGCAGTCCCTCGTATTGTGAGAGGGTGACTTACAAATTGAACACCACTTCTCCGACCACGGTCGTTTTGGTGTAGAGCTTGAAGTGCTCTTGCTTCCCTCCTTCTTCTTCTCTGAACTATCCTCTGATTTTTGCACATAAGGTTCCCACTTTTTGGTTCCTGAGTTTTTGGCTTTCTTCTTGTCATGTTTCTCTTGACTTTTGGTGTTGGTTGAAAGGGTTTCCCCTGCCTCCCCATGTACCTCGACGAACCGTTCTGCTAATTTATTCACGAGGTCAATACGTTCCGCTCCTTGTTCTCCCAGGAACGTCCTGAGAGCTTTAGACATTTGCTTCTTCAGCTGGTCGACCACCATGAGCTCTTCCAGACTCTCATAGTCATGTGCGAACCCAGCCAAATCCATCCACTTATGGAGATAAGATTTTAGACACAAACTATAGGCGGCAAACAACTCTCCCGGTTCTCGTTTCGCTGCTCGAAATTTTTTCCGGTAGGTAACCTCGAATCGTTTCAGCAGAGCCGTCTTTAACTCGTCATAATTGTTCTCATGTCCTGGTGGCAGGCGAGTATAAACCTCGTATCCGGTCCCGCGTAATCCCTGGGATAGCTTAAGATTCCATTTGTTACGCTCCAGACCCATAGCAACTGACATAGCCTCGAAGCGTTGAAGGTACTGGTCAATCTTCTCTTTGTCCTCCTCGTAGACCGCTAAAGGAAACTTCATGGCATGGTACCCATGTCCACCTACTGGTGTTGACCCTGGGATGGAGGAACCTCCAACTGCTCCCTCAGTTTCTCCATTAGATTGACTCTTCAACTCGAGTTCCCTCATCCGGTACTCGTGCTCCCTTTTCTGTGCTTCCTGTTCAGCTTCTAATTTCCTAGCTGCTTGTTCAGCTTCAAATTTCCTAGCTGCTTGCTCAGCTTCCAATTTCCTAGCTGCTTGCTCAGCTTCCAATTTCTTAGTTGCTTGCTCAGCTTCCAATTTCTTAGCTGCTTGTTCCAACTCCATCCTTCTCAATTCCAGCTCGGCCTTTCGATCTTCCCTTTCTGCTTGACGATACTCTCTCTCTACTTCCTGTATGTAATCCGTTAGAGCAGAACCCCCCAATCCCATTTCTTCCCCCTTTGCCTTTAATTCTAACGTGCTAAGTTTAGGGGTGGCCATTATACAGAAAGGAAAGCTAGCAGGTCTAGTACAATATAACTGCAAATTACTATACAGATATATGAACAAGTACTATAAATCTAGATATACCACACACAGCACATTCACTCAGTGACAAGAGTAGAATCAGGACCACAGACCTATGCAGACGTGTGACGTGTGAACAGGTAAGATATTAGTCCTAACCCCTATCCACATTCACTCTAGCTGGATTCTCCAAAATGATATCTCCATCTTATAACTAAGGATCCCGTGTCCAAAGACCCCGTTGTCAGAAGATCCCACTGTCAAAGGTTCCTGCTTGCAGGAGATCTCGCTGTCCAAGGATTCCGTTTATTGGAGATCCCGCTGTCCAAAGATTCCGTTTACAAGAGATCCCGCTGTCCAAAGATTCCGTTTATGAGAAATCCCGCTGTCCAAAGATCCCGTTATCGAGCCCCCAATAATGTCGTGTCCTCCTTTACAGTGTCGTCCCTGGAGTGAAGAGAGCCGACACCCACATTATAATATTTTTTTCCTCTCAATATTCTGGAGAATCCACCAGCTTCCGTCCAACACACTCCATCAGCCTATGGACACCTTATCCTATCACTCTCTCACTGTCGTACTATGCCCCTTCTCATACTTCCCCAACGCAACATACTCAACAACTCTTGCTTCTAAAAATTAATAAAGATTAATTTATTAAAATAAAAGTGCAACGTATATGAGACGTGTATGTGAATAAAATGTGTGACGTGTTCTATAAAGTGTGTAGAATCGGACTCTCAGACAACAACCCAGTCAGCTGATCCCAGCAAAGATAGACCACAGCACGTTACGTCAGAACATGTACAGCTCACCCAGTGCCGAAACCATCTTGCCGGATATTGCTTTGCCTCTGTAGACCTCTGGTAATCCAATTTCAAGATCATCCGAAATAGACACCGGTGGTATTAACAGTTAATCATGGACCGGTTGCACTCTACCCAATGTCCGTTCCTATCGTTCCTTAAAAAAAACTGCACAAGTCCTTTGTAGTGTGTACACAGTTACTACTGTTAATTGTTACTGTACTGGATCCTCCCTCGTGTCTATCTAGCCTCAAGTAGCAAGTCTTGTGTTCTATTACACGAGATTATATAACACTAGGTAACTATTAGACTGTTCTCATTTAGTTACTTCTGTCTGATGCCGTGTGGTGCATCAGTACGCATCACTCTCTTTGGTGAATCAACTTCCTTCTGTATGCAACGTTCTGTATGCAACTTTATTGATTGTGGAACTGGTGTTCTTCCTAATGGGATGTAATTCTTTCCCAAAAACTTGTTGAGTTTCCTTGGATCTGGTAGGGAACCTAGGATAGAAACAACACATCTGGTGATAGTACTAGTCACTGATCCTTTCGGCTGAGTGTAAGCCTATCACCTTGCTTAATGATCTTTAGCTAACTAGACTTAGTCATAGAGCAGATTAGCTACCCACCTAGAGCCGAATCAGGCTATGACAAAGAAAAAATCAGCAAACAGAATGCGGAACCCCGCCCACCAGGGACACCTACGGGAAGATCCCAATTATCCCTCATTACTCAATTCTCAACTAGTAAAGCTTATCAACACTTCACTAATCTATTCTTAACTAGCAGAGTTAATATCACTATTCTTACTCTAACTAGTTTCCACTAACAGTGCTAATCATCACACTATAGTTTTACAAGGCCACAGTCTATATTAATTAGAACTAATATTATAATAGGTTATACCTTAAATGGCACTACTGCAGTCCTATCAATCATATCTACATCTGCCATTATAGGCACGTGTAAAATTAAGTCACTAATTAACACACGGTAGATATTATTTCCACTAAGCACTGCAGTGCCCTGGCACTCCGACTAAAGCATTTTTCAAGTCCCCCTAGTTGGTCCGAACTCGGGTTTATATGGCAAACTACCAAAATTGGCCACGTGACGTTATCCTTTATGCCCCCACACAGGTGGCACAGTGGCAGATCATCCCCTGTCAGGAAACTATTTTCCTGGCTTAAGTCCTGTCAAAGTTGTCAGTAATAGTTTAGATTCTCAAAACAAGCCAGCGAGTTTCTGTCGAGTTACAACAAAGAGTTGCAAATAACCCCGTCAATCCTCTCGATGTGCCGGAAACCAAGAATTGACAGATGCACTGTTTTCTCCCTAGTCGGGCACTTCCGACCTGTTGATAAACTGTCAATCTTCTGTTCCGTGGTGACAATCCCAGCAGCCATTTCCGTCTGATGTCCGGCAGTATAGATGACAAACGGAACCATTCCATATCCTAAGCCGACAATCATATGTGATTCTAACTGTTAATGAACTGCCAACTCGATGTATCCATTCCTTCTCACTCACCACCAAATGTGTATATGGGCTGACCTGATGTAACCCGTGCAGCTGTGTTTACTCTGTTAGTACGACTGTTGTGGCCTAGAAAATATACGCCAAGCAAACGTCGGTATTATTATCTGGTTAACTCATGGCGAGCTCGTGACATAGGCCCCCTCTTAAGAGAGTAGTCCATCTCACTCTTCTCCACCATGAGTTAAATCCAGATGATTCATTCCTCTTCTTCAGGAGCTGGGTGTCTTGACAAGAAGTCCGCTCCAACATTTTCCTTCCCAGGAATGTACTCTACTGTGAAATTATACGGTTGAAGTAACAACGACCACCGCATCAAACGTGCGTTGAGCTTCTGAGAAGTAGCCAGGAACATCAGGGGCTGATGATCCGACTGGACCCGAAACTTAACTCCATACAAATATGGCTGAAATTTTTGCACTGCCCATACGAGGGACAAGCACTCTCTCTCGACGGTTGAATAATTCCTCTCCGCCTGTAGAAGTTTCTTACTTGCGTATGCCACAGGTTTCAAAACCGAAGCATCGTCCTTTCCTTCCTGTAACAAAGCGGCTCCAATTCCAATCGCGCTCGCATCCGTTCTCAACACAAATGGTTTTGAAAGGTCAGGGAGCTGTAATACAGGTTTGCTGACCAAGGCCTCCTTTAACTGACTATAGGCATTCTCACATTCTGGTGTCCAAATGATTTGGTCCGGGAATCCCTTTTTCAAGGTTTCCGTCAACGGAGCTCCCAGTTCAGTGAAATGTGGGATAAATTTGTGGTAGAACCCACACAACGAGAGAAAAGACCGCACATCCTTCTTCGTTTTTGGCCTTGGTGCATTTCTGATTTTCTCCAGGTTCTTCACTTCTGGAACAATGTGTCCTGGAGTGATGGTGTGACCTAGAAATTCCAGAGTCTGGTAACCAATCATGCACTTGGTTGGACGAGCAGTAAGCCCTGCTTCCTTGAGCCTATTAAACACTCTCTCCAAGGATTGTAAGTGGTCATCCAGGCTGTCACTGGAAATCAGAATATCATCCATGAATGAGATGATGGATGGATCCTGTAACGGATCTAGTAAAGTCCTCATCATACGTGTAAACACACTAGGTGCATTGCTGAGTCCAAAGGGCATGACCTTGAATTCGTAGTGTCCACTGGGTGTACTGAAAGCCAACAGTGGTCGAATCTCCGGTTTGACTGGTATCTGATAGTACCCCCGACTCAGATCCACCTTTGAAAAGTACCGAGCCTTATGGAGCCTAGCGAATAACTGAGTTGGATTCGGCAAAGGTTCCACCTGAAACTGTGTATGACTGTTCAGAAGTCGGTAGTCTATACACAACCGGTGTTCTCCACTTGGTCTGCGTAACAAAACTACCCCCGCATTGTATGGGGATGTGGATGGTGCAATCACGTCATCCTCCAACAGTTTTTGTATTTCCCCCTCCAGGGCCTTTTCTTTAGAGAATGGCACTGGGTAAACCTTTTGGCGAACAGGCTCCTGTGTGGTCAAAGTCATCTCGAACTCAACCAACCTCGTTCGTCCTGGTTTATCAGTCAGTATCTCCTTATGAGACTTGAGAACCTGGGTTATCCTTTCCCTCTCCTGGGAGGTCAGATCAGGGTTCACGTGCACATCCCTATAGGTTTCCTGGTGTTCCAAGGGATATTCCCTACCCTCGCTGGTTCCCACTTCTGTCTCCACTGCAACTGCCATGGCCATGAGGTGAGCTGCCTTGTCTCCGGGTCTCTCTTCGTATTTCCGCAAGAGATTGATATGGAAAATCTTCGACTTTCCTCGGATCCGGATCTGATAGTTGGTTCTGGATATCACCCTTTCCACGGGAAATGGTCCTTGCCAACCTATCTCCAGTTTGTTGTTTCCCGTTGGGAGTAGCAACAAGACTTTATCTCCCACCTCTAGAGATCTTTCTTTAGACCTACGGTTGTAGTAAGCCGCATGTCTTTTCCTGGCCTTTTTCAAGTTTTGATTTGCCAGAGTCCATCCCTTGTGGAGTTTTTCTTTCAGTTCCTCCACGTATTGATAGGATGAGATCACTTCTTCTGACGTCCCCTCTTCAGTCCAACTCCTCAACATGGCTTCCAACGGTCCTTTGATTGGACGACCAAACAGCAACGTAGCGGGTGGTAGTCCTGTTGAGCCATGAGGAACTTCCCGATAGGCAAAGAGTGCTGCTGGGATATATTAATCCCACCTATCAGGTTTTTCCTGCGCTAGTTTCCTGAGCATTGTCATCAACGTGCCGTTGAAACGCTCCATTTGTCCATTGGCTTGAGGGTGGTAAGGGCTGGTATGTATGTGGTTAGAGTGAAACACCCTAAATACCTCCTCCATGAGTTTTCCACAAAACTGAGATCCATTGTCCGTCAGAATTTGATCCGGAAAGCCTAATCTGGTAAAGGCCTCCATCAGTGCGTCCGCCACTCTTTTCGAGTCAATCGTGGTCAACGGTATAGCCTCACCCCACATTGTACAGCAATCCACCATTGTGAGTATATACTTGTTCCTCTTCCTAGTCCTGGGAAGTGGACCCACGATATCGATGGCTACCCTCTCGAAAGGAGAGTTCATGATGGGCATCTCACCCAACACCACCGGTGCTGTCCAGTGTTTCGGTGCCACCCTCTGGCACTCAGGGCATGACTTCACATACCGACGCACATCATCTGTCATTCCCGGCCAATAGTAATGGCAGGAAATCCGCTGCATGGTGGCGGCAATACCCATGTGTCCACTAAAGGAGATGGTATGCCCCATATGAAGAATCTGGGACCGGTGAGCTTTCGGGACGACCAACTGACCGTATAGGTTGTCTCCCCTTCCTGCTCTCCTGTAGAGTATCCTATTCTTCATGTAGTACTGCCCCCGTCCTGGTGGATCAGCACTTTTCTGCAGCTTTTTGTAGCAAGGACGTAAAGTATCATCCTCACTCTGGGCAGTTCGTAGCTCCCCCGGCATTGGGTTAGTCACAATTGCGTCTGCCTCTTCCGTTTTCGTCTGAGAGCGAGTCTGCATTGCTCCCATATGGATTGGCTCCCTGGGCATTCCCAGAAAGACATACCGGCAACCTAGGATGACTGGAAAAATGGGATCGGTCAATACAGCGGCCTTGATGGTGCCGGTGACGTACCTTGACCGAATCTCCACATTAGCAATGGGCAACTTCATGGTTATAGCACTCTTCTGTGCAGGCTGTATATCCAAGGTTTCACCTGTGAATTGTTCTGGATGTACCAGATCCGCAGAAATCACGGCCTTCCCGTCCAGTCCTGTGTCGTATAAACACTCCACTTGACGACCGTTAACCTCTACCAATTCCACTACAGGTGGTTTTTCCTGGTCTGGAGTCTCTTCCTCGGCCTCGACCTGTTCGGTGGGCTCCACCTTAGGTTTCCCGGGGCACACGACGAATTGAGTGTCTCCTGACTCTCCCCTGCAGTCAATAGCATTGTGCGTGTTTGACTTGCATTGGTTGCACCATTTCCCTGTCCCAGATTTTCTATTGTCGGACTTGAGTGAGCTCTCCTGGTGGCGAGCTTCCTTGTTGACCTTGGCATTTTCCGTGACAACCTCCTTGGAAGTCACTTGACATGCTGCAAAGTGAGGGTTCTTAGCCTTCGATTTGCAGTCCCTCGTATTGTGAGAGGGTGACTTACAAATTGAACACCACTTCTCCGACCACGGTCGTTTTGGTGTAGAGCTTGAAGTGCTCTTGCTTCCCTCCTTCTTCTTCTCTGAACTATCCTCTGATTTTTGCACATAAGGTTCCCACTTTTTGGTTCCTGAGTTTTTGGCTTTCTTCTTGTCATGTTTCTCTTGACTTTTGGTGTTGGTTGAAAGGGTTTCCCCTGCCTCCCCATGTACCTCGACGAACCGTTCTGCTAATTTATTCACGAGGTCAATACGTTCCGCTCCTTGTTCTCCCAGGAACGTCCTGAGAGCTTTAGACATTTGCTTCTTCAGCTGGTCGACCACCATGAGCTCTTCCAGACTCTCATAGTCATGTGCAAACCCAGCCAAATCCATCCACTTATGGAGATACGATTTTAGACACAAACTATAGGCGGCAAACAACTCTCCCGGTTCTCGTTTCGCTGCTCGAAATTTTTTCCGGTAGGTAACCTCGAATCGTTTCAGCAGAGCCGTCTTTAACTCGTCATAATTGTTCTCATGTCCTGGTGGCAGGCGAGTATAAACCTCGTATCCGGTCCCGCGTAATCCCTGGGATAGCTTAAGATTCCATTTGTTACGCTCCAGACCCATAGCAACTGACATAGCCTCGAAGCGTTGAAGGTACTGGTCAATCTTCTCTTTGTCCTCCTCGTAGACCGCTAAAGGAAACTTCATGGCATGGTACCCATGTCCACCTACTGGTGTTGACCCTGGGATGGAGGAACCTCCAACTGCTCCCTCAGTTTCTCCATTAGATTGACTCTTCAACTCGAGTTCCCTCATCCGGTACTCGTGCTCCCTTTTCTGTGCTTCCTGTTCAGCTTCTAATTTCCTAGCTGCTTGTTCAGCTTCAAATTTCCTAGCTGCTTGCTCAGCTTCCAATTTCCTAGCTGCTTGCTCAGCTTCCAATTTCTTAGTTGCTTGCTCAGCTTCCAATTTCTTAGCTGCTTGTTCCAACTCCATCCTTCTCAATTCCAGCTCGGCCTTTCGATCTTCCCTTTCTGCTTGACGATACTCTCTCTCTACTTCCTGTATGTAATCCGTTAGAGCAGAACCCCCCAATCCCATTTCTTCCCCCTTTGCCTTTAATTCTAACGTGCTAAGTTTAGGGGTGGCCATTATACAGAAAGGAAAGCTAGCAGGTCTAGTACAATATAACTGCAAATTACTATACAGATATATGAACAAGTACTATAAATCTAGATATACCACACACAGCACATTCACTCAGTGACAAGAGTAGAATCAGGACCACAGACCTATGCAGACGTGTGACGTGTGAACAGGTAAGATATTAGTCCTAACCCCTATCCACATTCACTCTAGCTGGATTCTCCAAAATGATATCTCCCTCTTATAACTAAGGATCCCGTGTCCAAAGACCCCGTTGTCAGAAGATCCCACTGTCAAAGGTTCCTGCTTGCAGGAGATCTCGCTGTCCAAGGATTCCGTTTATTGGAGATCCCGCTGTCCAAAGATTCCGTTTACAAGAGATCCCGCTGTCCAAAGATTCCGTTTATGAGAAATCCCGCTGTCCAAAGATCCCGTTATCGAGCCCCCAATAATGTCGTGTCCTCCTTTACAGTGTCGTCCCTGGAGTGAAGAGAGCCGACACCCACATTATAATATTTTTTTCCTCTCAATATTCTGGAGAATCCACCAGCTTCCGTCCAACACACTCCATCAGCCTATGGACACCTTATCCTATCACTCTCTCACTGTCGTACTATGCCCCTTCTCATACTTCCCCAACGCAACATACTCAACAACTCTTGCTTCTAAAAATTAATAAAGATTAATTTATTAAAATAAAAGTGCAACGTATATGAGACGTGTATGTGAATAAAATGTGTGACGTGTTCTATAAAGTGTGTAGAATCGGACTCTCAGACAACAACCCAGTCAGCTGATCCCAGTAAAGATAGACCACAGCACGTTACGTCAGAACATGTACAGCTCACCCAGTGCCGAAACCATCTTGCCGGATATTGCTTTGCCTCTGTAGACCTCTGGTAATCCAATTTCAAGATCATCCGAAATAGACACCGGTGGTATTAACAGTTAATCATGGACCGGTTGCACTCTACCCAATGTCCGTTCCTATCGTTCCTTAAAAAAAACTGCACAAGTCCTTTGTAGTGTGTACACAGTTACTACTGTTAATTGTTACTGTACTGGATCCTCCCTCGTGTCTATCTAGCCTCAAGTAGCAAGTCTTGTGTTCTATTACACGAGATTATATAACACTAGGTAACTATTAGACTGTTCTCATTTAGTTACTTCTGTCTGATGCCGTGTGGTGCATCAGTACGCATCACTCTCTTTGGTGAATCAACTTCCTTCTGTATGCAACGTTCTGTATGCAACTTTATTGATTGTGGAACTGGTGTTCTTCCTAATGGGATGTAATTCTTTCCCAAAAACTTGTTGAGTTTCCTTGGATCTGGTAGGGAACCTAGGATAGAAACAACACATCTGGTGATAGTACTAGTCACTGATCCTTTCGGCTGAGTGTAAGCCTATCACCTTGCTTAATGATCTTTAGCTAACTAGACTTAGTCATAGAGCAGATTAGCTACCCACCTAGAGCCGAATCAGGCTATGACAAAGAAAAAATCAGCAAACAGAATGCGGAACCCCGCCCACCAGGGACACCTACGGGAAGATCCCAATTATCCCTCATTACTCAATTCTCAACTAGTAAAGCTTATCAACACTTCACTAATCTATTCTTAACTAGCAGAGTTAATATCACTATTCTTACTCTAACTAGTTTCCACTAACAGTGCTAATCATCACACTATAGTTTTACAAGGCCACAGTCTATATTAATTAGAACTAATATTATAATAGGTTATACCTTAAATGGCACTACTGCAGTCCTATCAATCATATCTACATCTGCCATTATAGGCACGTGTAAAATTAAGTCACTAATTAACACACGGTAGATATTATTTCCACTAAGCACTGCAGTGCCCTGGCACTCCGACTAAAGCATTTTTCAAGTCCCCCTAGTTGGTCCGAACTCGGGTTTATATGGCAAACTACCAAAATTGGCCACGTGACGTTATCCTTTATGCCCCCACACAGGTGGCACAGTGGCAGATCATCCCCTGTCAGGAAACTATTTTCCTGGCTTAAGTCCTGTCAAAGTTGTCAGTAATAGTTTAGATTCTCAAAACAAGCCAGCGAGTTTCTGTCGAGTTACAACAAAGAGTTGCAAATAACCCCGTCAATCCTCTCGATGTGCCGGAAACCAAGAATTGACAGATGCACTGTTTTCTCCCTAGTCGGGCACTTCCGACCTGTTGATAAACTGTCAATCTTCTGTTCCGTGGTGACAATCCCAGCAGCCATTTCCGTCTGATGTCCGGCAGTATAGATGACAAACGGAACCATTCCATATCCTAAGCCGACAATCATATGTGATTCTAACTGTTAATGAACTGCCAACTCGATGTATCCATTCCTTCTCACTCACCACCAAATGTGTATATGGGCTGACCTGATGTAACCCGTGCAGCTGTGTTTACTCTGTTAGTACGACTGTTGTGGCCTAGAAAATATACGCCAAGCAAACGTCGGTATTATTATCTGGTTAACTCATGGCGAGCTCGTGACACTAATGGCGGTGTGTTAGGTTAACAGTGCTCTTCCTCATGGTGGTCGGGTTGTGTGGCATTGTGGCTATGGCCTGGGTGGAGGGCGGTGTTTCCTTGTTAAGCAGGTCTTTGGGGTCCATCAAAGAAGCAAAGAATAGTACCACTGTAACATACCATGCATGTAGTTAGAGACGATTAAGATTGGTTGACGTGAGACTTTCGGAAGTCGGGGTGCGCCACTTTCTAGATGAAAGTATTATTCACTGGCGTGCAACCCCAAATAGTCAGAATTTGACTAGGGACCAAATCTATATGGCTGAACTACAGATTAAGTCCATGAATATCCAACGTACAGCTCCAAGTGGCTCGTAACAACATGAAATGAACTGTGCTGAATATTCGCCAAGGAGTGGGAAGGAGAAGTTTAGCTGAGGTAGATTTTTAAGTCTAGATTTAATAGTAATCGACAATTATCACAGTGCAGGTTTATCTCCCCTGACTGTTCCCTTCCTTGGTGTCTAAGTGAACCCCCACCAATGTACACACACAACACGTATGCACAATTGGAATTAAAAAGTATAACGACTGAACTATGAGTTAAAATAAACTACAACATTTATTGGCTATCATTATTATTAGACATCTGATGTTTTTCAATACTAAAGAACAAACATGTATCAATAACTACTAAGAAAGCACTTTACAACACAATCTTCCTGCCAACTCTATGCTACCAATGCCAAACCTGGACAATGACAGAAAAAGAGAAAAGAAATATCACAACAACAGAAATGAGGTTCCTGAGAAGAATACTCAACGTATCAAGAAGAGATAAGATCAGAAATGAAGAAATCAGGACTAAAGTGGGGGTTAAAGCAGCACTAGATTTTATCAGAAAACAGCAAGTCAAATGGTTTGCCCATGCCCAGTCAACAGCATACCACAACAAGCAATGATGTACAGACCAGATGGAATCAGAGGAAGAGGCCGACCACGTAAACGTTGGACGGAGGAAATAGCAAAGTCCATGGGAATATCGATATTATAAGCCCATACTCGGGCACTCTCACGAAGTTTATACTTCACCTCGACACCGCAAGGTACAAGAGGAACATGATGAGATGAGATGAGATGTTTTTCAAGATGATGATGATGAAATCATATAACATATTGATAGTGGTGACAAACATTACATAACTTCAATGTTACTTGTCAACTATCTGGATATGTGGTCCAGATCTCCACTCTCCAGTAGAAACAAACAAAACAACTTGCTGTTATTCTGACGCCTGTCAGTCCTGGCACTACCTAGTCGTCTCTAGTTCTTGAGATCTATACATAGGTGCTCTTTGTGAGAGCTTGGAAGAAAGCCAAGAATGTGTTATATCTAGTTCTACATCAGTACAATCCTAAGCAATACATATATCCTAGCTCACACATATACAATGACCAGTCTGGCCAAGTTTATCTTCCTGCTCTACTGCGTTCACCAATCTCCTTCTCCCTCCATATCTCTCTCCTACTGTCTTAGCCGGGGGCGGGCTTTTCAATTGCCTCACACGCATGTAATTTTTACATTTCTGCCGTCCTATGTCCATGTCGCTAATACCGACATTCTGAGTCGTACAGCCGCTCCATCCAAAATACACTGAAAGGGTTAAGCATCATATACCCTATACCAGTTGTGGATAATGTCTGTACCATTCCATCTCTGCTACAAATGCGGCCAATAGGTAAGGTGCCAATGCACGCACAATAGCATAACATTTCATATTGGTAGGTTTGCATATGACAAATCACTATACCAAACATGAAATACCCATAAACTATATTAATTAAACTATACATATTATGATACTTTAACATAATAGCATTATGCAAAGTTAGTTTGTATGCATACAAAATGAGACGTATACACATAAAAAGAATATTACGAAGCATAGTCCTAGCATCGTATATTCATATGAAGTTACAAATACATTCATCCCACACACGCTTAAACATTAGGCATATGAAGGTATTCCTAATACATGACATGCAAACAAGTTGTAGTAACATGATTATCTACAACGACTAAGAAACTAATAGTTTCCATAGAGTAACAGACATCTAACCTGATGAATGAAATTCAAAAGTATGCCTCACAAAAGGTAGCTACTTGTAAAGAATAACCCTTATAGCAATATGATATTGTACACAGAACTTAGAAATAATAGTGCACACTCAAGTAACCTATGACATTGATAGTTGCAATAACCTAGCTCAGATATAGACTGGAAATCAGTACATACATCTAAAAGACTTAGATAGTTACTAAGCTGCCATAAGGATTGATAATGAAGTAGGACAATCTCAGCCTATAAAGAGAGGTGTTAGGCAGGGATGTGTAATGTCTCCAGATCTTTTTTCCCTATACAGTGAAAATATTTTCAGAAATGTAGAAGACCTAAATGGAATCAGCATTGGAGGACGAAACATAAATAACATTAGATATGCAGATGATACAGTATTGATTGCAGACAATGCACAGGATCTGCAACAATTAGTAGATGCGGTTGTTGTACACAGTGAGCAGCTGGGGTTGGAATTAAATTGTAGGAAGACACAGGTTATGGTCGTCACTAGGAAGAACGAAGTACCACAATGTAATATACAAGTAAATGGGAATATTCTTCAACAAGTGAATCGGTTCAATTATCTCGGAACAGTCATAACATCTGATGGCAGATGCCTTGAAGAGATTAGAACAAGAATCGCCTTGGCGAAAGTAGCCTTTAGCAAGATGAAAAACATTCTGACCAATAAAATGATGTCAATTGAAACGAGAAAAAGAGTGTTGAGGGGATACATAGAGCCTGTTCTTTTGTATGGATGTGAAACTTGGACAATGTGCAGTCAAGCTGAAAAACATCTGATGGCTGCAGAAATGTGGTGTCTGAGGAAAATGCAAAGAATATCATGGACAGATAGAAAAACCAATGACCAAGTACTACAAGAGACAAATGAAAATCGTAGATTGATTAGAGAAATTAGACGTAGACAGTCAAAAATTTTTGGACATGTTATGAGAAGAAATGGACTGGAGAACTTAGTGACAGCTGGCAAGATCGAAGGGAACAGACCAAGAGGAAGACCGAGAGGAAAATACCTGGATGGCTTGGCCACATGGCATGGACGAGACAGGAACACTGAGCTGATCCACGACTCTGGTGATCGAGTGAAATGGCGAATCATGACCGCCCACGCTTTCCGGAATGGCACATGATTGATTGATTGAGTTACTAAGAAATCTACATTTCTAGTGAAGTCTATCAGACATATGACTACAGACATTGAAGTGGTTGCCTACCTGTTTCGACTGATTTTCGTAACTAACACGAAACAGGTCTAGGGAGCCTTATTTAAGCTGAGTCCAGCAGACTGAGTCTGAGACACTATTATCTCCTTGGCGCCTTTCGGTCTGGTTTACATGCCACAATTCACATTTCCCCAGAATTGCTTTAATTGCCTTCATCCGATCTGTTTCACAATCCTTACAGTGCAGACTCCCAACATGTCCAGTCATAAATTCTGTCTGAACTGGCCTTCACACCTTGCTCCTCTCTGTCTGGTACAAAGTCCACATGCCCAGTGTTAATTGCCTCTGTCAGACACACAACACCTACTTTCTGGATCCAGTCCGAATGGTTTATTTTCCTTCTAACACCCCGCCTTTCTACCTTTCTACAGGTAATTACTAGCCTCTAGTCAAGTTTTGGATCGGTTTTACAAGGTCTATTTCACACTCTACTGAGTCTGTGTGATCTGCTGGACTTGGCTTGTTTACAGCCCCAGGTTGCTTGCGTCATGCCTGGGCAGTTGTACGTGCCATATACAGTCGTGGTCCGTTTAACACTGCATGTCTGTGTGGTATTATTATCAATTCAGAGTCAGTTTCTTCCTCCCCCAGCATTCTTTATTATAGAGAATTGCATTTGTTCTTCTGTAACTTCTTTACATGGTCCATCAAAAGTGAACCGAAAATTGTTCTGGGATGTAAAGGCTGCATTTCACGACAGAGACTAGCTGCATTATTCTGTAGAAAATTTAGCTGAACAATTCAACTAATCTAGGAAACATCTACAAATAGCTTAAAGTGGGTTGGCAGTGGGCATATGCTCCACTGGTAGTGAAAGGCAGTAGCAGCATAACACCATGCATCGAACTCATAGAGAAAGAACAAATAAGGCAGTAGCAGCATAACATGGATCAAACTCATCAAGAGACCACAATTAAAGCAGTAGCAGCCCAACATCATGCATCGAATTCACGGAGAGACAACAAATGTTGTTTGTCCATCAAGAATGATGATGACCATTCATTTCATCTAGTGGGGTTGAAGGTGTGGCGCCGTGGGTTCTAAGATGGCTGATAAGGCCTATTTTGGCTCGAAATGTTCTTTGACAATGTGGGCAAGGAATGCTTGACGTTTCTGGAGGAGGATTTCCTGCAGTGGTTTTTCTGTCCTGCCTTTTCTTCACAGCTCTTGCAGTCCTGGTTGCCTCACATATGACTGCACCCTTGCGTAATGATGCACGCCACGAATTTCGTTCTCTGGCTGCAGCCTCCCAGGTGTCATGATGAATTCCAAAAGCATTCAGTGAGATTTTCAGAGTGTCTTTAAAGCGTTTCCTCTGGCCACCTTGGGAGCGTTTACCACAACGCAGTTCGCTGTAGAAAATTCGTTTAGGGAGCCTGTGATCCGGCATGCGAGTCAAGTGACCAGCCCAACGAATCTGATTCTTCATCAGTAGAGTGTGGATACTGGGCATGGACGCTCTTTCTTGGACTTCAGTGTCTGGAATCTTGTCTTGCCATTTAATCTTCAGTAGCTTCCTTAGGCAGACTGTGTGGAAGTGGTTTAATTTCCTAGCGTGTCGCTGATAAACAGTCCAGGTTTCACAAGCATATAGCAGTGTGGATAATACAACTGCTTTGTAGACTTTTAGCTTTGTTTGCAGGCTTATTCCAGTTCTGTCCCATACATTCTTGTACAGTCTGCCAAAGGCCGCACTGGCCTTGGAGATTCTTGCATTCACTTCGTCATCAATTGTGGCAGCTTGTGACACAGTGCTGCCAAGATAGGTGAATTTGTCCACAACACTTAGTCTATGATCATTCACTTTGATATTCGGCACAGTGTGATTATTCCCTGGAGCTGGCTGGTACATAGCTAGAGTCTTCTCCAAATTGATATTGAGCCCAAAGTTGGCACATGCATGTGAGAAAGCTGAAACATTATGTTGCATGTCCGCCTCTGAGTTGGCGTATAGAGCGCAATTATCAGCAAACAGGAGCTCTCTGACGGTGTTGCTGTCAATTTTGGTTTTAGCTTTCAGCCTTCTGAGATTGAATAACTTTCCATCCATACGGTAGTTGATGTCTATTCCAATGTTGTCGTTCTCGAAGGCATTCATCAACATGGCTAAAAACATGAGGCTGAACAATGTTGGTGCCAGGACACATCCTTGTTTCACTCCTTTGGTCATATTTTGCCATAATCTTCCACAGTCCTTCTCTGCTGACCGTATCAAAAGCCTTGGTAAGGTCAATGAAAGTGGAGAACATTTCGCAATTCTGTTCCTGACATGTCTCTTGCAGCTGCCTTGCAGCGAAAATCATGTCAACAGTTCCACGTTCTTTTCTGAAGCCACATTGACTCTCAGGAAGAAGACCTTGATCGAGATGGGCTGTGAGGCGATTGAGAAGAATTCTGGCGAGTAACTTCCCTGCAATTGAAAGCAAGGAGATGCCTCGGTGGTTGTCACAGGATTGGCGGTTTCCTTTACGTTTGTAAAGGTGGACTATTGACGAGTCCTTGAAATCTTGTGGCATGGCCTCGTTCACCCATATGTTTGTAAAGACCTGGTGACGCTGCTCTGTTAGGACCGGCCCACCTGCCTTGTATATCTCTGCTGGGATGGAGTCAGGACCAGGTGCCTTGCCGCTGGAGAGTTGCTGTATAGCTTTGTTTACTTCCAATATGGTTGGCAGGTCATCAAGTGTCTCATTGGTGGGAACTTGAGGAAGGCAGTTGATGGTTTCATCATCGAAGAAGGAAGTTGCATTTAAGATGTTGCTGAAATGCTCTGCCCAGCGTTGAAGGATTTCTTTCTTATCGGTGACCAATGTTCCCCCATCTGCACTGAGGAGGGGAACTATGCCTGGTGATGTAGGACCATAGTCCGCTTTCAGTGAGTCGTAGAAGTTTTTCATATCATGTCTGTCAGAAAAGCCCTGAATTTCATCAGCTTTGCTGCTCAGCCAGGAGTCCCGCATGTGCCGAAGTTTCTGCTGCACTACTCTCTGAATGTTCTTGAAGGCATCCTTTTTCTATGTTGACTTCGGGTCATTCAAATGTGCCTTAAGGAGAAGATGTTTCTCGGCCAGCAATTGGTTGATGTCTTCGGAATTTTCATCAAACCACTCTTTATGCTTTCGGAGGGCTGGACCCAGGATTTTCATAGCAGTGCTGTAAATTATGTCCTTTAGGGCTCTCCATTCTGTTTCTGTATCCTGTTTAGCTGCAGCATTGGGCTTGAGGCGGTCTTCCAGCATATTTTCAAACAACTGCTGCATTTTTTTTGCTGTTTAGGTGGGGGGCATTTAGCTTTTTATGCATTTTCACCCCTTGAGGACGCCGTGGTGGCCTGATGTGAATGTTTATTTTCGAGACAATGAGACGATGGTCTGTCCAACATTCGGCACCACACATGGATTTTGTCACTCGAACGTCTTGTCTGTCACTCCTCCTGACAATGATATAGTCAATGAGGTGCCAGTGTTTCGAGCGAGGGTGCATCCACGATGTCCTATTTCTCATGGGGAGACGGAAAACTGTGTTCGTAATCAGGAGATCATGTTCGGCACATGTCTGAAGGAAGTCTGCTGTTACAATTTCCGACTCCATGCTTTCCAATAATGCTACTCCAAGAGGTGGTGTCCGTGCCTACTCTGGCATTGAAATCCCCAAGGAGTATAAGTTTGTCTCCTTTGGGAACAGATGTTAATACATTGTGCAGGTCTTCATAGAACTTGTTCTTGACATCATCTTCGTTGGTCATAGTTGGTGCGTAGACAATCACAATGGTTGCATGCTTCCTTCCATTCAGCAGGGGCAACTTAATGGTCATGAGCCTGTCGTTTATAGCCTTTGGAAATCAAGTTAATTTGCCGACCAGGGCCTACTTGATGGCAAATCCCACACCGGATTGGCATCTTTCCTCGCTTTTCCTTCCACTCCAGAAAAATGTGTAGCCGGCACCTATTTCACAGATTTGGCCTTCTTCTGCAAGTCGTGTCTCGCTCAAGGTTGCAATGTCGATGTTGTACCTGCCCAGCTCTTTCCCAATTAGTGCTGTTCGTCTCTCTGGACCCGACACGCCGTCTCTGTCAAGTAGGGTGCGTACATTCCAAGTTCCAATTGTTAAGGGAATATGGTTTACACTTTTAGCTTTGCTTGTTTTAACTTTATTTGTATGTCGACCACAGTTAGGGTACCCACTAACGGCGGCTAGCTGGTTAGGTAGTGATGGAGCAGACAATGTTTAGGGCACTTTTTCTAGCCCCTTCCTCAGATATGGAGGTGAGCAGTGTGTTCCTATAGAGGGCTGCTCAGTCGCTCAGGGGGCTGCCGAATCCCACTGCTGCTCCGGTCAGTAGAAGACGACCATATGGCCTGAGCCGCCCCTGTGCAGGTCTGCGACTACGGCTGTCAGCGTACCCACGCTTGCCGCTCGCCCATCGTCACAGGGCTTGAAGGTGATATATGACGTTGGATGAAGAATGACTTGCGCGATATCGTGGATTAAAGTGAGGAAGAGTTGCGCAATTCGTCGACCTCACTCTCTCGCCCGAGTCCATCTGAGTCCAGTGGCAAGACACGTCGAGACGACTGGAGACGAATACAGGTACCGTGGATGACCAGGGCGCTCTACGTGCCTTGCCGTGCGCATTACGTTCCACAACGCTTTGCAGGTAAACGCCGTCTTGCCCGTTGAATCAGGAATGATTTCTTCCGCGCAGTCTGCCGAATCCTGTCTTCACATGCTGGGTAGGCATACCCTAGTTTACTGCTTGGTTTGACACCAAATCGGCTACCCATGCCTGGTTTAGCCAGCCACTCACAGCTGTTGCCCGGGGGATGGCCGCTGTCGCATGCTGACAGCTACTAGGAGCCACAGGCACGAGCTGGGTGTCAGGCGTGGACCAGTGGGGGATGGGTCCCGAAAAGGACATGAGAGTCATCCTTACCAAAGGTGCTACCAATGCCTGACACCACGTACCCCCCACAAATAAGGCAGTAGCAACATAGCATCATGCATCGAAATTCATCGAGAGACAACAAATAAGGCAGTAGCAGCATAACACTGTAACAAGACCCCAGGGCTTGGATAGGTATGTTACTATTAGTTAATATCCCCAACCTTTGGTCCGACCACCCCAATAGGACTTTCCATCTACAGGGCCCCACACAAGCCGGGACAGCTGACCTTCCCTCCCCACCTATGGATTCCTACCCACATGGGGCTCGGACAAGACAACAGTCATACTAGTACTCAAAGCCATGGTCAACAAAGCAAAATTTAATTTCTTAATACGTCAACCCGAACTCGGGGAGGGAGGGCTGTAAAGCCTGGATAGAAGACAATATGTACACTCCGCTGAAAGAGAACAGCGAGAAGATCTACATATGATCAGTCATCATCATAGAGCATGTGACTTCTGTTCGTGCGGTCGTCCCATCGGGCTAACCACTCACCCGATGAACCTCCGGTGCAAAGGAACTCCAAGTCGTAGACTTTTCCAGAGTTCTCTCCTTCCACTGTGAGTAAGATCTCGGACTGGTCAGGTGTGTGTCGATACCTGACTGGCACTTCAACGATGTTCACTGGTCATCGCTCGATGACGGACTCAATCGCAACAAGTTTCACTCTACTGATGACTTATGGGCGACCCTAGGGTTCTAGATGTCCCCATCTGATAAGTACTGCCGCACAATACAATATAAGATAAGACAAGAGCCTGGTTGCTCTTTGGCATCTCAAAGTCACTTGGATGAACTATTCTGCAACATAAGACTGCAGCGTTGCTCCACTGACTAACACTTTCACTGGTTAATACCTCCAATGTAAGAATGTAACAATTCAGCATATTCACAATGTCACAAGTCTACACAGCACTTTAAGCATCTAATGACTTCACAGAGTAGCAGTGTCACAGTCCATCAACGCACCTAGGAATGGGGTAGCTCCCTACCCGAACATGTATGTCCCTCCGGTGTTCATGAAAATAGCAGACAACTGTTGTGGTTCACTGACCACGTTCAAGGTTTCCCAGAGGATCACAAATGTAGATCCACACAGGAGTTAGATGAATCATTATACATTGGCCCTCACCAAGACCCAGCCGGGCCTGAAACATATTTAAACTGGCCATAGTGGTTACTGTTCAACAGAGTTCACTTCCTTCAACTCAACTTGTAATAATGTCATCAAGACTGCACATGTTAATAACGAGTTACCTCCGAGTCTTCATAGAAATTCACCAATACCTTACTGCCGTGAATCAGGAGACGCCTCAGTCCTAGACCCAATTTGGACCTGTTGACCAAATCTTCGTCGGACTCGTAGCGGTTGTCTTAGCTTAGACTCACCGTGACTTTCTAAAACTCAGGTTTCTGTAATGTGTTGACTCTGACAGATTCATATGACCGCTCCCAGTATTGCCTCAAAACATCACATTGACTGGCACTGGAACGAGCTGGTCCAATTTAGTTCATGGTATAACTCTCGAATCTCCATCGTATAAACATACCCTGAAACAAGGAGGTCGGCGAGAGTACTCGGCTACAACTGCGACTAACATGCACATCAACAATATCACAAGCATCAGTACATCATATCATAACACAATGATATAATAGATAATCAACATAGTAGATCATCTCTCCTAACAAAGAGGTACATGCATGAGAGTGCATTAGTGCGCAAGTAGATAGTCAAGTAACTCTTCTGTGCAACATCTGGCCCGATAACACCAGAGTAGTCTGTTTGACTCTGTCATAGGATCCTACTACCTGGTGTTATTCCAGTCCTCCGTTTCTCCTCCAACAACAACCGTAGAATACACCTAATTGTCTTTCAGTGTAGAGGTTTAATTCTCTGGGAGGTGTCCAGCCGGACATGTCCTCCTCATCCATATAACTCAACAATTAATTAATCACTTAACCCATTGATCAATTAATTAAACAAAATTGATTAATGACTTCCTGGCATTAATCAATTTCTAAATCATGACTAATTAATAACTTAACAGCATTAACAAACTCATAAACTAAGCTAATGCTTTTGTCCTGGGATCTCTGTCCCAGACCAGGTTGGACTTTTCTTAGCTGACCTTGTCTCCTGCCGGTCAAGTCTGTGCAGGTCTATCACAGGCTTGGTGGCAATCCACCTAGTAGTCTTTCCCGCAGACAGCTGTGGAAACAGTACCTTGCTTCCGTGGTGATTTAGACCACGTCGTCCTGTTTAGAATTTCATCCAGCACATAAATCGTCATTCCTCCCGTAAGTGTGGATTGAATCCGTCATGTGTAACTCCCTCCCCCTAGTAGATGTGTTTCCCCACTAACAGGGTTGGGTTTACAGAAGAAAAGAAAAGTAGAGTCATTCATAAACGTTCCGCTCGTATTTCGGATCAGTACAAACGCAACGGCTTCGTTTACAGCGCGTCGCGTCGCCCTCGATCGGGCATGCAAAATCAACAAGCAGTGACATCATAAATCTTCAGATAATTCATAACTACCACAATCAGGTAACGATGAAGCATTCCTACATAGAATTCTAATAGCACTGGCGTCCTACCATAGTAACTACTTCACTGTGAGTCCTGATGGAAATAACAACACCTTGGTTCCAGGAATTAATAAAACATAATTTATCTAATGCATAAGGCACATCACTATCTAGCTAAGCAAAGAACACATCACTTGCTTGCTCCGGCAGATAACTCATCACTAGTAATGGATCTAATATCACACAGCCTAACTAGTGTCAAGAATTCCTCACGGCCCTAGCTATGCAATCAATGAACAAGGTTGTTAACACACTAGCTAAACATAGTTGTTAAATTACCCAAAACACACTCACAAGTAGCAGTGATAAATTAATAGTAAATAACCTGCACTAACAATCAATGGTGATGTGATTATCTACACAGATGGGTCGGTGTTGAGAGGTAGGATAAGTGCCTGGGGGTTCTTAGCAAAAGCTAATGGTCGACGTTTTGTGCAGGAGAGCCTGGCATATGATACCACAACATCTAGCTTAAGAATGGAGGTGGAGGCGGTCAGTGCAGCTTTTCGCTGGATGGAGAATACGACACACACACACATCGTGATTGTAACTGACTCAGAAAGCATGCTGAGTAGGGTGATGACAGGCAAGCTTCTTGCAGAGTGGCTTGCTTCGCTTCGGAAGTCACGGGTAGCAAACATTGTCTGGATCTTTTCTCTGGGGCATGCTGGTATGCTGGGGAATGAACAGGCGGACAGACTGGCTGGCTCGGCAAAACTTGGTGGACTATTGAAGCATGACAAAGCTGACGTGGTTGCGGCCTTGTGGGAGCAATATACACCTCGGGGGAGAAATGGATCACCATGGTCTGGCAAGAATGCGACAGCGAGGGGTGACGGGGGGATCTTGCCAACGATCGACGCTCAGAGGAAAGGCGAGACGGACATATAATCAGATTGCTACGAGTACTATTAGTGTTGGAACTCTTCGCTGGCTGTTGAGGATGGGGACGGAGCGCTTATGGGAATGCCCTGAATGCTGTGATATCGGTTCCTAAATCAATCAATCAATCAATCAATCAATCATTCAATCAATCAATCAATGTGAATATATTTAATATAACAACGTTAGGTATATTTTCCACAATAACGTCTGTTTTGCAGAACTAAGTATGTATTACTAACTACACATGCCTGATGTATCAGCGAGAACAAACACCTGTATTCACAGTAGGCTTCTGACCTAAATATTCCCTAGCCGATCGATACAGCTAATTATGTATTAAGACGGTCGGGCAGAAAAACACTCGTGTCTCGCTTACAATCATTTACGCGGCCGGCGCTTTGTTACGAACAACTTCTAAGTTATAATGTATGTACCTTTAATAGAGAGTCACTGCAATTATGGACTTGATCGGTGTCACGCCCTGGCAAGCTTTGCAGACATCAATTTTCCACAGCCATAAAATTACGACCGTTCTCAATGACAGACGGATGGCGACTGAGCTCACCGGTGTTTTTGCACCCAGCTTCGAATCCTTCTCGACCCCTGAGAATCTCATGGGTCACGGAGAAATCCGGATTCCCGTGGAACCGATGTGAATGTATGTCCTACGTGACTGCTACCAGCACGTAGACACACCCTGGATCTTTCCTTCTTCTCGAACAATCGAGAAATCTCTAGAAAGGACAAAAATAGCAGGGGTTTCCCTTAGCTATTTTAAGATCAGACGGGAGACCACCCGTCTATTTCCGACCGATGGGGTTTCCTGCAGAGTAAAGACACGGGATCTGGGTGGTTTTGTCACAAACACCATGCATCGAATTCATCGAGAGACAACAAATAAGACAATAGCCGCATAACATCATGCATGGAATTCATGGAGAGACAACAAATAAGGCAGTAGCAGCATAACATCATACGTGGAACTCATCAAGAGACAACAAATAAGGTGGTTTGGATGTCTTAGAATGAAACGCAAGCAACAACCTAAAAGATCATGAAGCCATAAATGATGTAGATACAGAATCAGAGGGAGACCAAACCGTAAGATAGACAACATCGAGCTTGCACTAAACAGACGCGTATACGATACAACAAGGGCGACACATCTGGCCTTAGAACGGCAGCTTAGACACCTCCCGACCTCTCGAGCAACGTTAAGTGAGAATACGGTAAAGAGGAATTACCGAACTTGGAATATACAGACACTAGATAGGGGACAATTTATATTTACTTCTTCTTGTCTACTACTTCTTTCGTTTATTCTCAGATTTCTAACCTGCATTCAGATCGGAATTCGGGTGATGTTGTGAAAAAATTTAGATCTCAGTAGAGTGCATGTGTCTGCGTTGTGTGCATCTGTGCATATCACCTTCTTTTTTTTTTTAAGAATAGGCTTTAGTGTCAAGGCAGGTTATTTGCATATTCATTCACAAATAATCTACCTTTGACTTAATGATACGGCGACCGTGAAGTTTGCCGTATCTTCTTATCAATCAAAGCATGATTTCCGTGCTTATTCTCGCTTTCTCGGTATTCGGTATATTACTATCAGATTTCCTATAATTGTAACAAGCCAGCCTTTTTGCTTGATATGATAAATAACATCAGTGAAAGATGAATACAACGGTTCTCGAAATGGGAAGTGTATAAAGGAACAATGCCAGAAGTATTTGAAGAAGGGAAAATAATAACTGCAATGAGGTAACATACACGCTACATTACTTTCATAAACCAATAGCAGATCTGCTGACAATGTCTGAACTGATGACAATGTCTTTACTTAGTGAATTTAAACATAAAGGTCACAAACAATAGGCTTCACAATGTGTTACCTGGCATATGTCGCTGCTTCTCGCCACATGCATACAGCAGTTTTATATCAAGAGATATCAAGAGGGTGAATAGATTCATCATATTTCATTAATCTGGATTATGCAGACAGAAAGACTTCACAGTGACTCCGCGATTCGCGTGTGAAGAACAAATGCTTCACGTTCGAACAATATCAGGGACTATGAGTATTATGCATTTCAGCGGATATATTCACTTCATCTATTCACTTCTGCAGTCTTCGACGGCAGTAGATCCACTTCGTTGAGAGACATGGAAGTAAGAATTAGCACGGCCAGACATGAGAGGCACATCGGGAGAACGAGGGGCTTCGTCAACCAACACAGAACTGGCTCTGTCAGCCACCGAACAACTGGTGCATGCGTTGTAGGTGGGGGAGGGAGGGGGGGATCTGGGCCCCTATGAACATGTCCGGAGTGCAAGCATGATACCCCAACAGATAACTAACTTCTGCAGTGTGCACCTGACGAAATGCAGCGAAACATGCCTGACAACACATTGGTCAATCTATTGTTTCTGACCTCCGTGTTAAGATGTCTTCATCGTTGAGAGCAGAGTGTTAGTGATTGGATCCAGTGTGTCTGTGTCACATACCAAACAGTGCAAATGAAATACGCCTATGTCCATGCCGTTAAAGCAACGTAAACATGGTGTTAGATCCATGTATTTTGTGACCGCTCGGTACACAAGGGCTGATGTGGTCATTATTATACCGGGTATCTTTACATTCGCCGGTCTCCCGGGCTTAGGTGTTAAACGACTTTCGACTAACACATGAGTACATATACAGCGGGACTGGCAATTCAGCAGTGCAGTGCTCTAAGTGCTGCAGTGCTCTAAGTGCTCTAGAGCTGCAGTGCTCTAAGTGCCAGAAGTTTTGGCACACCCGTGCCACCTGCAAGAGTGAGGTTGAGGTTTGCAGATACTGCTCTGGACCTCATCCATACAGCCAGTGCCAGCACGCAAAGATCGACAAGGACTTCAGGAGGCCTAACAATAACAGAAAATGCGCCAACTGCCTCGGCAACCACGGTACCAGGTACCTCGGCTGCCCCTGCCACCAAGACAGCAAGGAAGCTATGAAGATCGCCATCAAGACTAACCTGCCCTATAAAGAAGCTAGGAGGCAGTACGAGGCCACCAATAGACTCACCAAGAGTGACAAAGCTCAACTGGAAGGCCAACTGAAGGACCTGCGATCAAAGTTCACCAGCATAGAGGAGGAAAAAAACAAAACGCAAGAAACACAGATAACAGCTGCTCAGCGCATCCTGGACGAGGCGAGGCAAGTTCAGCAGAAAATCGAACAGGATGTCGCCCGGATGGCTGTTATACAGGCTGAGATAGAAGAAAGGCTATCAAGCAGGGAAAAAGAAAACGACAAGAAGCAAGAAACACAGAAAACGACCGCTCAGCGCATCCTCGACGAAATGAAGCAAGTCCAGCAGCAGATAGCTCAAGATTACGCTCGGATGGCTGCTTTAAAGGCTGAGACGGATAAACAGCTACTTAAAATACAAGACACTTTTCATGAGGTGCTCGACCTGCTCCAGACCAAGACCCAGACAGCCTCACCCGAACCAGAGGAAACAAGAGCACAAACGGACGAAGAAGCAACAGAGGAAGAACGATATCGCTCACCACCAAGACCCGACTGGCGAACGCCGAGAAGATTCGAAGGCAACCCACGACGGGGAAATAGAAGGAACACCAGGAGAGACGACAACTGGTAAAACTCCCTGAAGGAAGCAGCACCATATGACGGGGTGGGTACCCAATTACTCCGGGCCTCAACAAGTGCGCGACTCTGCCCAGACATGTAAAACCTCATCAAGACAGCAACGAACGCAATCAACCCATCAGAAGCCGGGAAGCTGACAACAAGCGGCCCAAAATACGAAAGAGAAACTTCAAGCTACACCATAAACACCCTACGTAGCCAAGTCGGAAAACGAAGGCTGAAAAGGGGTACTCGTACAAACATTGGAATTGGAATTGGAATTCAGCAAAAGATATAGTTAGTTGCATATCCTTTACATGACGTCGCAGTCAATCCCAGAATTTTTTGACTGTTTGTGATTACAAGGAAAGTTTACTTTCAGTAGTTTGCCATTACTTTCTGAAGATCAGCAATCATATAATTGTATGGAAACCAAAGCTAGGCAGCCAGCTTATAAATCGCCGACAGTAGTGTGTCGAACGCGGTATGCGGGAGTATGAATTGCATCCCCGTAAGGTTAACGCGGTCAACAAATGCCCGCAGAAGTCGGATGTGTCGGCCCAACGGCGCAAAGCCAGAACGCAGCTCTGCTGCAAACAGGCACAACGCAATCACGTCCGAAAAAAAAAAACAACAACAACAACTCTGGATGAACGCAGCAGAAGCAGCAGCAGAAGAAGAAGAAGAAGAAGAAGAAGAAGAAGAAGAAGAAGAAGAAGAAGAAGAAGAAGAAGAAGAAGAAGAAGAACAAGAACAATTACAAGAAGAAGAACAAGAAGAAGAAGAAGAATTACTGCGTCCGTAACCCCCTCGTCAGAGAGCCGAAAGATATAGACTGTAGAGGAAAACCTTGACCTCGCTGTACTTGTACGGATTTAGCGTAAGCTCACCCTAGATTGTTTCATACTTTAGAAATTGAAAGTTTCTAGCCACACAGGAAGTTCACAGACGCGATCAACATATAGTAGTTTCTTGTCTTCAATCCAGATAGGAAGTTATCAGAGTGCCGGCATAAGCTGGCCCTGCCTGCCTGCCTTCTTGTCTGCATGCCTGCCTGCCTGCCTTTCTGCCACCTACCTACCTACCTACCTACCTACAAACTGCCCCCCCCCCCTTAAATCTACTTACTCACCTACCTATCTGTCTGTGTGTCTCAACTTGAAATTGCGTGAGACAGAGATAATGCACATAAAAAGCGGGATCGCAGCACATACCGTCCTCTTAGAAACAAAGTTCAATATACTATACGAAGGGAAAAGAAAAATTGCTTTAAGATTTTAGTAATGATAAAATGATAAGGAAGGCAATTAACATCTTGGCAAACAAGTATAACTTCCCAAATTCTTTACCATCAAATCATATTACATGCGACCAATTCAGTAATTTTTTTTTCAATGTGACATAGACCAGTTGAAGGCTTCAATACCAGATTCTCCTTGCAACTTATCTTTACTGTCATCGTTTTGCGAGAATAGATGCTCCCGGGATATTCATTCTGACATACCGCTAATGGCAATCACTGAAGTATTCACTTACCTCAGTAACCCAATAAACACAACCTCATCTGGGTTACATGAAATCAGCAACCGGATTCTCCGTTGTGCTGCACTAGTGATCTGTGTATCATTAACCTATGTATATAATCAGTGTCTCACCAAAGGCCACTTTCCATCAGCTCTCAAAATCGCTAAAGTGTACCCTCTTCTTAAATCTGGTTCATTTGACAATGGTCCCCCGAACAATTACAGACCCATTTCCTTACTATCATCACTATCTAAGCCACTAGAACAACACATCCATAAAGCAACATTACAGTATTTAGTTCGCAACAAGCTTATTGTTGACAGTCAATCAGGATTTCGACCAAAATATTCTTGCTATACGGCCCTAACAAACATGATAGAAAATTGGCACCAGAATATAAACAACAACAGTCTATATGGAACTGTGTTTATTGATTTCAGGAATGCATTTGATATGATAGACGATGTTATTTTAATTTTTCAAAAACTTGAGACAATGAAAATTGGCCCTAATATAGTCAATCTAATAATACCTTTTCTATCAAACAGAAAAGAAGTAATTTCAGACAATAAATCTCTGTCTCAAACCACTACATTCAATACTGGAGTACCCCAAGGCTCTATTCTTGGCCCTCTATTTTTTGCCATATATATATATATATATATATATATATATATATATATATATATATATATATATATATATATATATATATATATATATATATATATATATATATATATATATATATTAACGATCTACCTTTGCATCTTTCGTCGTCCTACGATCTATTTGCAGACGACTTTACAGTGTATACAAACTATGAAAACTGTAATTTGCTGGACTCGTCTTTGCAACAAGAATTAAATAATGTAGTTAGGTGGAGCTATTCAAACCGTATGCAAATTAACATCACTAAAACAAAATCAATGTTATTAATAACCAGACAAAGACTTCATACGCTAAATTCACGCACAACACTTCAACTTCACATCGATAACATGCCAGTAGAAAGTGTAACTGAGCACATAACATTAGGACTAATCATTGATAGAAACCTAACCTTTAATTCCCACGTTCAAGCGCTCATTAAACTAACAGCGAAAAAAGTCTACAACTCGCCAAAATAAAAAAATTTCCTTGATGAGGACACAAGGAAAATATTCTATACTTCTCACATACAGACACATTTTTACTACTGCCCTACAATCTGGGAAGGTTGTTGTTGTTTTTTTTTTTTTTTTTTTTCAAGCACCAAGTGACTTTACTCACTCCAGAAACGAGCCATGAGTTTAATTTATAGCAAACATTTATCTGACAATCCTAGCTTGCATAAACGCCTTCAGTTACTACCACTCAGCAAACGCCTGCTTTTCAATAAGGCCTAACTAATTCACAAAATCCTACATCGGAATGCCCAAAATTACCTTTGGCCATTGTTTAAATATAATGCTAGACACAGTAAACGATTTAATATATTACACATTCCGTAGCCTAGGATTGACTTATACAAAACAAGCTTAACGTAACAAGCTTCCGCAGCTCAGCTGTGGAACAATCTTCCACAAGAAATGAAAAACATCACCAATACCTATACATATAATCTCAAATTATTCGAATACTATCTCAGAACGGATTACCTTCCCCCTTAATAATAGAAATAATAATAATAACAAAACCCTAATATAACAGCTAGTCCCCTTTTGGTAGACCAAGAATGGTCAAGAATCTTTCCAAGCAAGTGATTCAGATAAGTACCTTTTATTAGTTTAATATTGTCATAGCGTGTTTCATGTAGGTTTGTGTCGGTTTGTATTTGTTTGTCCTGTGCTGACGAAGGCTTTGGCCGCAACGTCAAATTTTTCTCTTGTAGTCGTGTTTTAGTAAAGCTCACAATCTACTTCTCGTTTTTTCGGTGATTCATTCATTGCCTTTTGGTAGACCAGTATATTCCACATAGCTAATAACAAATGTCACACCATTACTCAATATTACTGAGTCGTGTAGTATTGACGTTCGCATTTTGCCCATGCCTTTATAATGCATATCTTTTATATTGTTGCTGTTCTCTGTTAGCCTTGAATGATGTATGAATTAAATATTGTATGAAAGAGGGTGACAGAAGGGCAGAATGTTAGACGGGCCTGCGTGCCCAATTCTTAACCCTTTAAAAATAAAGTTCGTTCGTTCGTTCTCTCTGCCTCCGTGTCTTTTTGTACATCTGTACGTCCGTTTGCCCGCTCTATAACGAAGCGGCTACGAATGGAATTCTTAATCCCGCATATCGCGTTCAAAATACAGCTGAGGGCGATTTAGAAGCAGACCGCTTGCATTGGTTTCCATATAAATAAATTAAATGTTTTCAGAAAGCAATGGCAAACTACTGAACGTGAACTTGCCCATGAACCACAAACAGCCAACATAAGCTGGAGTTGACTGCTACGTCCTGTAAAGGATATGCAACTAATAGGAAGTAGTGGTGTGTCACAGTTATGACTTTAAAGTTGTTACTATGGTAGCAGACATGTTGTATTTTATATAAAATCAAATGGCGCCCATAGGGAAAACAACAGTATAGCTGTTTTAAGTATAATTTGATTTATTAGCCAGTGGCAGTTACGGGAAGTTCGAATAAGAATATTTATTCCCACACCTCTTAATAAGTTAAAAGAGTATCAAACCTTGACCTGTAAAAATACAGTTACTTACCTGGAGGTCTTAAACCCTAACCCTCTTCAAGTACTCTTTGAGACTGTACACCATGGGTGGCCAACACGAGGCCCGCGGGCCGCATGCGGCCCGCCAGCAATCATGTTGTAGCCCGCGGAGTGGGAAACGACGATGTGGTCGAAGCTGTAGCACGCTTGCTTGTTTACTTTAATTAACAAAAATTAAATAAAAAAAATTAGGTGCGTGGCCCGGCAGAAAATATTATTTCTGAAATTTGGCCCGCCTGCTGAAAAAGTTGGCCACCCCTGCTGTACACAGTTCTAACAGCAGTCCCGGCATTATTCGGTGCATTTCAGAAAGGCCTATTCGGGAATGTAGTTCATCGTGGCCTTTGTAACGAGCATGATGTCTTCTCGCAACTCACATAGACCACCTTTTAACGGCATTTCCAACTTGGGGAACAACCAAACATCACAAGGAGCCATGCAGGGTGAGTAGGGCGCCCGTGAAGTCAGAGGACTGTGGTGCTTGGCCAAGAAAACCTGGATCAGATGCTAAGAATGGAAGTCTGCCTGATGTTGTACCATGCAAACGAACTGCCTTTAGGTTCAGGGGCGGTCTTGACAGTCCTGTCATGGCAACGCACCGGCCTATTATTCTCACTCCTCGAGTGCCGATTGTTCTTTAAAACGTATTGAAATAGCTCGCACTTCGAGCGCTAACAAGTCAAGTCGCATTATTCTGTCAAGAAGCCTGATCAGCGGGAAAATGTCACGTTGAAAGTCCAACAACAAGAAACACGCTGTTGCCAAGATGTGCAGCGTGGGAGCCGACAACAAGAAGAAGAACGTCGAGAGCCCACCTGCTAGCTGCATCAAAGAGCCTGATACTACAGCCATCACTGAAGCTACTACGAGGGAGAAGATTGACAGCCAAACACAGTCAAGAACCAAGACAGTAGAGAAGGAGGAGAAAGACACCAGAGTCGGAAACACCGACTCAAAAACAGTCCGATGGGTTGTCAAGCGGATTCCTGTGGAGCTGACAGATGAAGAAATCCTGAAGCAGCTACGTGAAGAGAATCTTCACATCCGATTCTTGAAGGCGGAGCGGATCCTCACCCACTCCAAGATACCTACAACTTTGGCAGTGGTGACGTCGGAGGACAGCGAAATGCCGAACACAGTATCATTCAATAAGAGAATGCAGCAACCAGAGAGATTCATCCCAAGAATCACTCAATGTTCCAGATGTCAGAAGGCCTGCCACAGCAGAACTACGTGTCGCAGTAATACGGAAATCTGCCGATACTGCGCCGATCACCACGCCTTCAAGGAGTGTCCGCTGGCCAAGCTGGACACGGACTTCCGAGCACCCAACAACAAAAGAAAGTGCGCCAACTGCCTGGGCAAACATGGAGCAAGATACCTGGGCTGTCCGTACCTGCAAAGACACAGAGACGTCTTAAAGATCGCCACCATCACAAAGCAACCATTCAAGGAAGCAATGCGGAGGGGCGAGACAGCCACGGGTATAGCACAAGCTGAAAGAGATCAACTTCAAAAGCAGATAGACGAATTGAAGAAGCAAGTCAAGGCACTGCTGACGACGTCTCCGACCAGCGATAATGAGAAGCTGCTGGCCGACATGAAAGAAATCCAGCACAACTTCAAACAAGAAATGGAGCGCTTGGCCGAGATGAAGAAGGAGAACGAAAAAATCCTACAAATGATCAAGGCCGAAAGAGAATTGCTTAGAGCTGAAATGGAACTCTCTCAAAACAAACCAACAGAAGCCATACAAGAACTCACAGAGAAACCGCAAGTTGAAAACCAAGAGACCGAACCTGAACCACAAGCTACAGCCAGCAGCCCAGCCTCGATACCCGAGGCAGACAAAGAGAAACCAATATCTCGCCAGACATCCGAAGAAAACCGAGAAGGGCACCCGGATGACGGCACGGAGAGACCACAATGTACCTTGGAGAGCCTACGGGCAAGTCAAAGATCGGAGGCACTCAGGCGCAAGGAATTCAAAAGGTGTTGGGTTGAAAGAGAAAAGAAAAAACCCAAGAAATATAGGTTACCGGTAGATTACCCAACTACAATTCTGGAACAGGATACCGATTACTCGTACTACATAGAAGACGGAGAGAGAAAGCTATATCTGTCCGCGGAGGAAAAACGCGATTGGCAGAAGCTAAAACTCGAAGATGAAAAAAAATACAAGAAATACAAGGAAAATAGCAACGTCGAAAAGCTCCTACAGAAAATACACAACATAGAAGACTAAAAGACCTAATAAAAAGTCCTTTTAAGGACTGCAACCAGTCAAGCCAGGAGCCTGCACCAACAAAGAAAACAAGAGGAAACATGCACAAAGAACAGCCGCCGACCGATCACCCAGCTGGAGTGGGACTACGAAAAGTCCTTATAAGGACTGCAGCCAGACGAGCCAGGAGCCTACACAAAGAAAACCACAACAACAGAAGTGCACAAAGGACAGCCGCCGACCACTGCTGACGTCACAGACACAAACGCTACGTAACCAGTCCGAGATAGGACTCACAAGACAAGAATTAGGGCTAATAAACCCACAAAAACCACGTACCTCAACAATAACCACAGCTGATGAAGCAGGTTAGACGAGGTCGAATTTGGAAGTTTTGTTTTTGAAATGGAATCGGAATCGGAAGCCATATGTCAAAGGCGTGTAAAATTGTCCTTGACCCTTCACACCCTTTCTATATTGTTTGTCTGTAGTTATTGGGTTAAATGTCTCATTCATTCATTCATTCATTCATTCATTCATTCATTCAGTAGAATGTCCTTTACATTCCTCGTTCCCATAACAACCTTGCGGAAAACCTCTCGATCATAAGCAAGATTTCCCGCTTCAGATACATCCATCTGGAGTTCATCCGCCACATCCTGCACCCATCTTCTCTTTGGCCTTCCTCTTCCTCTCTTCCCAGGCATATATCCCTCCATTATTGTTCTCAGGCACAGACATAGCTATTATATTCCTATATTCCTATTTAAACTATGAAGGTTCGTTCAAAACTCACCCCACAGCAGATAATCGTCAATCCACAATCAAGATCCTCTTGGATCTTTTGGATCTTCACAGGGCCTGTCTACCCTCTCAACTGCGGTCTGGAAAAACAGTGGCTACGCTCGGCCGTGCCTGGGGCATGTTCGCCCATCTACTTGGTAGTGACTCTGGGGTTTAAGTTCAAACCCTCTGCTGAAAATTAGACATCAGCATCTCTTCGGCCTAAGTTGTTCCCAAGGCCAAAGAGGCGGGAACATGGCTTTACTGGGCTGTTATAGGCACGCCAACACAACATCCCAGCATCTTATACATTTTTTACCAGGGTATCAAGGGATATGCTACTCCATACTCTTGTAGAGTCGCAGCAGGCGGCTTCATTTGGTAATAGAATATATCTCATAATAAGGTTCGCAAAATTTATAAATGGGGCCACATAAATAAACAACCTAGTGCAGCCAGGAGTTCTCCGCACATGTGAAGATCTCCTATTATTCTAAACATAATATTTACATTTAAATTGTATCACAACGTCTCGTGTTTCATAGTTATATCAAACAAGTTCGAGTACCGACGGCGGCCGGATGAAATGACGTCGCGGGCCGTAGTTTGGTGACCCCTGGTCTAGGTGATAGGAATGAGAGAGATAACGATTAATAGGCGAAGTGAGTAGGACAATACCAGGTCTGGCACAATCAAGGCCTGCATGCACTTATTTTCGCACTGGCGAAAGGCCGTGCAAGCTGATGGGGCTTATGTTGACAAATATTACAACTAGTCCTCCCCCCCCCCCACTCTTCCTTCCTCCCTCTCTCTCTCTCTCTCTCTCTCTCTCTCTCTCTCTCTCTCTCTCTCTCTCTCTCTCTCTCTGTCAAGATCCTCTTGGATCTTTTGGATCTTCACAGGGCCTGTCTACCCTCTCAACTGCAGTCTGGAAAAACAGTGGCTACTCTCGGCCGTGCCTGGGGCATATTCGCCAATCTACTTGGTAGTGGCTCAGGGGTTTAAGTTCAAACCCTCTGCTGAAAATTAGACATCAGCATCTCTTCGGCCTAAGTTGTTCCCAAGGATGGAGAGAGTGACTTAATGGGTGAAATAGTGATTGCGAGTGAGAGAGAGAGAGAGAGAGAGAGAGAGAGAGAGAGAGAGAGAGAGAGAGAGAGGGAGGGAGCGAACGAGAGAGAGACAGTGGAAGAATGGACTTGTTAATGTGTGTATGTGTACGCACATTGTTTGTGAGTGTCTATGAGTGTGTGTTGGTGAGAAGAGAGAGAGAGAGAGAGAGAGAGAGAGAGAGAGAGAGAGAGAGAGAGAGAGAGAGAGAGAGATTTAAGCGCACGAATATCATGTAACATGCTATTCCATATATGTTGTGTATTCTCATGTTCATATTACGATTTTGAATGCCAATTGATGTTATAATTTATAACATCAACACATGTACATCACTGTAGAGTGGGTGAGATAATTAGGGAGTATGAGAGAGAGATAGAGAGAGAGAGAGAGAGAGAGAGTTAATGAGTGTGAGTATGTGTGTGCCTGTGTAATAAAGAGAGAGAGAGAGAGAGAGAGAGAGAGAGAGAGAGAGAGAGAGAGAGAGAGAGAGAGAGAGAGAGTTGAGTGCACGCATGTCCTGTAACATGCCATTCCATATTTTGTATTTTCATCTTTCACATTATCATGTTGTATGTATGACACTTGATTTTATCATGTTTTCTATGTATTCTCATCTTTCATATTACGAGGTATCATATGTATGCCACTTGATTTTATCATGTGTGGTATAATCGCATGCACACTACTGTAGAGTGAGTGAGAGAGTTAGTGAGTGTGAGTGAGTAAGGGAGTGTGAGTGTGTGTGCCTGTGTGTGTGTGTGTGTAAGGAGAGAGAGAGAGAGAGAGAGAGAGAGAGAGAGAGAGAGAGAGAGAGAGAGAGAGAGAGAAAGAGAGAGTTGAATTGCGTCAATAAATTTGAAGTTACAAAATGTATATGTACAATTTTTCTCCATTTTCTTTACAATTTTGCGACAATGCTCACGACAATCGTCACTGTATGTGTGTGTAAAGTGTGGGAGTTTGATCATAATAGTAGATTGGGGGATGGGGGGATGTGTGTGTTGGTGGGCTCAGGATGTGTGGGTTGGCGGGGTGGGATTGTGTGGGTGGGTGGGGGATTTGTGTCTTGGTACGTGCGGGATGTATGGGTTGGCGGGGAGATGTGTGTGTGGGTGGGGATGCGTGTTTGGCTAGGTGGTTGTGGGTGAGTGGGTGGAGGAGGATATGTTGATGGATGATTGATAGTGGGTTATGGGATGGGTGGGGGATATATGTGGGTGTGGGGATATGTGTTGGGTGGGAGATGTGTGCAGATGGGGTGGTTGTGGGTTTGGGGATGTGTGTGTGGGTGAGGGATGTGTATGGGGGTGGGATGTTTGGGTGGATGGGGGGGAGTGTGTGTGTGGGTGAGAGATGTGTGGGTGAATGGTGTGTGGGAGATGTGTGTGGGTTGGGGGAGGTGTGCGTGATGGGTGTGGGTGATGGATTTGGGGATGTGTGTGTGGGTAGGGGATATGTCTGGCTGGTCAGATTATAGGTGTGTGTGTGGCTGGATGGAGGATGTATGTGTGTTTAGTGAGGGTGATTGTAGTTGGGGGATGTGTGGATGGGTAGGAGATGTGTGGGGAGATGTGTGTGTGGTTGACGGGGAGATGTGTGTGTGTGTGGGGAATGTGTGGCTGAGGAATGTGTGTTTGGCTGGGTGATTGGAGGTGTGTGGGTGGAGGAGGATATGTGGGAGAGTGATTGTTGGTGGGTAATGGGACGGGTAGAGGATATGTGTGTAGATGGGTGGATGTGTGTGGGTGAGGAATGTGTAGGTTGGGGAATGTATGTATGCTTGGGGTGTTGGTGGATGGGGTGTGTGGATGGGTAGGGGCATGTATGTGTGTGTGAGTTATGTGTGTGGTTGGGTGGTGGAGTTGGAGTGAATGGGAGATGTGTGGGTGGGTGGTTGATGTGTCTCATAACATAGTAATATGCATTGTTTATGTTTACAAAATTCATGTGACAATGTTTTTTTCCTATGCACTGTTGATGAAAGAAAGATGAGTGATTGGAAGGGCCGAATGTAAGACGGGCCTGCGTGCCCAATTTGTTACCCTTTGAAAATAAAGTCTGTTTGTTCGTTCGTTTGTTCGTTCTCTCTCTCTCTCTCTCTCTCTCTCTCTCTCTCTCTCTCTCTCTCTCTCTCTCTCTCTCTCTCTCTCTCTCTCTCTCTCTCTCTCTCTCTCTCTCTCTCTCTCTTTCTCTCTCTGCTAAATGCTGGTGCAATTACGTTTGCTTAGAGAATATTTCAAATATCATAATAACATGATAGTAATGCCTTGATTGATCACTACACTTATGTTCAAGCATTCTGCGGAATTTTTTTTTCCGCATATCCTATTTACATCGCTGTCAACAACAGCATTTTACCGCTGTTGTTGATGTCTTTGCACCCATCTGGTTTGTGTCACTGTGTGGTTTGTGTCACTGTGTGTGGGGTGATGGTGAGTACATCCATCTGGTTTGTGTCACTGTGTGTGGGGTGATGGTGAGTACATCCATCTGGTTTGTGTCACTGTGTGTGGGAGATGATGGTGAGTACATCCGTCTGGTTTGTGTCGCTGTGTGTGGGATGATGGTGAGTACATCCATCTGGTTTGTGTCACTGTGTATGGGGTGATGGTGAGTACATCCGTCTGGTTTGTGTCGCTGTGTGTGGGATGATGGTGAGTACATCCATCTATTTTGTGTCACTGTGTGTGGGGTGATGGTGAGTACATCCATCTGGTTTGTGTCACTGTGTGTGGGAGATGATGGTGAGTACATCCATCTGGTTTGTGTCACTGTGTGTGGGGTGATGGTGAGTACATCCATCTGGTTTGTGTCACTGTGTATGGGGTGATGGTGAGTACATCCATCTGGTTTGTGTCACTGTGTGTGGGAGATGATGGTGAGTACATCCATCTGGTTTGTGTCACTGTGTGTGGGGTGATGGTGAGTACATCCATCTGGTTTGTGTCACTGTGTATGGGGTGATGGTGAGTACATCCGTCTGGTTTGTGTCGCTGTGTGTGGGATGATGGTGAGTACATCCGTCTGGTTTGTGTCGCTGTGTGTGGGGTGATGGTGAGTACATCCATCTGGTTTGTGTCACTGTGTATGGGGTGATGGTGAGTACATCCGTCTGGTTTGTGTCGCTGTGTGTGGGATGATGGTGAGTACATCCATCTGGTTTGTGTCACTGTGTATGGGGTGATGGTGAGTACATCCATCTGGTTTGTGTCACTGTGTGTGGGAGATGATGGTGAGTACATCCGACTGGTTTGTGTCACTGTGTGTGGGGTGATGGTGAGTACATCCATCTGGTTTGTGTCACTGTGTATGGGGTGATGGTGAGTACATCCATCTGGTTTGTGTCACTGTGTGTGGGAGATGATGGTGAGTACATCCGTCTGGTTTGTGTCGCTGTGTGTGGGGTGATGGTGAGTACATCCATCTGGTTTGTGTCACTGTGTATGGGGTGATGGTGAGTACATCCGTCTGGTTTGTGTCGCTGTGTGTGGGATGATGGTGAGTACATCCATCTGGTTTGTGTCACTGTGTATGGGGTGATGGTGAGTACATCCATCTGGTTTGTGTTACTGTGTGTTGGGTGGTGGTGAGTACATCCGTCTGGTTTGTGTCACTGTGTGTGGGAGGTAATGGTGAGTACATCCATCTGGTTTGTGTCACTGTGTGTGGGAGATGATGGTGAGTACATCCATCTGGTTTGTGTCACTGTGTGTGGGAGATGATGGTGAGTACATCCATCTGGTTTGTGTCACTGTGTGTGGGGTGATGGTGAGTACATCCATCTGGTTTGTGTCACTGTGTATGGGGTGATGGTGAGTACATCCATCTGGTTTGTGTCACTGTGTGTGGGGTGATGGTGAGTACATCCATCTGGTTTGTGTCACTGTGTGTGGGGTGATGGTGAGTACATCCATCTGGTTTGTGTCACTGTGTATGGGGTGATGGTGAGTACATCCATCTGGTTTGTGTCACTGTGTGTGGGGTGATGGTGAGTACATCCATCTGGTTTGTGTCACTGTGTGTGGGGTGATGGTGAGTACATCCGTCTGGTTTGTGTCACTGTGTGTGGGGTGATGGTGAGTACATCCGTCTGGTTTGTGTCACTGTGTGTGGGGTGGTGGTGAGTACATCCATCTGGTTTGTGTCACTGTGTGTGGGAGATGATGGTGAGTACATCCATCTGGTTTGTGTCACTGTATGGGGTGATGGTGAGTACATCCGTCAGGTTTGTGTCACTGTGTGTGGGAGATGATGGTGAGTACATCCTCTGGTTTGTGTCACTGTGTATGGGGTGATGGTGAGTACATCCGTCAGGTTTGTGTCACTGTGTGTGGGAGATGATGGTGAGTACATCCATCTGGTTTGTGTCACTGTGTGTGGGAGGTGATGGTGAGTACATCCATCTGGTTTGTGTCACTGTGTGTGGGAGATGATGGTGAGTACATCCTTCTGGTTTGTGTCGCTGTGTGTGGGGTGATGGTGAGTACATCCATCTGGTTTGTGTCACTGTGTATGGGGTGATGGTGAGTACATCCATCTGGTTTGTGTCACTGTGTGTGGGGTGATGGTGAGTACATCCATCTGGTTTGTGTCACTGTGTATGGGGTGATGGTGAGTACATCCATCTGGGTTGTGTCACTGTGTGTGGGGTTATGGTGAGTACATCCATCTGGTTTGTGTCACTGTGTATGGGGTGATGGTGAGTACATCCATCTGGTTTGTGTCACTGTGTGTGGGGTGATGGTGAGAACATCCGTCTGGTTTGTGTCGCTGTGTGTGGGGTGATGGTGAGTACATCCATCTGGTTTGTGTCACTGTGTGTGGGGTGATGGGGAGTACATCCATCTGGTTTGTGTCACTGTGTATGGGGTGATGGTGAGTACATCCATCTGGTTTGTGTCACTGTGTGTGGGGTGATGGTGAGTACATCCGTCTGGTTTGTGTCGCTGTGTGTGGGGTGATGGTGAGTACATCCATCTGGTTTGTGTCACTGTGTATGGGGTGATGGTGAGTACATCCATCTGGTTTGTGTCACTGTGTGTGGGGTGATGGTGAGTACATCCATCTGGTTTGTGTCACTGTGTGTGGGGTGGTGGTGAGTACATCCGTCTGGTTTGTGTCACTGTGTGTGGGAGGTGATGGTGAGTACATCCATCTGGTTTGTGTCACTGTGTGTGGGAGATGATGGTGAGTACATCCATCTGGTTTGTGTCACTGTGTGTGGGGTGATGGTGAGTACATCCATCTGGTTTGTGTCACTGTGTATGGGGTGATGGTGAGTACATCCATCTGGTTTGTGTCACTGTGTGTGGGGTGGTGGTGAGTACATCCGTCTGGTTTGTGTCACTGTGTGTGGGAGGTGATGGTGAGTACATCCATCTGGTTTGTGTCACTGTGTGTGGGAGATGATGGTGAGTACATCCATCTGGTTTGTGTCACTGTGTGTGGGAGATGATGGTGAGTACATCCATCTGGTTTGTGTCACTGTGTGTGGGGTGATGGTGAGTACATCCATCTGGTTTGTGTCACTGTGTATGGGGTGATGGTGAGTACATCCATCTGGTTTGTGTCACTGTGTGTGGGGTGATGGTGAGTACATCCATCTGGTTTGTGTCACTGTGTGTGGGGTGATGGTGAGTACATCCATCTGGTTTGTGTCACTGTGTATGGGGTGATGGTGAGTACATCCATCTGGTTTGTGTCACTGTGTGTGGGGTGATGGTGAGTACATCCATCTGGTTTGTGTCACTGTGTGTGGGAGGTGATAGTGAGTACATCCATCTGGTTTGTGTCACTGTGTGTGGGAGATGATGGTGAGTACATCCATCTGGTTTGTGTCACTGTGTATGGGGTGATGGTGAGTACATCCGTCAGGTTTGTGTCACTGTGTGTGGGAGATGATGGTGAGTACATCCGTCTGGTTTGTGTCACTGTGTATGGGGTGATGGTGAGTACATCTGTCAGGTTTGTGTCACTGTGTGTGGGAGATGATGGTGAGTACATCCGTCAGGTTTGTGTCACTGTGTGTGGGAGATGATGGTGAGTACATCCGTCAGGTTTGTGTCACTGTGTGTGGGAGATGATGGTGAGTACATCCGTCAGGTTTGTGTCACTGTGTGTGAGGTGATGGTGAGTACATACGTCTGGTTTGTGTCACTGTGTGTGGGTGAGTAAACTGTCCTTCATCTGGTTAATGTCATGGCCCTCCGAAAAGTGTCTTTATCGTTGCCTTTTCTGTTTATGAGTAAGTTTCCATGTTTGAGTAAGTTTCCATGTTTGAGTCTCATAGAATATCAGTAGTTTTGTTCTTCTTGGTCTCGCGATTATTCTCAGAACCTTCCAGTAACATTTACACCCAGAAGCCTGTCTTCTTCTTTTGCAATGGTCCGTGGCTCATATCGGTAAGTTGGCACAGAAAGGTGCTAGATTTAAAACATTTGTGTTCGTGTGTTGACTTAAAACTGGCTGGTTAGCCTGTGCATTGCTAAGGTGACTGTGTGACTTTTGAGGTCCCATTGTTGTTAATTATAGTGTCAGGGTATTCACAGTTTATGAAACGTCAAGTAAGTCAGGTCTTAGTCAGATATGACTGAGCTACCGGATGACAGTAGACGGTACTACCTGCTTTCTGTCAGCGCCGAATGTTGGGCGGCGCTTACCAAACCCGACACCCCACATTGTGCCAACGGCTTCGGGCGGAAGAGCGCAATTGGGAGGGTACTAGCCTTATCCTGGTGCGAGGAAATGCAACCCAAAGACAAAATAAGTCATGGCAGGGCAGACCAGGCCCTAAGCCTTGGTTGGCAGCTGGTCTAGGATCGAAGCTCCGACAGGCGGACAGTTAGAGCATTGCTTTGCTGATCCGGCAGCTTCTGCAGCTTGTCTTGTTCCAGATTATAGGTGTCAACTTTCCTCTGGAGTGAACTAGGCAGGCCGAGAGAGGGATCATGCTGCATGGGCAACACATGGTTTCTTTATTTTAGCCCAGGCTTTGTGCTATGGAGAGGCAATAACTCCATCCCTGGTCTTAACCGGTCTCGGAATCAAAGCGAGAGGCAACTGTTACGGGTTATAAGTCCTTGTCAGTTGGCGTAGACATGGGGCGCCACGCGTTGCCTCTGACGGTGGGAGACACCTACAGGTGTCACTGATCAGCTACCGTCCGCCTCAAGCTGGGCAGCCCCCAGCCAATTGGGTGCTGATCCGCCACAGCCTGCCTGCTTCAATGGGTGCTTGGGGCTAGGACAAAATCTGAATCGCAGGCTGTAAAACCAATGCACCTGGTACTAATAAAAAGAATAGAAACCTCAAGCTACGGCTTGCAACCTGGAACGTGAGAACAATGTGTCCAGGATTTTCCACTGACTTGACAAATATTGACGATGTGAGAAAAACGGCTGTGATTGATGCTGAACTCAATCGTCTTAACATTGATATTGCTGGCCTGCAGGAGACTCGCCTCGCTGAGGAAGGGTCACTCAGGGAAAACAATTACACCTTTTTTTGGAAGGGAAGAGGGCAGGCAGAAAAAAGGCAACATGGTGTGGGCTTTGCAGTGAAGAATTCGCTACTGGGAATGATTGATATCCCAGCTGGAGGTAATGAAAGATTATTATCACTGCGCTTGGCAACCTCTTGTGGATTTGCCACCATTATCACTGCATATGCACCGACACTCGCTTCCTCTGATGATGTAAAGGATACGTTCTATGAGCAGCTAGACTCTGCGATCAAGGCAGTTCCAAAATCCGACTACATTTATATGCTCGGTGATTTCAATGCTCGTGTGGGCAGGGACTCGAGTTCATGGCCAGTGTCACGAATTGGCAGCCTTTACTTCCCAGAACAATTTTCGGTTCACTGTTGATGGGCCATGTAGAGGATCAACAGACGAACAAAACTGTTTTCTCTATATTCAAGGCTATACTGTCTTGACGTAAGCTTGCAAAACCTGCAAGTAAACAACCACCAGGAATGGCTTTCTATTTGGGAAGTTAATTTGACACCAGTACCGGTCACCCCCAGATCAGTTTCACAGTCTTATCAATCCAACCAGACGGGAGGGCAGACTCAGGGGACTGAATAGTAATTAAAACCAACCAGGCATGACGCAACAGAGTTGTAAACTGGCTGTTGACCATGAGAACCTAATTGTTCCCTTGACATGACACCTGATAAGAATAGCTAGGAAATCGCCCAACCGCGATGGATGACCCCATCTGGTAGAGACTAGAGGCGCAAGGTGTGAAATCACTGATAAGACTTAGGGGGCTAATAATTGTCAGACCCACAGGTGTGATGGCCAATTGCAGTGATAAGTGCAATTACCGTCCGGTGGAGATAAGAAGAATTTATGCTGGGAATGCCAAGGAGATAATACGGTCTGCTTGACTCAGCTTAAATAAGGGTCCCTAACCTGTTTTATGTTAGATTAAGTCTGACTTCAGAACAGGTGAGACAACCAGCTCGTTTCGTATGATTCTTAGGTTGCTAGATTTAACTAGGAGAATTAATTCTTAGTAACTAGTCGAGTTTTAGATGGATGTAATGACTCTCAGTCTATATCTGACCTAGGTTACTTCCAGAATTATCATTGCTTCAGGTTACTTGAGTATTCTTTCTAAGTTATGTGTTCAATATCATATTGCTTTAAAGTGTTACTCTTCTGAGAAGTAGAACCTTATGTAAGACAGATCTTGTCTAAGTATACTTTTAGGTGTCTTGGTAGATGCTTGTCATTTCTTTGTACACTATCCTAGTTGCCTTTTTGGTGTGTGCATTTGTTGTACAGAATATAGTCGACTGACTATTTCTTTAATTCTTACAACAGCAGTAACTAACTAGTGCATTATGCTATGATGTTAAAGTATCATAATATGTCTAGTTTAATCAATATGTTTATGTGTATTGGATGTTTGATAAATTGATTTGTCATATGCAAACCTACCAATATGAAGTGTTATGCTATTGTGTGCGCATTGGCACACTAACCATCGATTGCATTTGTAGCAGAGGTGTAATGGTACAGACATTACCCACAAGTGTTATGGGGTATATGGTGCTAAACCTTTTTCATCGTATGGTGGAGGGTAGTTCACGGAACCCTGGCACAGCTACTGGTCACGGCTTGCAAGCCCGGATGATCAGGCAGTGTTATAATACCCTTACCGACCCTGTGAGCTGCTAAACTAACATTGGACGGAGCGGCTGTACGACACAGAATTTCTGTATTAGCGACATGGACATGGGGCGACAGAAATGGAATCATTACAGGCGTGTGAGACAATTGAAAAGCCCGTCCCAGACTAAAGACAGTAGGGAGAAGGAGGATGGTGAACGCAGTCGAGCTGAAAGATAAACTTGGCCAGACTGGTCATTGTATATGTTTGTGTTATGATATGTTTTAATTAGGATTGCGCTGATGTAGAACTGATATAACACATTCTTGACTTTCTTTCAAGCTCTCACAAGGAGCCCTATGTTATAGATCTCAAGACTAGAGACTACTGACTAGGAGTGTCAGGACTGGCAGGATCGCCAGACTACCGGCAAGCTGTTTTTTTTTGAGTCTACTGGAGAGTGGGGATCTGGACCACAGATCCAGATAGATGGAGTAACAAGTAAAGTTACGTAATGTTTGTCATCAATATCAATATGCATATGATTTTATCATCCTCATATTGACAATCATCCAATGTCTATGATTAGTAAATAAATGTTGTAGTCTTGTAACTCATAGTTCTGTCATTATATTTTTTCCAATTGTGCATACGTGTTGTTGTGTACATTGGTGGGGGTTCACTTACACACCAAGGAAAGGAGCTGTCAGGGAGAAAACCTGTACTGAGATAGTCGTCTATACTAATATATTTAGACTTAAAACATCTATCTTAAGCTAACCTTCTCTTTCCTATACCTTGGCGAATATTCAGCACAGTTCATTTCATTTTGTAACGAGCCACTTGGAGCTGTACGTTGGATATTCATGGGCTTAATCTGTAGTTCAGCCATATAGATTTTGTCCCTAGTCAGTTTCTGACTATTTAGGGTTGCTCGCCAGTGAATAATACATTCATCAAGCTGGTGGGGCACCCCGACTGATGACAGATTGGTGTCTCGTCTCGGGGATTTAATTTTAACCCAATCCTACTGATTGGGCTTCTCGTACGGTATTTGAATTCGGACTTCTCGCTTTCAATAGACTCCGGTACTAGACCCTAGACATACGATTTTAAAAGTTAACTCTTGTAATCATCAGTCATCAAAATAGACTATCATCAGATGTAGCTAATTTTAGTTGAGGAAATTACAGAGTATAGATATAACTTTTCAAAAGTGTATAACAGATAAGAACTTATGAGAACTACCTCATCTATCATTTATTGATAAGTATTTTAATTCTTATCATTTAGTGTATCATTCATCATTTAATGATAACTGATCACTTTAATCATATTTACATTGATGTGTTTGATGATTTAACTGCTTGATTGATTTGCCATTTTATGCTACTTATGCCATTTTCATTATGACATGTATGCAGTGCATTTTAATATTTATTTAGGTAAATATTAGTATTGATTACTGTGTAGTATATCTCTCACACTTACTTCACTGCGGTCGCCAGAAACTACTTGAATATTACTTTCAGTTGTCTTTCATTGCTGAGGCTAAACTCTACACATTGGTTTAGGTTCTGCTGTCATTGGTTCACTCTTGTCTTTCTAGCTTAGCTCTGAGTTGATAGATACATAGGAGCTTACTTGAATTTAGCCAGTAGCAAATATGGACTCACCTTCTCAGGATCTAGATTATCTGAAGGCGCGAACAGATTACTTAGAGTCCACGAGAAGGTTAGGCATAATAGAGGGCTTAACAGGAGAACAATTAGAAATATACATCAGAGATGAGATGAAAGAGTGGGACATGGCGGAGGAACAGATGAATAAAACAATTGATGAGTTATTTGAAGCAAAAGAGCGTAGCAAAACTGAAGAAGCAGAGATTAATATAAAGCATATGGAAGTAGTCAATGCAGAGAAGCTAACCTTTCTAGCGGAACATAAGGTAGGAGATATGGATGCTCACCCAACCAGGAAGGAAGGGACATCTTTGCCAACCACCGCGGAATCAGAGGTAGTGGACCGGGAACTACAGGTTCTCATTCGACCCAGTCCTAAACGGAAAAGAGGGAAGAAGAAACGTGCCCAGGGCATTTCAAGCAGTCACAAACGTGATAACTGTTTGCACCACGGAAATTGTGGTTTAACTGGTTCGCCAGTACAGGACCTTCAGGAAAACCACTTGACTTCTATGAGAAATGAATCTCGAGAGAAAGAGGAACTGAAGACAACCTTTAATGAGGTCGCAGGCGGAGACCTAGCCGATTCTCACATTCCCTTCTGTTCACAGAATCACGAAGTGGAATTACATCTGACTGAAATAGGGAGGATGGAAGTAACTGAATCCCAGGTGAATTTCATTACTGCAATGCGGGAAGAATCACTAATTATCAGTTCAGATAATTTAACTGGTCCGCCAGTACAAGACTCCCAGGAATCTCATTTTACTTCAACGAGAGGTGAAACTCAAGAGGAAGATGACCTGAGGACATCTTTTAAGGAGGTCGGAGATCGAAAGGTAACCGACTTTATTATTCCCTTCAGCCCAGACGAGGAAGAAGTGGGATTAAATTTGACTGACAGTGGGATGAAGGATGACCCGGAACCCCTTGTGATCTTTGAGGCTGCAGCTCAGGAAAAGACACTAGACATCAGTTCAAATGATTTACGTAGTGTGATGGATTGTTTAGACACCAGCCCATCACAGGATTTACCTCAACTGGACTTAGCCCATGAAAGCATGACCAGAGAGGAACATCCAGACCAGGAAACATTTCCAGTTGTTATCTCACAGTATACCAGTTCGGAGACTCAGGAAACACAGGGAATTGTCTTGAGCCAGAATATGGACTCTGATATTGTGCAGACATTGTCTGTAGTTGCTAAAGAAGAAAATTCTTTGCACAAGATGGAGGAAGAAACGCCTATCATCTCATTAGCTGAAGTTATCAGGGAATTCCAGCAACAGGGACCTGAAGTAACAGAAGTCAAGATTGGTTTGGAACCAACACTCTTAGGACTCAATCTACCCTTCAGTCAGGTCGATTTGATAGGAGTAGATCAGCTATTTGTGGATACTTTATTCAAAAGTAACACCACTTTATCGCCCTGGAGTAACTATGTTATTTCTCAAGGCAGGACAACTTGGCACACTAAATTTCCAATTTCTAGCACGGTTTTCACACGAAACTCTAATGCAGAGAAACTCAGCCCGTTAACTGATTATCAGGGGAAGAAACCGCGACACCGAGGAGGGAAGATTGTTACGCCCAACTTTGAAGGAGGAAAGCGCCAGTTGAATTTACATCATGGGACCATGATGTGTAACATTATTCGTTTCAAAAGGAAGCTATTGATGGATCAGTTGAGGATCTATAATGGATGGAGGAAAATCACGGAGACAAGCTTTGCTGTGGCCAGCTTATGCAAGACCTCACTACGGGTACATCCTCGGCTGAAAGGAGTAAATCACGTGAGTGAATGGTGTAAAACAATTGCTGCCCAGAGGCGTAGAAGAATCCCGTTGATTGTGATCTTTCCCAGAGGGATAAAATTACAACCTCCTGACAATTACCGGATTTTACCAAGCTATTGCATGGAATCCCGGCCGAAAACCAGGTACAAGGACCTATCCAAAGTATCATGGGAGTATGGAAATGGAACGTCTTTATGCAGATGCAGGACAACCCATTGCCACAAGGAATATTGGAAACCTTTAGACAGATATAGAACGGAGAGTGCTTAGGCATTATTCTGGGATGTACGGCGTGCTTTGACAAAAGATTTCTGGCAGAAACTTTTTTTTAAGGGGAAAGCTCTGTCACGAATTGGCAGCCTTTACTTCCCAGAACAATTTTCGGTTCACTGTTGATGGGCCATGTAGAGGATCAACAGACGAACAAAACTGTTTTCTCTATATTCAAGGCTATACTGTCTTGACGTAAGCTTGCAAAACCTGCAAGTAAACAACCACCAGGAATGGCTTTCTATTTGGGAAGTTAATTTGACACCAGTACCGGTCACCCCCAGATCAGTTTCACAGTCTTATCAATCCAACCAGACGGGAGGGCAGACTCAGGGGACTGAATAGTAATTAAAACCAACCAGGCATGACGCAACAGAGTTGTAAACTGGCTGTTGACCATGAGAACCTAATTGTTCCCTTGACATGACACCTGATAAGAATAGCTAGGAAATCGCCCAACCGCGATGGATGACCCCATCTGGTAGAGACTAGAGGCGCAAGGTGTGAAATCACTGATAAGACTTAGGGGGCTAATAATTGTCAGACCCACAGGTGTGATGGCCAATTGCAGTGATAAGTGCAATTACCGTCCGGTGGAGATAAGAAGAATTTATGCTGGGAATGCCAAGGAGATAATACGGTCTGCTTGACTCAGCTTAAATAAGGGTCCCTAACCTGTTTTATGTTAGATTAAGTCTGACTTCAGAACAGGTGAGACAACCAGCTCGTTTCGTATGATTCTTAGGTTGCTAGATTTAACTAGGAGAATTAATTCTTAGTAACTAGTCGAGTTTTAGATGGATGTAATGACTCTCAGTCTATATCTGACCTAGGTTACTTCCAGAATTATCATTGCTTCAGGTTACTTGAGTATTCTTTCTAAGTTATGTGTTCAATATCATATTGCTTTAAAGTGTTACTCTTCTGAGAAGTAGAACCTTATGTAAGACAGATCTTGTCTAAGTATACTTTTAGGTGTCTTGGTAGATGCTTGTCATTTCTTTGTACACTATCCTAGTTGCCTTTTTGGTGTGTGCATTTGTTGTACAGAATATAGTCGACTGACTATTTCTTTAATTCTTACAACAGCAGTAACTAACTAGTGCATTATGCTATGATGTTAAAGTATCATAATATGTCTAGTTTAATCAATATGTTTATGTGTATTGGATGTTTGATAAATTGATTTGTCATATGCAAACCTACCAATATGAAGTGTTATGCTATTGTGTGCGCATTGGCACACTAACCATCGATTGCATTTGTAGCAGAGGTGTAATGGTACAGACATTACCCACAAGTGTTATGGGGTATATGGTGCTAAACCTTTTTCATCGTATGGTGGAGGGTAGTTCACGGAACCCTGGCACAGCTACTGGTCACGGCTTGCAAGCCCGGATGATCAGGCAGTGTTATAATACCCTTACCGACCCTGTGAGCTGCTAAACTAACATTGGACGGAGCGGCTGTACGACACAGAATTTCTGTATTAGCGACATGGACATGGGGCGACAGAAATGGAATCATTACAGGCGTGTGAGACAATTGAAAAGCCCGTCCCAGACTAAAGACAGTAGGGAGAAGGAGGATGGTGAACGCAGTCGAGCTGAAAGATAAACTTGGCCAGACTGGTCATTGTATATGTTTGTGTTATGATATGTTTTAATTAGGATTGCGCTGATGTAGAACTGATATAACACATTCTTGACTTTCTTTCAAGCTCTCACAAGGAGCCCTATGTTATAGATCTCAAGACTAGAGACTACTGACTAGGAGTGTCAGGACTGGCAGGATCGCCAGACTACCGGCAAGCTGTTTTTTTTTTGAGTCTACTGGAGAGTGGGGATCTGGACCACAGATCCAGATAGATGGAGTAACAAGTAAAGTTACGTAATGTTTGTCATCAATATCAATATGCATATGATTTTATCATCCTCATATTGACAATCATCCAATGTCTATGATTAGTAAATAAATGTTGTAGTCTTGTAACTCATAGTTCTGTCATTATATTTTTTCCAATTGTGCATACGTGTTGTTGTGTACATTGGTGGGGGTTCACTTACACACCAAGGAAAGGAGCTGTCAGGGAGAAAACCTGTACTGAGATAGTCGTCTATACTAATATATTTAGACTTAAAACATCTATCTTAAGCTAACCTTCTCTTTCCTATACCTTGGCGAATATTCAGCACAGTTCATTTCATTTTGTAACGAGCCACTTGGAGCTGTACGTTGGATATTCATGGGCTTAATCTGTAGTTCAGCCATATAGATTTTGTCCCTAGTCAGTTTCTGACTATTTAGGGTTGCTCGCCAGTGAATAATACATTCATCAAGCTGGTGGGGCACCCCGACTTATGACAGATTGGTGTCTCGTCTCGGGGATTTAATTTTAACCCAATCCTACTGATTGGGCTTCTCGTACGGTATTTGAATTCGGACTTCTCGCTTTCAATAGACTCCGGTACTAGACCCTAGACATACGATTTTAAAAGTTAACTCTTGTAATCATCAGTCATCAAAATAGACTATCATCAGATGTAGCTAATTTTAGTTGAGGAAATTACAGAGTATAGATATAACTTTTCAAAAGTGTATAACAGATAAGAACTTATGAGAACTACCTCATCTATCATTTATTGATAAGTATTTTAATTCTTATCATTTAGTGTATCATTCATCATTTAATGATAACTGATCACTTTAATCATATTTACATTGATGTGTTTGATGATTTAACTGCTTGATTGATTTGCCATTTTATGCTACTTATGCCATTTTCATTATGACATGTATGCAGTGCATTTTAATATTTATTTAGGTAAATATTAGTATTGATTACTGTGTAGTATATCTCTCACACTTACTTCACTGCGGTCGCCAGAAACTACTTGAATATTACTTTCAGTTGTCTTTCATTGCTGAGGCTAAACTCTACACATTGGTTTAGGTTCTGCTGTCATTGGTTCACTCTTGTCTTTCTAGCTTAGCTCTGAGTTGATAGATACATAGGAGCTTACTTGAATTTAGCCAGTAGCAAATATGGACTCACCTTCTCAGGATCTAGATTATCTGAAGGCGCGAACAGATTACTTAGAGTCCACGAGAAGGTTAGGCATAATAGAGGGCTTAACAGGAGAACAATTAGAAATATACATCAGAGATGAGATGAAAGAGTGGGACATGGCGGAGGAACAGATGAATAAAACAATTGATGAGTTATTTGAAGCAAAAGAGCGTAGCAAAACTGAAGAAGCAGAGATTAATATAAAGCATATGGAAGTAGTCAATGCAGAGAAGCTAACCTTTCTAGCGGAACATAAGGTAGGAGATATGGATGCTCACCCAACCAGGAAGGAAGGGACATCTTTGCCAACCACCGCGGAATCAGAGGTAGTGGACCGGGAACTACAGGTTCTCATTCGACCCAGTCCTAAACGGAAAAGAGGGAAGAAGAAACGTGCCCAGGGCATTTCAAGCAGTCACAAACGTGATAACTGTTTGCACCACGGAAATTGTGGTTTAACTGGTTCGCCAGTACAGGACCTTCAGGAAAACCACTTGACTTCTATGAGAAATGAATCTCGAGAGAAAGAGGAACTGAAGACAACCTTTAATGAGGTCGCAGGCGGAGACCTAGCCGATTCTCACATTCCCTTCTGTTCACAGAATCACGAAGTGGAATTACATCTGACTGAAATAGGGAGGATGGAAGTAACTGAATCCCAGGTGAATTTCATTACTGCAATGCGGGAAGAATCACATATATCAGTTCAGATAATTTAACTGGTCCGCCAGTACAAGACTCCCAGGAATCTCATTTTACTTCAACGAGAGGTGAAACTCAAGAGGAAGATGACCTGAGGACAACTTTTAAGGAGGTCGGAGATCGAAAGGTAACCGACTTTATTATTCCCTTCAGCCCAGACGAGGAAGAAGTGGGATTAAATTTGACTGACAGTGGGATGAAGGATGACCCGGAACCCCTTGTGATCTTTGAGGCTGCAGCTCAGGAAAAGACACTAGACATCAGTTCAAATGATTTACGTAGTGTGATGGATTGTTTAGACACCAGCCCATCACAGGATTTACCTCAACTGGACTTAGCCCATGAAAGCATGACCAGAGAGGAACATCCAGACCAGGAAACATTTCCAGTTGTTATCTCACAGTATACCAGTTCGGAGACTCAGGAAACACAGGGAATTGTCTTGAGCCAGAATATGGACTCTGATATTGTGCAGACATTGTCTGTAGTTGCTAAAGAAGAAAATTCTTTGCACAAGATGGAGGAAGAAACGCCTATCATCTCATTAGCTGAAGTTATCAGGGAATTCCAGCAACAGGGACCTGAAGTAACAGAAGTCAAGATTGGTTTGGAACCAACACTCTTAGGACTCAATCTACCCTTCAGTCAGGTCGATTTGATAGGAGTAGATCAGCTATTTGTGGATACTTTATTCAAAAGTAACACCACTTTATCGCCCTGGAGTAACTATGTTATTTCTCAAGGCAGGACAACTTGGCACACTAAATTTCCAATTTCTAGCACGGTTTTCACACGAAACTCTAATGCAGAGAAACTCAGCCCGTTAACTGATTATCAGGGGAAGAAACCGCGACACCGAGGAGGGAAGATTGTTACGCCCAACTTTGAAGGAGGAAAGCGCCAGTTGAATTTACATCATGGGACCATGATGTGTAACATTATTCGTTTCAAAAGGAAGCTATTGATGGATCAGTTGAGGATCTATAATGGATGGAGGAAAATCACGGAGACAAGCTTTGCTGTGGCCAGCTTATGCAAGACCTCACTACGGGTACATCCTCGGCTGAAAGGAGTAAATCACGTGAGTGAATGGTGTAAAACAATTGCTGCCCAGAGGCGTAGAAGAATCCCGTTGATTGTGATCTTTCCCAGAGGGATAAAATTACAACCTCCTGACAATTACCGGATTTTACCAAGCTATTGCATGGAATCCCGGCCGAAAACCAGGTACAAGGACCTATCCAAAGTATCATGGGAGTATGGAAATGGAACGTCTTTATGCAGATGCAGGACAACCCATTGCCACAAGGAATATTGGAAACCTTTAGACAGATATAGAACGGAGAGTGCTTAGGCATTATTCTGGGATGTACGGCGTGCTTTGACAAAAGATTTCTGGCAGAAACTTTTTTTTAAGGGGAAAGCTCTGTCACGAATTGGCAGCCTTTACTTCCCAGAACAATTTTCGGTTCACTGTTGATGGGCCATGTAGAGGATCAACAGACGAACAAAACTGTTTTCTCTATATTCAAGGCTATACTGTCTTGACGTAAGCTTGCAAAACCTGCAAGTAAACAACCACCAGGAATGGCTTTCTATTTGGGAAGTTAATTTGACACCAGTACCGGTCACCCCCAGATCAGTTTCACAGTCTTATCAATCCAACCAGACGGGAGGGCAGACTCAGGGGACTGAATAGTAATTAAAACCAACCAGGCATAACGCAACAGAGTTGTAAACTGGCTGTTGACCATGAGAACCTAATTGTTCCCTTGACATGACACCTGATAAGAATAGCTAGGAAATCGTCCAACCGCGATGGATGACCCCATCTGGTAGAGACTAGAGGCGCAAGGTGTGAAATCACTGATAAGACTTAGGGGGCTAATAATTGTCAGACCCACAGGTGTGATGGCCAATTGCAGTGATAAGTGCAATTACCGTCCGGTGGAGATAAGAAGAATTTATGCTGGGAATGCCAAGGAGATAATACGGTCTGCTTGACTCAGCTTAAATAAGGGTCCCTAGCCTGTTTTATGTTAGATTAAGTCTGACTTCAGAACAGGTGAGACAACCAGCTCGTTTCGTATGATTCTTAGGTTGCTAGATTTAACTAGGAGAATTAATTCTTAGTAACTAGTCGAGTTTTAGATGGATGTAATGACTCTCAGTCTATATCTGACCTAGGTTACTTCCAGAATTATCATTGCTTCAGGTTACTTGAGTATTCTTTCTAAGTTATGTGTTCAATATCATATTGCTTTAAAGTGTTACTCTTCTGAGAAGTAGAACCTTATGTAAGACAGATCTTGTCTAAGTATACTTTTAGGTGTCTTGGTAGATGCTTGCCATTTCTTTGTACACTATCCTAGTTGCCTTTTTTGGTGTGTGCATTTGTTGTACAGAATATAGTCGACTGACTATTTCTTTAATTCTTACAGCAGCAGTAACTAACTAGTGCATTATGCTATGATGTTAAAGTATCATAATATGTCTAGTTTAATCAATATGTTTATGTGTATTGGATGTTTGATAAATTGATTTGTCATATGCAAACCTACCAATATGAAGTGTTATGCTATTGTGTGCGCATTGGCACACTAACCATCGATTGCATTTGTAGCAGAGGTGTAATGGTACAGACATTACCCACAAGTGTTATGGGGTATATGGTGCTAAACCTTTTTCATCGTATGGTGGAGGGTAGTTCACGGAACCCTGGCACAGCTACTGGTCACGGCTTGCAAGCCCGGATGATCAGGCAGTGTTATAATACCCTTACCGACCCTGTGAGCTGCTAAACTAACATTGGACGGAGCGGCTGTACGACACAGAATTTCTGTATTAGCGACATGGACATGGGGCGACAGAAATGGAATCATTACAGGCGTGTGAGACAATTGAAAAGCCCGTCCCAGACTAAAGACAGTAGGGAGAAGGAGGATGGTGAACGCAGTCGAGCTGAAAGATAAACTTGGCCAGACTGGTCATTGTATATGTTTGTGTTATGATATGTTTTAATTAGGATTGCGCTGATGTAGAACTGATATAACACATTCTTGACTTTCTTTCAAGCTCTCACAAGGAGCCCTATGTTATAGATCTCAAGACTAGAGACTACTGACTAGGAGTGTCAGGACTGGCAGGATCGCCAGACTACCGGCAAGCTGTTTTCTTTTTGAGTCTACTGGAGAGTGGGGATCTGGACCACAGATCCAGATAGATGGAGTAACAAGTAAAGTTACGTAATGTTTGTCATCAATATCAATATGCATATGATTTTATCATCCTCATATTGACAATCATCCAATGTCTATGATTAGTAAATAAATGTTGTAGTCTTGTAACTCATAGTTCTGTCATTATATTTTTTCCAATTGTGCATACGTGTTGTTGTGTACATTGGTGGGGGTTCACTTACACACCAAGGAAAGGAGCTGTCAGGGAGAAAATCTGTACTGAGATAGTCGTCTATACTAATATATTTAGACTTAAAACATCTATCTTAAGCTAACCTTCTCTTTCCTATACCTTGGCGAATATTCAGCACAGTTCATTTCATTTTGTAACGAGCCACTTGGAGCTGTACGTTGGATATTCATGGGCTTAATCTGTAGTTCAGCCATATAGATTTTGTCCCTAGTCAGTTTCTGACTATTTAGGGTTGCTCGCCAGTGAATAATACATTCATCAAGCTGGTGGGGCACCCCGACTTATGACAGCCAGTGTGCCTTGGAAAATACAACATCGGTCGCATGAATGATAATGGGCAAAGGCTGCTGGAGCATTGCACTAGAAATGACCTATGTATTACAAACTCCTTTTTTAAAACAAAAGAGATGCATAAGGTCACATGGAAACATCCAAGATCCGGCCATTGGCATCAGCTGGACTTCATTATCACACGAGACAACATCTGAACCATACATCATTAACTCGAAGTTACCACAGTGCTGACTGTGATACAGATCATTCTTTGGTTGTTGCAATGGTTAGACTGAGACCAAAGAGAATCTACACAGCTAAACACAAGTCTAGCCCCAGGAGTAATATTACTAACACTCACGATCCTGGAAAGTGCTTTGAATTTCAACAACAACTTGAAGACGCTTTCAATGGTACATCAGAAAATTGTATAGTAAATGATAAATGGAGTAAACTTAAGGAAACTATTTATAAAACAGCGGTAGGTGTTTACGGCACTGTGGATCATAAGAGGCAGGACTGGTTTGCGGCAAACAGCCAGATTCTGCAGCCCTTGATTGATAAAAAGAAGATAGCTCTCTTAAGAAACAAGGAAAGACCAACGCGTAACATTCTGAGTGAGCTGAAGCAAGCGAGGAAGGATGTACAAAAGGCTGCCAGGCAGTGTGCGAATGACTATTGGATCAAGTTATGTGAGTCCATTCAAATCGCAAGTGATAAGGGAAACATCAGAAGCATGTATGAAGGGATAAAGAAAGCCTGTGGTCCAATGATCAAAAGAAGTGCACCGCTGAAAACCTTGACTGGAGAAATCATCACTGATAAGAAACAGCAGATGGATAGATGGGTCGAGCACTATTTAGAGCTTTACTCAAGTGAGACCAAGCTAGCGGATGATGCCCTCAACGCCATAGAGGCGCTGCCAACTCTTGACCACCTGGACACACTTCCCACTATAACAGAAGTTAAGTGTGCTATAAATGAGCTTGCATCTGGCAAGGCTCCAGGTAAGGATGGGATTCCAATAGAGGTGATCAGGAGTGGGCAAGACACACTCGCTCTACAGATCCACCAGCTAATAGAGCTATGCTGGCGAGAAGGACAAGTCCCACAGGATTTCAAAGATTCAAACATCATAACGCTGTACAAGAACAAGGGAGATCGGAGCGACTGTAACAACTATAGGGGTATCTCACTACTGTGTATTGTTGGGAAAGTATTTGCCATAATTGTCCTGCACAGACTTCAAGTCCTGGGAGATCAAGTCTACCCCGAATCACAGTGCGGCTTCCGTCAGAACCGGTCTACCATTGATATGATATTCTCATTGCGACAGATGCAAGAAAAATGCCGGGAACAAAATCAGCCACTGTTTATTGCCTTCATCGACCTCACAAAGGCATTCGATTTGGTCAGTCGTGAGGGTCTGTTCAAAGCACTAAAGAAGATTGGCTGCCCACCAACTCTTCTGTCCATTGTGGAATCGTTCCACACAGGCATGAAGGGTATAATCAAGTTTGATGGCTCAACTTCAGAAGAGTTTGAAATCAAGAGTGGAGTTAAGCAAGGTTGTGTACTATCCCCCACCCTCTTTGGGATATAATTTTCACTTCTACTGAAATATGCCTTTCGTGATCAGGATTACGGTATTTACATTCACTCACGCTCAGATGGTGGCCTCTATAATGCTCAGAGATTGAAGGCCAAGACCAAAATTAGCAGGGTACTAGTCAGAGAGTTGCTTTTTGCGGATGATGCTGCGATTACGACCCACTCTGAGGAAGAATTACAACATCTACTATCTGCATTCTCCAATGCTTGTTCTGAATTTGGTTTAACAATTAACAAAAAGAAGACACAGATTATGTCACAAGGTGCACATGGTGTACCATCAATCTTTATTGACGACGCCGAACTGGAGATAGTAGACCATTTTACATATCTAGGATCAGAGGTAAATAGCAAATTATCTCTCGATCAGGAAATCAGCATCAGGATTGGCAAGGCAGCAACAACAATGAACATGTTAGCAAAAAGAGTCTGGGAGAACAGGAAGCTTACTGCCAAAACAAAAGTCCTCGTCTACCAAGCCTGTGTCCTTAGTACTCTTCTTTATGGCAGTGAAACCTGGACAACTTACTCACGCCAAGAGAAACGTTTAAACAACTTTCATATGCGGTGTCTGCGAAGAATACTTGGTATTAAGTGGCAAGACAAAATCACAAATACTGAAGTATTGGAAAGATCAGGTTGTGTGACGGTGTATTCCATCCTCAGTCTTCGTAGACTTAGATGGATAGGACACGTTAGGAGGATGGATGATGGTAGAATACCAAAGGACATCTTTTTTGGGGAATTACAGACGGGTAGGAGATCTCAGGGTCGGCCTCTACTACGATACAAAGATGTGTGTAAGCGGAACATGATTGATACAGGCATTGATAATGCACATTGGGAGCACGTCGCCGTTGAACGTGTTGCATGGAGGGCAACTATCAGAAATGGAATAAAGACAAAGGAGAAAATGATTGCAGATAAAGCACACATAGAGCGTGAGAGACGTAAGATGGTGCAAAATGGTGGAAGTGACCATGTTTTCACATGCACCTACTGTGGGCAAACATTTGCAGCAAGAATTGGCCTTACCAGCCACACTCGCCACCGCCATGGATCGTAGTTATTAAGCCTTTTTGAAGCACAATGTACCAAACTATCGTCTGTCAAGACGGAAAGGTGCCAATGTAATGATGTCTTTGCAAGATTACACACAGTATTTTGCATTGCTTACTGGGCGACAATCTCAGATACCCCTGTAAGTAACCAACGCGACCCGATTCCCTACCGAACCTCGATCAGCTGTTTCCCCACGCGTGGATATACGGGATTACGGAGAAAATCGTTAACACCTTCGCCAGGGAGACCGGCAGAGCGGAATTGCTAGATATCTAAAAGAAAAACACCCCGGAAAACAAAATTGATGGTCCTTCATTATTATTCTGATGATCATATTCTTCCTGTCTTGTATCATCATAAAGGTCTTTCACATAATCTGACCACGCATGTAAAATCTGATCTTTTTCTATTATTATTTTGCCATCTTTGGTTTTCAGGCAACCTGTTGATGTGTCTGTTCTTTTGTTAGTGATGTCATTAATTCTTGTGTGCATTAATTTGGTATTCTGGGTGTTGTGTTGGTTTTCAATTTCCTTGCAATTTTCCTCAAGTCATGTTTCTTTTGCCTCTTTGCATAGCAGTGGCTTCCTAATTTTCCTGTGAATCTCTTCGTATATTTCCTTGTTATTTTTGTTATTTCTTCTTATTTCCATGAGTTTTAAGATGTCTTCCATCATCCATTTCTTGCACCCTATTGTCTTTACTTTTGGAATTATCATTGTTGTTAATGCATCTTCTTGACTGATTTCTTTTATATTTTCAATTGGTCACTGACGTCTTGAAATAATATTGCATTGCCATATCGGACAATGCATCTAATCTGTTCTTTACCTCTACGTTGAATTTACTTTTATCTCCTCACTCTTCAGTGCCTGTAGATAAAATTTTGCGTTTCTATTTGTATATTTGACTTTCTTTAAGTTTATATGTAAATTGCCTAAGATTAATCTTTGGTTGCAGTAGCAGTCTGTGATTGGTAGGGGGACATAAACATCTAATATTGTTACAAGGGAGGTTACTAGAACTTGAAAACAAAAATGGTATACCTAGCTACATTACCTCTAACTAACATCAAAATCTTTTATTTTTATTTGAGAAATAAAGTTGTTAATACGGCAGTCATTTTTTGCAATCATGAGAAGAAAGCTATTAAAGTCTTTATACAACATTTGTTTAATCTTTTTATACTTACATTTTAAAATCGACTTTTTTCAATTCTACGTTTATGTTTAATTCTTAAAACTGGACTTTTAATGATAGGCATTGTTTCCGAGTGCTAATATTTCCTCGATGTGGGGAAACATTTTTTTACTGGCTTCTTAAGGCCACCCACAATTTAAGGAAAATTTACTTACATTAACGGCGAAGGACCTTGGAAGTCTATGGGGTTTATGTTGATAAATACGTTTAGAGGAAATGTCATTTATGTTTGTAAAATTCATTCAATTTGAACAAATAGCTCTCTCTCTTTCTCTCTCTCTCTCTCTCTCTCTCTCTCTCTCTCTCTCTCTCTCTCTCTCTCTCTCCCTCTCCCTCTCCCTCCCTCTCTCTCTCTCTCCCTCTCTCTCTCTCTCTCTCTCTCTCTCTCTCTCTCTCTCTCTCTCCCAAATGCTGGTGCAATTACGTTTGCCAGTCGGTAAGGCACGCGATGAATGAATGAATGAATATAATTTCAAGTATGTAGGTAAATATCCTTGCTTAGACAAATGACGGACAACGGTCTTTTGTAGTTCCTTGTCGCTTTATCTAAAAACAAAACAACACACTTTCGTTAGAAAAAGGGGAAATTGTTATGATTTCTAGCTTTAGTTGACGAGATAACATACTCGTATTGTAGTTAACAATTCCATTCGAATAGTATTGCTTCCGGAGTTAAACTAGTACGTCATTAACACGGCGCAACAAATACAGCAAACATAAAGAATTGTAAGAAAGACCTATTCATGTAAACATATATCTGTACTTATGTTCCTTAGACTACACAAAAGCATAGGACAAAGTAAAACATAAGGAGATAATCAAATTGTTTGAACAATAAACATTGATTGCAAAGATTTGAGAATAATAAAGAAAATATGCCGGCAGCAAAGAAAAGCCTTAAGAGTTAGCAACTATTTAGGAACACAGTGAACATAAAATTAAATGATATTTATAGGAAATACGTCAGGGCGTGCAGTTGGTGATCATAATATAAACAACCTACGTTATGTTGATGACGCCATCTTGATAGAAACAAGGCAGGAGAAACTACAGGAAATGATCGGTATAGTGGTTGTAGATAGGGATATCACAGAAACGAATCGTGCCATACTGTACAATTAAACACAATGGTATTAATTTGGCACAGGTGTATACATATCTAAGCACATTGAAAAATGAGATGAAGATACATTACACAGATAAAGAACAACCAGTCAAACATACGGCTGCAAATCATGGACAATAAGTAAACGAGCCAAAACACCCCTGGAGGCTTTCGGGATGTGATTTTATAGAGGAATGCTGAACATTCCCTGGACAGGGAGGGAGGCTACGTAGCAAAGATAATTATTCAAAAACATCAGAAAGAGGCAGTCATCATTTTTGGTCACATTATGAGAAGACAAAAACTGGAACATGCTGTGACAACTGGGCGGATTTGTGGAAAGAGAAATATAGCGAGAGAAAGTTCTTCAGTCGTGTGTCTTGGCATGGAAGGGAGAACGCACATTAAGTGTAAATGCCGTTGGAGATATCCAAAATATGAAGAAGCTTGATCGTCCACGCCAGTCGGCAAGGCAAGCGATGAATGAATGAATAAATGACTGAAAGAATGAATGAATGAATGAATGAATGAATGAATGAATGAATGAATATAATTTCAAGTATGTGGGTATATGGATTACATCAAAGGGAAAATAATCTAATTGAAATAAAGAACGAACGAAGGAACGAACGAACAAACGTTATTTTCAAAGGGTTAAGAATTGGGCACGCAGGCCCGTCTGATATTATGCCCTTCTTCTTTATTTCCTCTCATACATTATTTCATTCAACATTATTTATGAAGCCAATCTTAGATAACAAACGAACAATAAGCATTGAAACGCATGAAAAATAATCAGTAATGCATGACTCACTGAGGCAATGTTTAACATGGGCATTATAAATACCCATGGAATGTGTAACGTGCCATACATATGGGAATTATATAATAACTATATTGGCTAGTTGTCGTTTGAGATAATTTTCCATTATCATTGTGTGTTGTTTTTTTAGGGGGGGGGGGCATGTAGTCTATATTGAGGTACTGTTCAAACAGTTTGCTACTGTATGTATAATGACTGGTGGTGTCTTTGATTTCTTGTGGAAGATTGTTCCACAACTGAGCGGCTGAGTATGCTAAGCTTCTTTTATATAAGTCAATCCTAGGTTTAGGGACATGTCATATATTTAGTCGTTCGCTATGTCTTGCGTTATATTTGAACAATGGCCAAAGGTAGCTTGAAGCTTTTTGCAATATGATTTTGTGCATTAGTTTAGCCTTATTGAAAAGTAGGCATTTGTGGAGTGGCAGTAACTGAAGACGTTCATGTAGGTTAGAATTGTCGGTAAGCTTTTCACCATTAATTAAAAGCAATGCCCTTTTCTGAAGTGAATAAAGGCGTTTTGTTATTGATTTGGAGCATCCATCCAAGATTGTGGAGCAATAATAAATATATTTTTGTATGTGGGGAGTATAGAATATCTTTCTTGTGTTTTCGTCAAGGAAGTTTTTAATTTTGGCAAGTTGGTTTACTTTTTGGCCATTTGTTTAACGAGAGCATGAACATGGGAGTTAAAGGTTAGATTTTGATCTATGATAAGACCCAGTGCTTTGTGCGTCTGTTACACTTTCTACAGGCGTGCTACCAATGTGCAGCTGAAGAGCTCTCTGCGAGTTTAGAGTGTAAAGTCTTTGCTGGTTGCTATTAACATAGATTTTGTTTCAGAAATGTTAATGTGCACGCGGTTTGCATGACTCAAATCAACTACACTATTTATTTCCTGTTGCAAGGATGATTCTAGCACATTATAATCAATAGCGTTTGTATATACTGTGCAGTAAGTGCCGTCTCCCCAGATGGTGTTTCCACCTCGTCGTGGTGGGGGAGCTTGAGTTTCTCAATGACCCTGAGAGCTATGCCGGCGGTAGCGTAGCTACCAGCAGGGCCTCCCAAGCCGGACAGGTCAAAGGGTAGAGAACAGACAAAGAGAAACACCCTGGTCCTCCAGGTTGGGGGTTGAAGTGTGGAATTAAAATCCCCACCTTTGTAAAACTATTTTGTTACGAAACAGATACATAAGCCTCGAATCCGGACTGACTTATTTGGACAACGACCTCGGAACGTTAAAGGACTCTTGAGATTTGGAACATGGAATGTACGGACACTATATCGAGCTAGAGCGGCTGAAGAACTAACCTTGGAGCTGGTTGAATACCAAATGGATATAACAGCAATTCAAGAAATAAGGTGGCCAGGAGAGAGTACTTTAGAGCAAAATGGAATGATTGTAATATATGGAGGAAACACCCAAAATAAACATGAATTAGGAACAGGTATTGTCATCAAAAAAGAATTATGGGGGAACGTTCTAAACTTTAAAGCTGTTAATGGTAGAATTAGTAAATTACGAATAAAAGGTAAATGGAAAAATATAACGATGATTAATGTGCATGCACCTACTGAAGAGAAAAAAGATGACGTTAAAGAAGACTTTTATAATGATTTGGATGTCATAGAAGAAACCTCCAAACAGGACATCCTGATTGTGCTCGGAGACTTCAATGCAAAAATAGGTAGAGAGCAAACTCATAAAAAAGTGGCCGGTATGGAAAGCCTACATACAACTTCAAATGATAATGGATGGAGAGTCATCAACCTGGCAGAAGCCAAAGGACTGCAGATTAGCAGTACCAGACTACAAAGAAAGGATATACACAAACAAACTTGGAAATCATATGACAAGAGAACCTATAATGAAATAGATCACATTTTAATTAACAACAGAAATGCATCAAACATACAACAAGTTAGAAGTTATACACAGCGACCACTTCCTCGTTGGAGCAAAATTTAAAATAAAACTTAAGAGAGCTTTCTATACTAAATTACAAAGATTACACCCAACATATAACAGAGAAAAACTACAAGAAATTACAGTCAAAGAGAAATTTACAGATGAAATAAAATGTAAACTTGGAACTCTGCAAAACCCTTTGGAGGAAAGCGTTGACCAAACTTGGTTGAACATCAAGAATACAATTCAGTCTACCGCAGAAGAATGTCTCGGTGTGTTAACCACGCATAGAAAGAACAGATGGTTCAATCAAAAATGTGAAGAAGCAGTCATTAGGAAAAAGAATGCCAGACATTTATGGTTAAATGACATCAACAACATCCAAAAGGAAGAGCAATATAGAAATGAATGTAAAGAGGCTACAAAAATAGTTCGACAGCAGAAGCGAGAATATCTGTGGCTAAGTTCTTGCGAACGCGGTTTGTGAGCCCGTATACCCGGGTTCGAAAAACAGCGGTGCTGGTTTTTTCGAAAAAGGTATAGGGGCCGGTCGTTCAGAAAGCAATGGCAAACTACTGAACGTAACACTTGCCTAGTACATCAACAGCAGCTGAAAATGCTGGTGTTGAATGCAACGTCCCGTAAGGGATACGCAAAAGAAAAATAATCAAAGGTATGGAAACTAATCACCAGAAAAAAGAATCCAGAAAGTTTTTTTTAAAGAACTGAAGTCAATAAAACGAAGGCACCAACACAACACATATGGTTTAAAAGACAAAAAAATGGGAATATGATAAATACCAATGAGGAAATGTGCAACACATGGAAAGAATATTTTGTTGAATTACTAATTTGTGAAGCTCCAAGTAACACTTTCCCACATTTCCCACAGTAAGAGGTTCTAGCGTGTGAACCACAAATTGAAGAACCTGCATTTGAAGAAATCCTATATGTAATCACACGACTTAAAAACAATAAGGCAACAGGGGCTGATGGAATTGCTGCTGAATTTATAAAGGCAGGTGGCCATGCATTACATCTAAAGCTATACAAACTAATAATGAAAATCTGGAGGACAGAAGATTAACCCCGTGACTGGAAAGAGTCATTATTGATACCTAACTTTAAGAAAGGAGACAAGTACCAATGTGAAAATTATAGAGGGATATCACTACTGTCCACAAGCTATAAGATACTATCCGCAGTATTACTAAATAGAATAAAACTATATTCAGAAAACATATTAGGTGACTACCAGGCGGGATTTAGACAAAACAGATCAACAATAGATCAGATATTTATCTTACGACAAATAGCCGAGAAAAATTGGGAATATAAAAGAGATCAGTGTCATGAACCCAATAATTAACTAACCTAACATATATAGATATCAGAAGAAATTCAGGTCAGTGTACAGGAAATCAGAATAATGTAATTATAAAGATACAACAACATCTGATTAATAATGCCAATACCCTAATATATAAATTTCATGATTAGATGCAATGACAAAATAGGAATCCCCATGAATAAACATACACATGATCATCCTGCACAGTACCATTGATATTCCATCACAGCTTGGGTAGTCATCCAACACAGTACCAGTGATCTTCCATCACAGCATGGGTAGTCATCCAACACAGTACCAGTGATCCTCATCACAGCATGGATAATCATCCAACACTGTAACTGTAGTCTGATACACAACACCAGCAATTATTAGACAACAAGATTGAACAAAGATCATTCATTCAGTAGCATGTCCTTTGCAGAACCTCGCTCCCATAACAACCTTCCGGAAAACCTCTCGATCATAATCAAGATTTCCCGCTTCAGATACATCCATCTGGAGATCATCCGCCACATCCTGCACCCATCTTCTCTTTGGCCTTCCTCTTCCTCTCTTCTCAGGCATATATCCCTCCATTATTGTTCTCAGGCACAGACATAGCTATTATATTCCTATATTCCTATTTAAACTATGAAGATTCGTTCAAAACTCACCCCACAGTAGATAATCGTCAATCCACAATCAAGTTCCTCTTGGATCATTTGGATCTTCACAGGGCCTGTCTACCCTCTCAACTGCGGTCTGGAAAAACAGTTGATGTGTCTGTTCTTTTGTTAGTGATGTCATTAATTCTTGTGTGCATTAATTTGGTATTCTGGGTGTTGTGTTGGTTTTCAATTTCCTTGCAATTTTCCTCAAGCCATGTTTCTTTTGCCTCTTTGCATAGCAGTAGCTTCCTAATTTTCCTGTGAATCTCTTCGTATATTTCCTTGTTATTTTTGTTATTTCTTCTTATTTCCGTGAGTTTTAAGATGTCTTCCATCATCCATTTCTTGCACCCTATTATCTTTATTTTTGGGATTATTATTGTTCTTAGTGCAGCTTCTTGACTGATTTCTTTTATATTTTCAATTGGTCACTGACGTCTTGAAATAATATTGCATTGCCATATCGGACAATGCATGGAATCTGTTCTTTACCTTACGTTGAATTTACTTTTATCTCCTCACTCTTCAGTGCCTGTAGATCAAATTTTGCGTTTCTATTTGTATATTTGACTTTCTTTAAGTTTATATATAAATTTGCCTAAGATTAATCTATGGTAGCGTTCTATGATTGGTAGGGGGACATAAACATATAATATTGTTACAAGGGAGGTTACTAGAACTTGAAAAAGAAAATGGTATACCTTGCTACAATACCTCTAACTAACATCAAAATCTTGTATTTTTATTTGAGAAATAAAGCAGTTAATACCGCAGTCAATTTTTTGCAATCGTGAGAAGAAAGCTATTAAAGTCTTTATACAACATTTGTTTAATCTTTTTTTACTTACATTTTATAATCAACTTTTTTCATTTCTACGTTTATGTTTAATTCTTAAAACTGGACTTTTAATGATAGGCATTGTTTCTTAGTGCGAATATTTCCTCGATGTGGGGAAACATTTTTTTACTGGCTTCTTAAGGCCACCCACAATTTAAAGAAAATTTACTTACATTAACGGCGAAAGACCTTGGAAGTCTATGGGGTTTATGTTGATAAATACGTTAAGAGGAAATGTCATTTATGTTTGTAAATTTCATTCAATTTGAACAAATAGCTCTCTCTCTCTCTCTCTCTCTCTCTCTCTCTCTCTCTCTCTCTCTCTCTCTCTCTTTCTCTCTCTCTCTCTGTCTCTCTCTCTGTCTCTCTCTGTCTCTGTCTCTCTCTCTCTCTCTCTCTCTCTCTCTCTCTCTCTCTCTCTCTCTCTCCCAAATGCTGGTGCAATTATGTTTGCCAGTCGGCAAGGCACGCGATGAATGAATGAATAAATGAATATAATTTCAAGTATGTAGGTAAACATCCTTGCTTAGACAAATGACGGACAACGGTCTTTTGTAGTTCCTTGTCGCTTTATCTAAAAACAAAACAACACACTTTCGTTAGAAAAAGGGGAAATTGTTATGATTTCTAGCTTTAGTTGACGAGATAACATACTCGTATTGTAGTTAACAATTCCATTCGAATAGTATGGCTTCCGCAGTTAAACTAGTACGTCATTAACACGTCGCAACAAATACAGCAAACATAAAGAATTGTAAGAAAGATCTATTGATGTAAACATATATCTGTACTTACCTTCCTTAGACTACACAAAAAGCACAGGACAAAGTAAAACATGAGAAGATAATCAAATTGTTTGAACAATAAACATTGATTGCAAGATTTGAGAATAATAAAGAAAATATGCCGGCAGCAAACAAAAGCCTTAAGAGTTAGCAACTATTTAGGAACACTTCTTCTTCTTCTTCTTCTTCTTCTCCTTCTTCTTCAGCGTTCCGAGCCATTGAGGTTCTTTGCTGCAGATACAATTCAATATTTAGGAACACAGTGAACATAAAATGAAATGATATTTATAGGAAACTAGCTGAGCCGGCCCGGCTTCGCCCAGACCCTGGTGGGGAGTATCTCATTTAATTCATATAAGTAGTCATATAAGCTCCCGTTCCCGTTCCCGACTATCTACTGTCTGTCTGTCAGTCTGTCTATTATTAGAAAGACCACTTGAAAGATCTTTACAGCTTCCAACAACAATTAACTTGGGTAAATGGAGCGCTTATTTAATTCATATTCGGCCCCTGCTCCCGTTCTCGTTCCCAAAAAAAGACGACCCGGCCCGGCTTCGTCCAGTCCCTGGCGGGGAGAGTATTATTTAATTCATATTCGGCGGAGGGAGGAGGAGGAGGAAGCAGGATGGAGGAGGAGGAGGGAGGAGGAGGGATTAGGAGGAGGAGGAGGTAGGAGGAGGGAGGAGGAGGTAGGAGGAGGGAAGAGGAGGTAGGAGGAGGGAGGAGGCGGTAGGAGGAGGGAGGAGGAAGAAGAGGGAGGAGGAGGTAGGAGGAGGGAGGAGGAGGAGAGAGGAGGGTGGAGGAGGGGAGGAGAAGAGGGAGTAGGAGGAGGGAGGAGGAGGAAGAGCGAGGAGGAGGGTGGAAGGGGAGGAGGTAGGAGGAGGAAGGAGGAGGGGGAGGAGGAGGGGGAGGAGGGGGAGGAGGGAGGGGGAGGGAGAAGGAGGAGGAGGAGGGAGGAGGAGAATGGAGAAGGAGGGAGGAGAAGAAGGGAGGAGGAGGAGGGAGGAGGAGGGAGGAGGAGGGAGGAGGAGGGAGAGGAAGGAGGAGGGAGGAGGAGGGAGGAAGAGGAGAGAGGAGGAAGGAGAAGGCGGAGGGAGAAGGAGGAAGGTGAGGAGTGGGAGGAGGGAGGAGGAAGAGGGGGAAGGAGGAGAGAAGAGGAAGGAGGAGGAGGGAGGTGGAGGGAGGAGGAGGAGGGAGGAGAAGGTAGGAGGAGTGAGGAGGAGGAGGGAGGAGGGAGGAGGTAGAGGGAGGAGGAGGGACGAGGAGGGAGGAGGAGAAGGGAGGAGGAGGGAGGAGGAGGAGAAGGAGAAGGAGGGGAGAAGGGAGGAGGAGGGAGGAAGAGGGAGGAGGATGAGGGATGAGGGGGAGGAGAAGGAGGAGGTGGGGAGGAGGAGGAGGGGGAGGAGGAGAGAGGAGGAGAGAGGAGGAGGCTGCGGAGGAGGAGGGATTAGGAGGAGGGAGGAGGAGGAGAGTAAGGAGGAGGGAGGAGGGCGAGGATGTAGGAGGATGGACGAAGAGGGAGGAGGAGGACGAGGAAGAGGGAGGAGGAGGAGGATGGAGGAGATGGAGGAGGAGGAGGGGAGGAGGAGGGGGAGGAGGAGGAGGAGCAGGAGGGGAGAGGAGGAGGAGGTGAGAGGAGGAGGGGGGGATTAGGAGGAGAGAGGAGCAGGGAGAGGGAGGAGGAGGAGAGAGGAGGAGGAGGAGGATTTAGGTGGAGGAGTATAACGCTTATGCCTGTAGATAACTGTAGCGAAAGGGTCCACCTATTTGAGAAATATGCAACAATTTTACATATATAGCAATGCTATTAGAAGTTATGTCCCCTCGCTATATATACATTATAATGTAAATTGAAATATTAAATAATATTAAGTAAATAACCAATTTTACACTAACAAACTATGACAGTTGGCAGCACGGGAATGAGAGGAAGACGTGTAGAAAATTTCATCTCAATCGTATGGACCGTTCGTGAACGCTTAAAGGACATACATACAGACACTCTCTTTTATATATATAGATACGTAAGGGTGTGCAGTTGGTGATCATAATATAAACAACCTACGTTATGTTGATGACGTCATCTTAATAGAAACAAGACAGGAGAAACTATAGGAAATGATCGGTATAGTGGTTGTAGATAGAGATATCACAGAAACGAATCGTGCCATACTGTACAATTAAACACAATGGTATTAATTTGTGACAGGTATATACAGATCTAAGCACATTTAACGAATGAGTTGAAGATGCATTTTACAGATAAAAAACATAATAGGATGAGCAAATATTGCATTCTATCCAGTGAAGGACATTTTATGAAATAAGTCCTTGTCATTGGAAGTTAGAAAAAGAATTCGTGCATGTTACATAGAACCAGTCAAACATACGGCTGCACATCATGGACAATTAGTAAACAAGCCAAAACACCCCTGGAGGCTTTCGGGGTGTTTTTTATAGAAGAATGCTGAACATTTCCTGGACAGCCAACATGAGTAAAATGGGCATTTTGAGGGAGGCTACGTAGCAAAGATAATTATTCAAAAACATCAGAAAGAGGCAGTCATCATTTTTGGTCACATTATGAGAAGACAAAAACTGGAACATGCTGTGACAACTGGGCGGATTTGTGGAAAGAGAAATATAGCGAGAGAATGTTCTTCAGTCTTGTGTCTTGGCATGGAAGGGAGAAAGCACACTAAGTGATAAATGCTGTTGGAGATACACAAGATATGAAGAAGCTTCATCGTCCACGTCAGTCGGCAAGGCACGCGATGAATGAATGAATGAATGAATATAATTTCAAGTATGTAGGTATATGGATTACATCAAATAGGGGGGAAAAATAATTTAAATAAAGAAAGAACGAAGGAACGAACGAACAAACGTTATTTTCAAAGGTTTAAGAATTGGACACGCAGGCTCGTCTGACATTCTGCCCTTTTTCTCTATTTCCTCTCATACATTATTTCATTCAACATCACTTATGAAGCTAATCTTAGACAACAAAAGAACAATAAGCATTGAAACGCATGAAACATAATACATAATACATGACTCACTGAGGCAATGTTTAACATGGGCATTATAAATATCCAAAGAAGAGGTAACGTGCCACAAACAGGGGGATGTATATGGGCTTGTTGTCGTTTGAGATACTTTTCCATTATCATTGTTTTTTTAGGAGAGGGGTCATGTAGTCTATACTGAGGTAGTGTTCAAACAAGTTGCGACTGTATTTATAATGACTGGTGGTGTCTTTGATTTATTGTGGACGATTGCTCCACAACTGAGCGGCTGAGTATGCTAAGCTTGTTTTATATAAGTAAATTCTAGGTTTAGGGACATGAAATATATTTAGTCGTTCGCTATGTCTTGCGTTATATTTTAACGATGGCCAAAGGTAGCTTGGAGCTTTTTGAAATAATATTTTGTGAATTAGTTTAGCGTTACTGAAAAGTACTCATTTGTGGAGTGGTAGTAACTGAAGACGTTTATGTAGGTTAGAATTGTCGTTAAGCTTTTCACCATTAATTAAACGCACTGCCCTTTTCTGGAGTGAATAAAGGCGTTTTGTTATTGATTGGAGCATCCATCTCAGATTGTACAGCAATAATCAATATATGTTTGTATGTGAGGAGTATAGAATATCTTTCTTGTGTTTTCGTCATGGACGTTATTAATTTTGGCAAGTTGGTGTACTGTTTTGACTATTTGTTTAACGAGAGCATGAACATGGGAATTAAAGGTAAAATTTAGATCAATGATAAGACAGAGTGTCTTGTGCTCGGTTACACTTTCTACAGGCGTACTACCACTGTGCAGCTGAAGAGTTCTCTTCGAGTTTAGAGTGTGAAGTCCTTACCTGGTTGCTATTAACATAGGTTTTGTTTTAGAAACGTTAATTTGCATGCAGTTTGCATGACTCTAATCAACTACACTATTTATTTCCTGTTGCAAGGATGAGTCTAGCACATTATAATCAATAGCATTTGTATATACTGTGCATTCGTCTGCAAATAGATCGCAGGACGGCGAAAGATATAAGTTACACAAATGTCAAATAGCAGAGGGCCAATTATAGATCCATGAGGTACTCCAATATTAATGGTAATAGCTTGAGATAAAGTTTCATTGTGTGATAGAAGTACTACTTGTTTTCTTTCTAATAACAATTATTTTATTAATGTCACTATATTTAAGCTTACTGTCATTGTTTTTAGTTTCATAATTAGAATAGTATGATCTATCAGATCGAATGCTTTTCTAAAGTCTATAAACACCTCTCCACATAGAGTATTGGTGTTAATATTTTAATGCCAGTTTTCTATCATGTTTGTTAGGGCCGTATGACAAGACTATTTTGGCCGAAACCCTGACTGATTGTCAACTATTAGTGTGTAGTGAACTAAGTGTTCTAGTCTTGTTTTGTGAAGGTGCTTTTCTAACAGTTTGGATAGTGCGGATAATATGGAAATTGGCCCAAAGTTACTCACGAGACGATCGTCTAGTGAACCAGCTTTTAAATGAGGATGAGGATAAAAGCTGATGCGAAGTGACCTTTGGTGAGACATTGATTATATATAAAAGTTAATGACTCGCAGATCGCCGGTGCAGTGTAGCGAAGGATCTGAGTACTGATTCCATCTAGACTTGATGATTTATTGTTTTTATGTTACTTAGATGAGTAAATACTTCAGTGGTCGTCATTAGCGGTATGTTAGAGGGAATGTCTATTAGCAATTGTTCTCACAAAATGACCATAATAAAGAGATGTGTCATGAGGAGAATCTGGTATTGCAGCATTCAAGTGGTTTTTGTCGGATTGAAAGAAACTACTGAATTTATCACATGTATCCTGATGTGATGGTAATGATTGTGATGACTTGTGTTTGTTTGTCAAGGTATTAAATGTTTTCCATATATTTTTAGTGTTTGTTTTATCTATTATAAAGTTCTTAAAATAGTTTTTCTTCTCCTTTCAAATAACACTTTGTTTGAACTTTGTTTGTCAGACTACGGTACATGGTTAGATCTCTATTTTTATGTGCCCTGTCCCGGTCTCTCATAATTTCAGCTACATCCCGGGTGTTCTACGGGGGGTTAGTGTAATGTCTAACTCGAACTTCCTTAAATGGAGCACGCTTATTAAATGCACTTAGACAGGTCTTCAGCCAGTGGTCCAGAACATCATCTTGGTCAGGAAGCTGGTAAACATAGTCCAGAGATGAGTTGAAGAAGTCTGGTAAAAAGATATGTTGATTGAAATGTTTATAATTTCTATATTTTATACTTATGTGTTTGTGTTTCAGAGTTTTGGCACCTCATTTCGACCACGTGCAGCATACTGGGTAGCTATCGCTCATTAAATTAATAATTATAGTACATTCTGTGATGTTGTCAGCTCATGTAGTTTAGATGTTATCTATAAGTGTTGCACATGATTTTGTAATTCTAGTGGCTTGTTTGACTAACTGTTGGAAGTTATATGACTATATTATGTTCCCCTTTTTTTGTTTGATTTGTTAGTGTCTATGTTGAAGACCCCTAAGCAGTATGATTTGTCTCGCATGACTAAAGAGTACATCTATCATAGTGTTGAATTGTTCATACCAGATGTTTCCTGCACTAGGATTTCCATAAAGGTATCCAATTACTAGGGGTATGCTGCTTTGAAGTTTAATCTCAAGCCATACATATTCAATCTCACAGGTTTCAAAATCTAACCTGGGGTGGACGTTAAGTGAATTAGAAATTTAAACTGCAATACCCGTGTCTTGGTTCTGATAAGGATCTCTTCTAATAACTTTAAAACCTCTGATAGCGATGTCATCATCTGAGATGTTACCAGTTAATCGAATTTCACTAATGCCGAACAAGTGACAATTTTGATTCAGTATAAGTGATAGTTCGACAGCTTCCCTAATAGATAGCAGATATTTAGATACCCGAATCTGAGCCTATCTTTACCGAGCCGGTGTTCATACTTATTTGACATTTCAACAATGCGTAATCATACATTGTAAAAGCACAAAATGAATGCAACTTGCGTCCCTTATTACAATGCACACTCTAAAGTACAGAGAAACTGTAATACATCTGTCAATATATAAAAATATGTTTACAGATTGTCACAGAATGCCGCGAGTTGCACCAGAATGCTTTCCTACGTGGAAGGATTCAATAGGAGACGAATAAACACAAAGGAGGAATTACAGAAGAATGAACTGAATTCTCTACATTCAAGACGTTCTTACAATGTTACGCGCTAGGGTACACGGCCATCATCTAGCCTTGACGTATTATTGCTCACAATAGACGTCAAGTAAACAAAACGAGACGTGGAAACCAGTAGATATGACGCCAGATCGTGTCGCCAGCAGAATACAGGTGAAAGTTGAAAAGGTCTCTTGTCAACATATCATTAGATCGTCGGGAGCCTTTACGCAGATAACGAACTTTGTTACGGTCAACAGCTACCTGCGGTTGACTTGAGGAATTCACCCATGAAAAGTAGTGTCAGATGGAGAATGACATAACACCGTCGGGCAGACGTCCAGCCGACAGCGCAGACTGAATGCAGTGTTCAATGGATCGCAGATGGCAATTAAAACTGGGAATTGGTAACTGGAACGCCGCCAAAGGGATAAGGGAGTTTGTCGTAATTAGTATAAATACGCTTGCTTAGATCGGTTCACTTCAGATTCGTCAGATTTTAAGAACATGTATGAACAATCTAAACGTATGCTTTCTTTATAGAGATGTCTGAGTCTCGTGCTGTTAGAAGTTTCTAGAAATATTACTTATAGCCTCATAACCTCGGGACCTTCATCGGTCGGCTGTTGTAGGCTAGTTCTTTGAGACTATCAGTATCTCTAGTTACTGATCTGTGAACTAGTATTTTTCAGTTTACTATCTATATCATATTGCTATAAGTGTTGTTCTTATTATACTCGAATGAATATACGATGAGAGGACTATGCACCTTACATATTCTATTAATGCGTGTATGTCTTATTTTGTATGTATACAGTATTATTACTAACGCATTGTTATGCCATTATTATGAATATCATTATATGCCTATTTCGAATTTGCATACTTTATGTTTATTTGATGCTTGAGATGAAAATTGTCATGAGGTAACTCACTAGGGGGAATTGGGCTTTATGCTATTTTGTTCTTATGCGTAGCACACATTGGCATATTGCCTATTGATTGTGTTTAACGCAAAGGTGTAGTGGAGCTGACATTATCCACAATCGGTACTGGATATATGGTGCGCGTAGCCTTTTTAGTGCGTGGCGAACGAACGTTCAGAGTAACTCACTTATGTCTGGCACAGAGACTGATCACGGTACTTAAACCTAGAGATCAGATATTCTTATTATACCACTACCGACCTTTTGATCTGTAAAACCAAAGTTGGAATGGAGTGGCTGTAAAGAACCGAGTGTCTGAATTAGTGACATGAAATTTGGACATTTCATCCCTCATGACGTTACAAAGGATGGCAGTAAATGTAATAATTACATGTGTGTTCCACTACTGGCAAAGTCCTTCCCAGAGTAGACAGTAATAGCTAGATATAGAGGGAGAAAGAGGAGAGTGAACGCAGTAAATCTGGAAGAGAGACACTGTCAGACATTTTAATGTGAGTGTGTATATGTGGGTGATAGAGTGTCTGTATTACCTAGGATTGTACTGATGTAGAACTAGATAAAACACATTTTTGATTATATCTTCCAAACACTCAACAGGAGCCTAGGTTTTCCCGTGCAGTGACATCGAGGAACCTGGTGGCCTCAGGACGGAACAACGTTCCGAAGACTGACCTGCTGTGCGTATCTCACATGTAACCCGGACAGTGATCTAGACAGGATACAAGTAACTTTAAAGTTATGTAATTGTTTTACATCACTACAGATATGTAATTATTATAATGTATATGTTCAGTGATTAATGAATGACAATAAAAGTGATTATAATTTGTTTTAACTCATAGTTCAGTTGTTATACTTTTGTTTTCCAAGGGACGCAGTCGCCCTGCTTATCTTGTTGGGGGCTTCAATAATAACAGAGAACGAAAATATGTAAGAGGGGAAAACCTGCCCTGCCTATTAGACCATTTGTCGACATGGCATTTAACCATGTAGGCATTTAACGTTCCCTTTCCCACTCCTTGGGGAATATCAAGACTAGCTAATTTCATTTTGTTTAACGAGCCACTAGCAGCTGTACTCTTGGATATCCATGGGCTTAATCTTTATTTCAGCCATATAGATTTTGGCCTTGCTTACCTTGGTGGGGGATTCACTACATAACAGAGAGCTGAAATATGTCAGAGGAGAAAACCTGCCTTGCCCAGTAGATCATTTCTCGACATAAACCTAGGCATCTAACGTTCCCCTTTCCACTCCTTGGGGAATATCAAGACTAGCTAATTTCATTTTGTTTAATGAGCCACTAGCAGCTGTACTCTTGGATCTCCATGGGCTTAATCTTTATTTCGGCCATATAGATTTTGTCTCGAGTCAGTTTCTGACAAATTGTGGTCTCGGACTGAGATCAACAATTGTCACTTCTGACAAACCGGGTTAGGATTGACTAGATTCTCTTCATCCATTCATCATGTGCCATGCCGATAAGCGTGGACGGTCATATTCTGCCATCTCACTCGATCACCAGAGTCGTGGATCAGCTCCGTGTTTCTGTCCCGACCATGCCATTTGGCCAAGCCATCTAGCTATATACTTCTCGGTCTTCCCCTTGGTCTCCTTCCTTCGATCTTGCCAGTTGTCACCAAGTTCTCCAATCCATTTCTTCTCATAACATGTCCAAAAAAATTTGACTATCTACGTCTAATTTCTCTAATCGATTTACGATTTTCATTTGTCTCCTGTAGTACTTGGTCATTGGTTTTTCTGTCTGTCCATGGTATTCTTTGCATTTTCCTCAGAAACCACATTTCCATAGCCATCAGATATTTTTCAGCTTGGCTGCTCATTCTCCACGCGTCACATCCATACAAAAGTATAGTTTCTATGTAGCACTTCAACACTCTTTTTCTCGTTTCAATTGATATCTTTTTATTGGTCAGTATGTTTCCATCTTGCAAAAGGCTACCTTCGCACTGGCAATTCTTGTTCTAATCTCTTCGAGGCATCTCCCATCAAATGTTATGACTGTTCCGAGATAACTGTATCGATTCACTTGCTTAAGAATACGCCCATTTACTCGTATATCACATTGTGGTATTTTCTTCTTCCTAGTGACGGCCATAATCTGTGTCTTCTTACTATTCAGTTCTAACCCTAGTTGTTCACGGTGTGCATCAACCGCATCTACTAAATGTTGCATGTCCCCGTTCATTGTTTGCAATCACGACTGTATCATCTGCATATCTAATGTTATTGATGTATCGTCCAACAATGTTGATTCCTTCCATTAATTTTCTACGTACTAATTTTCACTGTTCACCCTTCTCAGGAGCGGTGAAAAGTGAAAATTAGTACCCTGTTGATGACCCGCAGACTACACAATTCAACCCCACCTCCACGCAGTGTAGACTGAGAGGCCATGGGCTAACGGAGCAATGGCACGCCATAGGGGATGGACTCCATATGGTCAGATTTTTGTCCTAACCCGTGAATTGCCTAGCAAGCCGGCAGGGGATCTTCATTCTGCTCGTAGAAAAACTAAGAAGCATTAATGGACTGGCCCAAATGGATATAGACCCGGCAATGTTAATGGAACCACGGCTAACAAGAGGAAGACTATAAATAAACTATATGTCAGAAAGAATCATAACAGTGAGAATAAAAGATCAAACAATTATAACATATGTACAGATATACGCACCATGCAATACAAACAATAATGGGCAAGAATGCGAGGAATTTTACGAAGATATCTATGAAGTGCTACATAAATTAGATAAGCAGGACAACATCATAGTTCTCGGAGATTTCAATGCAAATCTAGGACACAACAGGGCGGGCATAGAAAAAAATCTTGGAGCATTTGGAAACCAACATAATGAAAGAAATGATAACAAAAGTAGACTGATAGAGTTATGCAGCCAACAAGACATCTATATAACAAACACACTCTATAAACACAAAGACTCACAAATATACACCTGGTATAAATGGAACGATCGAGATGCCACAAAGCCAAATTGATTTTATATTAACAAGCAATAACAGAAAGATAAATATATTAGATGCAAGGGCAGTGCCAAACTTAAGCATAAACACAGACCACAAATCAGTCATTGCCACAATAAGGACCAGTGGTAGAAGAAAACAAAGACCAGGAAAATGCCATGCGAATCAGTAAACTTAAAACACCTCAAAAACGAGGCAGTGAAGGAAAATTATGAGAAAGATCTAATTGACATCTTTGTAAAATTACCTATAGAAAGAAAGATAGTGGAAACAGAATGGGAGATGTTAAAATCAAGCATTTTAAATACTGCAAAAATACCAGGTGGAACCACGAAAAATCGCAAAACACGGATAAAGAAACTAACCAGCTGTTGGAATGCAGAAGTAAAGAAACCTGTAAAAGACAAAAAAAGGAAAAATATAAAAAGTGGGCGAAGAGCAAACAGGAATGTGATTACATAGAATATAGAATAGCGAGAAGACATGTGAATATAATAGTAAAGAGAGGAAACAAAAAGACTGGGAACAGTATGGAGAAAACCTAAATAAAAACTACAAGGAAGCAACTAGAAACTTCTTTAAAAAATAAGTGTAATGAGAATTAGGAGAAAATCCTTTGACCAAACTGAAATAATTAACAGCAAACATGGAGAACCAATAAGTGAACAAAAACAAATTCTAATAAGATGGAAACAGTACTTCGAACAACTTCTCAACATCCCATCAGATGTTACAGGAATTAAAGAAACGGAAACAGGTGCCACCGAAGAACTAGAACCAGACATACTGAAAGAAGAAATTATAGAAGCCGTCAGATTAGCCCCACTGAATAAATCACCAGGATAAGATGAAATACCAAAAGGACTAATTAAAGCAGCAAGAGAAGTAGGAACAGCTTGGCTACATAGACTATTCAACCATGTTTGGGTAGAATACAGACACCAGTGAAAACACAATTAAATGTATTATAAAAGATATGTAACTAACTACTATCAATTAATGTAAAGTCAATACAAGTCAATGTTTATAAACAAGTATGACGTATTATGTTACTAGGTAAAACAAAAACCAAATATACAGACATACGATCTAGGCGAGGCTCTTTCTTGTACCGAGATCCAGTGTAGCTTTGTGCTGAATTTCTAGTAAATACCAGGTTGTGTCGGTCGTTGGTACAGTGACATCATAAATGCTTGACGAAGTGTAGCTGAGCTAAAACGTGTAAGGTGTAACCATTTTGGGTTACACTGAAATGGATACAGTTGATGTCTCATGGGTATGTAACGACTACCAACTACAGGCTCTGGTTTGAGGCAAACAGGTGGCTGTAGTGGTACGTTGTTGTTGCTGATAAATTGTTGCTTGCTGGGGAGAAGAGGGAACGTATCTTCATAATTATTACCCTCTTGTGTGAAATAAGGCATATTGTACGGACTTGGTGTGGTGGAAATGTTCCGTCTGACTTGGATTTCAGGTGCAGTATTTATGAGTGGTATGCGCACTTCTGGTCTATTGGTACTTGATATGACGGGAGTATGTCGTCTGGCTTGAGTTTTAGGTGGAATAGCTAAAAGTGTCCAACGCGATCCTGTATTGGATGTATGTTGTGTCTGTTCTGGGTATTTGCTATTTTTAGCGAGCATGCTGGTTCCCAATAAAGACATTATTTGATTTTTATAAAGACGCTTTTTTGGTGCATCAGCCTGTGAAGTGAAGAACGGTGTGCTATTGATGAACTGTATGTTGTTGTGAGAACAAAACTTCTGCAATATGTTGTTATTTATCTTAGCTAAATGACGCTGGAATCTATAACTCGGTGATATGATGGAGGAGAAGAAAATAGAAGAGTTAGGAAAAGTGTGGCGTAATGCGGTTAAGAGTGCCAGCAGTTGAGATACTGTGATTTGTTTGTTGTTCGTGGTGTCATTAATACCAATGTGTACTCTTGCCTTTCTAACGTTATGATTTGCAGCCAACCTGCTAATCTTGTATGTTAGGCGGTCAACACCAGCTCCAGGCAGTGGGATTATGGAAACAATGGCTTTTTCTGAAGTGGCCATCCTGTCGCTGTATAGGCCTTTCATTAAAGAATCGCCTATTACAATGTGTGTACTGTTGGGTCATGCTGTCTGTATATATTGGTTGTCAGCACACCTCGCCCGTTGTTGCATCCATTGATGATTGTCAGTAGTCTGTATGTCTCCATGTGACTCTCCCTGTGTTTCCTGCAGGTGTGTGTGGTCTGTTGGCAGTGTACTATAGCACTGTACGTTTTCTGACAAATGTTCTTGAAGAACTTCGAATCTGTTGCTTAATGTTACATCAATGGGATAGACTGAGTGTAGTGTTTCATCTTCATCTGCACGTTGAGTTTTTTTCCCGTTTTGTTTAGTTCTTTGTTTTGGGTGAAAATGGGCATCTATATTCTTCGAGGTTGATACATTTACTTGGGAATTACACGCTGATAGATCAGAATAGAATAGAATAAGACATGGACAATTTACAAACTGAAGGACGTCTCATGCAAAATGTTCCTTTTATAGAAAGAACATTTCTTTTACATACAATAGATCACTTTCAACAAATGGCTGTGAATTCTAGACATTTAGTAACCAATTAAATAAATCAGCTGAAGTCACAAAAATAAGAATTAAATTGTAAAAAGACTCAGGTTATGGTCGTCACTAGGAAGGAAGAAGTGCCACAATGTAATATACAAGTAAATGGAAATATTCTTCAACAAGTGAATCGGTACAATTATCTTGGAACAGTCATAACATCTGATGGGAGATGCCTTGAAGAGATTAGAACAAGAATCGCCATGGCGAAAGTAGCCTTTAGCAAGATGAAAAACATTCTGACCAATAAAAAGATGTCAATTGAAACGAGAAAAAGAGTGTTGGGATACATAGAGCCTGTTCTTTTGTATGGATGTGAAACTTGGACAATGAGCAGTCAAGCTGAAAAACATCTGATGGCTGCAGAAATGTGGTTTCTGAGGAAAATGCAAAGAATACCATGGACAGACAGAAAAACCAATGACCAAGTACTACAGGAGACAAATGAAGATCGTAAACTGATTAGAGAGATTAGACGTAGACAGTCAAATTTTTTGGACATGTTATGAGAAGAAATGGATTGGAGAACTTAGTGACAACTGGCAAGATCGAAGGGAACAGACCAAGAGGAAGACCTAGAGGAAAATACCTGGATGGCTTGGCCACATGGCATGGACGAGACAGGAACACTGAGCTGATCCACGACACTGGTGATCGAGTGAAATGGCGAGTCATGACCGCCCACGCTTTCCGGCATGGCACATGATTGATTGATTGAGAAGCATGCTGACTGCCAATGCGAGTAATCATTGGCACCTTGCCGTCTTGACAGACAATAGTGTGTAAGGGATGGAGTTATTGCCTCTCCATAGCATAAAGCCTGGGTTAAAATATAGAGATCATGTGTTGCCCATGCAGCATGATCCCTCTCGGCCTGCCTAGTTCACTCCAGAGGAAAGGTAACATCTCTACATCTGGAACAAGACAAGCTGCAGAAGCTGCCGGATCAGCAAAGCAATGCTCTAATTGTCCGCCTGTCGGAGCTTCGATCCTAGACCAGCCGCCAACCAAGGCTTAGGGCCTGGTCTGCCCTGCCATGACACTTTGTCTTTAGGTTGCATTTCCTCACACCAGGGTAAGGCTTGTACCCTCCCAATTGCGCTCTTCCGCCCGAAGCCGTTGGCACAATGTGGAGTGTGGGGTTTGGTAAGCGCCGCCCAACGTTCGGCGCTAACAGAAAGCAGGTAGTACCGTCTACTGTTATACTTTAGCTCAGTCATAGGCTATCTGACTAAGACCTGACACAAAATGCGAGTAATATGCTTACAAATACTAACTTCTAAAACGAGTAATATGCTTACATATACTGACTGCCAAAACGAGTTATATGCTTACATATACTGACTGCCAAAACAAGTAATATGCTTACACTATACAGACTGCCAAAAGAAGTAATATGCTTACAATATAATTGGCACCTTGTCGTCTTGACAGACGATAGTTTGTGCTTCAAAAAGCCATAATATCTTTTACTCATGGCGGTAGCGAATGTGACTGATAAGGCCAATTTGCGCTGGAAATATTCGTTCACAGTGAGTGCATGTGAACACGTGGTCATTTCCACCATCATGCACCATCTTACGTCTCACACGCTCGGTGTGTGACTTATCTGTAATAATTTTCTCCTTTGTCTTTATTCCATTTCTGATGTTTGCCCTCCATGCAACACGTTCAGCGGGGACTTGCTCCCAACGTGCATTATCAATGCCTGTATCAATCATGTCCCGCTTACACACATCTTTGTATCGTAGTAGAGGCCGACCCTGAGATCTCTTACCCATCTGTAATTCACCAAAAAAGATGTCCTTTGGTATTCTACCATCATCCATCCTCCTAAGATGTCCTATCCACCTAAGACTACGAAGACTAAGCATGGAATACACCGTCACACAACCTGACCTTTCCAATACTTCAGTATTTGTGATTTTGTCTTGCCACTTAACATCAAGAATTCTTCGCAGACACCGCATATGAAAGCTGTTTAAACGTTTCTCTTGGTGTAAGTTAGTTGTCCAGGTTTCACTGCCATAGAGAAGAGTACTAAGGACACAGGTTTGATAGACAAGGACTTTTGTTTTGACAGTAAGCTTCCTGTTCTCCCAGACTCTTTTGTTGTTTCTGCCTTACCAATCCGGATGTTGATTTCCTGATCTAGGAATAATTTGCTATTTACCACTGATCCTAGATAGGTAAAATGGTCTACCATCTCTAGTTCGGCGTCGTCAATAAAGATTGATGGTACCCCATGTGTACCTTGTGACATAATCTGTGTCTTCTTTTTGCTAATTGTCAAACCAAATTCAGAACAAGCATTGGATAATGCAAATAGTAGACATTGTAATTCTCCCTCAGAGTGGGTCGTAATCGCACCATCATCCACAAAGAGCAACTCTCTGATTAGTACCCTCCTAATTTTGATCTTGGCCTTCAATCTCTGTGCATTGTAGAGGCCGCCATCTGAGCGTGAGTGAATGTATATACCACCATCCTGATCATGAAAGGCATATTTCAGTAGAAGTGAAACGTATATTCCGAAGAGGGTGGGGGATAGTACACAACCTTGCTTAACTCCACTCTTGATTTCAAACTCTTCAGAAGTTGCACCATCAAACTTAATTACACACTTCATGCCTGTGTGGAACGATTCCACAATGGACAGAAGAGTTTGTCGCAATGAGAATATCATATCAATGGCGGACCGGTTCTGTCGAAAGCCACACTGTGATTCTGTGAAGTCTGCGCAGAACAATCCTGGCAAAAACTTTTCCAACAATACACAGAAGTGAGATACCCCTATAGTTGTTACAGTCACTCCGATAGCCCTTGTTCTTGTACAGTGTTATGATGCTTGAATCTTTGAAATCCTGTGGGACTTGTCCTTCTCGCCAGCATAGCTCTATTAGCTGGTGGATCTGTAGAGTGAGTGTGTCTTGCCCACTCCTGATAACCTCTATTAGAATCCCATCTTTACCTAGAGCAAAGCAATGCTCTAACTGTCCGCCTGTCGGAGCTTCGATCCTAGACCAGCCGCCAACCAATGCTTGGGGCCTGATCTGCCCTGCCATGACATTTTGTCTTTAGGTTGCATTTCCTCGCACCAGGGTAAGGTTTGTACACTCCCAATTGCGCTCTTCCGCCCGTAGCCGTTGGCACAATGTGGGGTGTCGGGTTTGGTAAGCGCCGCCCAACATTCGGCGCTAACAGAAAGCAGGTAGTACCGCTTACTGCCATGAGTTAGTACAGGCTTACAATATACTGACTGCCAAAACGAGTAATATGCTTACAATATACTGACTGCCACAACGAGTAATATACTTACATTATACTGACTGCCAAAACGAGTAATATGCTTACAATATACTGACTGCTAAGACGAGTATTATGCTTACAATATACTGACTGCCAAAACGAGTATCATGCTTACAATATAATGACTGATAAATAAGCAATCTAAACGTCTTGAAATAAAACAATAGACCAAAATAAACCACAAAGAAAACTTTTAACTGACTGCCTGCCATACAAAAATGTGGGTCCTGACCTAACATAAATTCATGGCAAAAAATGGGAAGTAGGGTTTTGTGACAATAATACAGCGAAAATGGTTAAAATTGTAGCAGATATATTGCATTATACATAAAATTAATGGAGATTGCACAGGAAACATGACTGTGTTAATAATTAATTGATAGGCTAGACATATTATGACAATAATGTGATGTTTAACTATAACACTTTAAATTAAAGGGGTGACAGTTATGACAAATTTTCACTAACCAGGGCGTAATTTCTTATCCGCTGAAGATAATCCTGTTAAATTTACTGAATAATGATAAAAACACAACTTTTCTTCACTAATATCACCAAATGCTCCAAAACACAAATAAAACACAATTAAAACTTAATATATTGAAGCATATAATTTTCACACAAAATGGAAAATGTCAGGAACACAGTAGACATATTTACTGAGAAACAATATAAACACTATTTTCTATTTAGTTATAATTATTATTCTTTAAAATCCAATTGTTTAATTACTCCGTAAATACTGTGTGATAGACAAAGAAAATTTAGGGGCATAAATGTGGCCCATAGCGCAAGCATAATTCGACATGTGCCATCATATTATGACGAACTTTTACTGTTAGTTTTCTTTTCAATTATGACTGTCTACTAAATATTTAACTGAATACTACACGTTGTATTCGTTTTAGAATCTTTTACAAAGTCCTTTAAATCACAATAACTATAATATAAAATTATTTAAAACGGTAAGTTTATTCAAATCTATGAGGTCCAGTTCCAGAAGGTGTTGTCATTTTTAAAATAATCAAAATAAACTACTTAAACACTCATTTTCTCTTAAAACACAATGAAACACTGATCGTAGGGCAATCATTTATTTGTGTAAATCGTCATTTTCGGGCGCTAAAATTTGCGGAATATAAGATAAATTAAACAAATAATATACTTCTTTATAATCCGTTGGATCGGCTTCTGGTAGGCCAGCAGCGTTCCACTGAGCCGACCTATCGGCTCGCGGCAAGCATTTAGGACACCAGAAAGAGGCTGTGGGAAGAGGCCACAGAATGAGAAGTGAGAAAGGGAAACATATTGTAACAACTAGAAATTTTTTTTCTCAAAAAGAAAGTAGAAGACGGCAACAAAAGAAGATTCTTAACAGCCTTTCGTGGTAGGCGGATATAAACATCAGAACGGAGTTGATCAATTCTTTTGGAAATTGTGAGATATGGACAAGCATGATCGCTAACGCCAGTTGACAAAGCACCTATTGATCAGCTTAGTGCGTATTACGTAAAATGAAAAACAATCGTATCCTGCTAATTCACAAAGATGTATAAAACAATCTGAGTTTTGAATTTAAAACTAATACACTGTCACACACACAAATAAAAAAGGCGACTGTTTGTTTATTAAAGTGAAAAGACCAAAGTGCTCGATATATCAAATATTCAAATTGCATGTTAACAACCAGTACTATCTCACGCTTTGTTTATTCGCTGCATCTTAATAAAGGCATTCACTGTACAGAAACTACCAGTCTGTTCTTGGAAGATCCGGGTTGTTTGACTATTTAAGACCAAGAGCGATAAGCGGTTATTACAGACTCGTCTTTTTGGCGTGCGAGTTGAAATTTTAAAATCAAGTTATTAAGGTGAAACAGGTAAGTGTAATATGAGGCCAATTGAATAATTAATGTATCGACTGAAATTGATGTAACTGGACTCGGGATACTCTCATATGTGGTCGGTCTCAGCAAATTTCGAGAGGAGTTCAGCATGGCCGAATGGATCGCGTGTTTTAAAACATCCGATGTGCTTCTGCCAAGGTAAGGGGTTCAACCCTTACACCGGACAGTTTGACTAAAATGTTGACCTCTCCTCCTTGACTTTGGGACGTAAAAAGATACCTCAGAAGTTGTAGTGGGTTCGCCTGATGACGAGGGACACTGTTAATAGGGAAAGCTAATTCACACGCAAAATTCAGGCCAGCACTACTAGAAGTAGTGTGTTTGCACTAAGCTTGAGTTCAAAGCGATCGCAAAAAATATATATGTCGAGAGTAGTGATGTTTGTTGTTCTTGTAGCATAAACAAAGCCTGCTATGACACAGATGGCTAAACTTTCTATGTCTTCCTCTGTCGAGTTTTTCCTCACATAAGGATAATTTCAGTAATCACCCTTTTCTGTTAATAGGCAATATCAGCAATATATTGAATTGTAGGAATAGCATATCCTCTCTATTCATTTATGTTCTCTGCCCGAGATATTTTGCCTTCCTTTTCTCCGATTGCGTTCTCTAACAAAAGCCAATGACAAATGTCAGAGTCCAGCTGATACTCCAGCCTCTGTGTCAGACTGGAGAAACCTATTTGTGGGTGATGCGTATTGTATATTCTTTGCCATTCTCAGTGTAAAAACTATTGGCAATTAAGTTGGCTCGCTCAATACCCCATCATGTCCCGAACAGAAGACCCATCTAACGCCTTGAAGAGATGTATTTCTATATAATGTCACTATAGACACAGCAACTGTCTTCATAATCTTCCAGTGATTCCAGTGTTAACGTATGGATGTGAAAGTTGGAAATCAACGGTAGCTTTAGATAAAAAAAAATTAGACAATTTTGAGAACACATGTCTTAGAAAACTTCTAAACATCCACTGGACAGACTTCAGAACCAATTCGCAAATAAGACAAGAGACTAAGCAAGATACAGTATCCAATTTCACAAGAAGACGCCGTTGGAACTACATCGGCCATATACTCAGAATGGACAAGTCAAGACTCCCCTACCAAGCCCTCATATGGTCACCAGTAGGGAAAAGAAAACGGGGAAGACCAAGAGAGACCCTGCGTAGAACCATCATTAGAGAAGGCTCATTCAATGGCCAAGTAAATATTCAAGATCTACAACAGGTAGCAGCGAACCGCCAAACATGGAGAAACAGGACTTCTGCCCTATGCGCCGCCTTAGGCTCAAGAGGAAAGACTAACTAACTAACTAATCAAGGTGAGAGCTATAAATATATTGAGCCAATCCTGGAGTACAGAAGCGAATGATGGAGAAGTAGCAGACACGCGACACATTATGTGGAAGCTGCAGAGATGTAATGTTATAAAAGAATGCTGAGGACAACGTGGACGGATAGAAAGACCAGTACAAACATATTGAAAGAAGTTAACTGGCAACGAGAACTCGTTTCTCGCATCAGAAAGAGATAGTCCACATTCCTTGGCCATTTCACGAGAAGAGAAAAGTGCCAGCATGTTGTTCAACGGGAAGGCTGGAGGAGGAAGGACGCAGGAGGAGATCAAAAGAAAAGTGCGAGCATGTTGTCTCAATGGGAAGGCTAGAGGAGGAAGGACGCAGGAGGAGACCGAGAGAACAGTGCGAGCAACGGGAAGGCTGGAGGAGGAAGGACGCAGGAAGAGACCAAGAGAAAAGATGCTGGACAGTTTGACATCATGGCATGGAAGAACGTCGGTATCGGAAATGATGCATAGCACAAGAGACAGAAGGCTGTGGACAGACACGATCACCAACTCCCCATGACATTAACTATCATCATCATCATCAAGTGCCGTGCCGGCTGGCGTAGGCGTTCATGGCTCTCCATAGATCTCGGTCTTTGGTTTTCTGGATCAACTCTGGTGCTGATATTCCTCCATGCCACCGTCTCAATCCATCCAGCATCACTTCTCTTGGTCTACCTCTGCCTCTCTTCCCCTCGATCTTTCCAGTTGTTACGATGTTCTCCAATGCCTCTCTTCTCATCACGTGACCGAAGAAAGATGTTTGTCTCTGTCTTATTGTTGTATATAATGTTCTAGTTTCATTAGCCTGTTTCAGGCAGTCGTCGTTAGTTACTCTGGCAGTCCAAGGAATTCGCAACATTCGTCTCAGGAACCACATCTCTGTTGCTTCTAATTTCTTCTTAATTTGTTCATTTACGTTCCAAGATTCACTGCCATACAGCAAAACTGGTTCTACATAGCATTTCAGCACTCTCTTTCTTACATTCAGTGATAGTGACTTATTGCATAAGATACTCTTCATTTTCTGAAAAGCGGCTTTTGCCTGCCCTATTCTACTCCTAATCTCTGTTGTACATCTTCCATCTGATGTTATAAATGCCCCTAGGTATCTAAAATTATCAACTTGGTTAAGGCATTTCCCTTCTATTTCTATGTCACATTTTGGTGTCACCATTTTCTTTGATATTACCATTGTTACTGTTTTCTTGATATTCAAGGAGAGTCTTTTCCTTGCACTCTCTGTTACTACAAAGTCTAATAATTGTTGTAGGTCTATTGAATTATCCGCCACCAATACTGTGTCATCTGCATAGCGTATATTATTTATATTATAATCTCCAACTAGTATTCCTGGCATCTCTTTGATCTCTCTCATTATTACTTCGCTATACAGGGAGAAAAGATCTGGTGACAAGACACACCCTTGTCGTACTCCTAGCTTTATCTGTTCGTAACTACCCTCTTTATTTCCCATTTTAATTGCTGCTACTTGGTTCCAGTAAACATTCTTTATTATTCTTAAATCTTTTCCATCAATGTTGATATCTTCCAACATTTTAATCAGTTCATCATGTTTTACTTTATCAAATGCCTTAGTATAATCTATGAAGCACAAATATATGTCTCTCTGTTTCTCTATTGACCTTTCTATTAGTGTCCGTAATGTATAAATTGCATTGTTTGTGCCCTTTCCTTCCACAAATCCATACTGTTCTTCACTAATTTCCATTTTTATTTTCTTTTTGATTCTTCTCATTATGATTCTGAGTAGAAGCTTATTGATATGGTTTATAAGGTTAATTGTACGAAAATCTTCACAATTAATTGCTCCTGGTCTTTTTGGTATAGCTATAAATAAAGATTTCAGCATATCACTGGGTAAATATCCACTGCTGTAAATATCATTCAACATTTTGGTTAATATATCTACTCCAAATTCTCCCAATACTTCTAATTCTTCTATTGTGATTTCATCTGGCCCAGCTGTTTTTCCTTTCTTCATACGTTTCATAGCGTCAGCGACTTCTTCTTTCAGAATAGGTGGACCTTCTAAGTTACTATCTTCTGTTAATTCTCCCCTTTCTCCTTCATATAATTCTTTTATATACTCATTCCACCTCTTCATTACTCCGACAACCTAGTTGTGTGCATACCTCCCGACCTTCCACTATCGGCATCTGAGAAATCGGTCCTCAGCAAAGGGCTCAGGTTCATACCGCTACGTCCCTGTGGTGATAGATACGCATTACTGCAGGACGTCCATCGGTTCCATCGCACTCTCAGGCTACAATATCACTTCAGAAATCAACCTCATAACGATAACTCTTCGGATCCTACCGACCATTTCTCTCACCTCTCCAAACGCAGGTCTGCTTGGGTTCCCAATCCAGGGGCATCTAAGGCCCTCGATTTATACATCGACAAAACACTTTACGACATCCAAAAACTCAAATTTAAGCCACTACGATATTCCAACCTCACCGCGGATGAACAACGGGCACTTACACAGTTGAAACGCCGTGATGACATAGTTATCAAACCTGCCGATAAGGGAGGGGCGCTAGTGGTTTGGAGGAAAGACTTATATATACAGGAAGGCAACAAGCAACTGGGCGATGCCACCTTCTACAGACCAAGGATACAAGATGGGACAGTCAGAAACAACACCCAGGTCAAAAGCGTGACTAACGCCATTATCCAGCAAGGTCTTTTACCCAGCTCCGCCACCTCGTTGATCATCCACGATAGCTGCTTGGGCAAACCCGCCTTTAATATGCTGCCTAAGACACACAAACCTGGTAACCCAGGCAGACCTATCGTCTCGGCCTGCTCTTGCCCTACAGAACGGATTTCAGAGTTTCTAGACAGCATGTTTCAGCCGTTGGTTGCCAGCCTCCCTTCGTATATCAAAGACACCAACCACGCTATCTCCATCTTCGATTCCATCAGTTTCACTAACCCGTCTCAGTATCACATCTTCACTTTAGATGTGACTTCACTCTACACTTCCATTCCTCACTCTGACGGCCTTAAAGCCTTAGAATTTTTCTTGGAGAAAAGGCTTAATCCCTCGATAGCCACTGGACCATTACTGCGTCTTGCGGAGTTAGTCCTCAACCTCAACTCGTTTGAGTTCAATGGGGACTACTTCGACCAGATCAGCGGTGTGGCCATGGGTACTAAGATGGGTCCCAGTTATGCCTGCCTCTTCATGGGCTATCTGGAGCACCAGGTATGGAGTCAGTACACCGGTAGGCTCCCGGAGCTCTACAGGAGGTACATTGACGACTGCTTTGGTGTCTCGAACATGCCCTTGCCTGACCTACAGAACTTCATTGCCTTTTTTTCAGACTTCCATCCCAGCATCAAACTTACCTCCACCATTTCTTCGTCGGCTGTCAATTTCTTAGACCTCACAGTCTCTTTAGGTTCCGCTGGTCTATGCACGACGGTTTATTATAAACCAACTGACTCGCACTCATTCCTTCTCTATACCTCCTCCCACCCTCCCTCGTGCAAACGTTCTATTCCTTTCTCCCAACTGTTACGTCTCCGACGACTTTGCCAGGATAACAACGACTTCCATCAAAAAGCCCACGAGATGCTTGATTTCTTTCGCCTTCGTGGCTATCCTGATAATGTTCTATCTACAGCTCTTCACCGCTGCCAGTCTATCAGTCGCACTGAGGCCCTCTCCTCCAGGCCGAAACCACGAAACAATAGACCTGTCCTCTCACTTACTTATCATCCCCACAATATTGCTGCCAAGAATATCCTTTTGAAACATCTATCCATTCTCCGGGCGGAATCGACCACTCGTGATGTCTTCTCAGAGGCTCCTCTAGTGGCATATAAGCGGGATCGTAACCTCAGAGATGTGCTGGTCCATAGCAGGCTACCCCAACCTCACCAGTCTCCTCCTGGCACGGTGGCGTGTCTTCGATCGGTTTGCAAGACCTGTCCATACGTACTTCAAACCCAGAGTCTGACATTCCCTAAGACGACCTTCCACATCCGTGAGGGTTTCTCATGCATCAGTCGCAACGTCATCTATGCGATTACCTGCACACGTTGCGACATGAGATATGTCGGTGAGACAGGATTACGTCTTGGGGACAGATTTCGACAACATCTTTCTGACATCACCAGCGGCGCCCAGAAACCAGTATCCATACATTTCAACAGTCCTGACCACCATGGCGTAGCCGACATACAGGTCACGGCCATCAAATCATGCGCATCCCACGAACGGGATCGGAAGACATTGGAACACCGTCTCATCTTCCAGTTGGGCACACTCTCCCCTCACGGCCTTAATGTCCAACACAGCTTCATTTAACTTCCCACCCCACCGTCCAACCCCTAGCTTACAGTCCACCATCTGGGTACGTGCAGATCCTTTATATGACATCACAGTCAACTCTCTTGGCGGATTTACGTTCGGTGTTTTGCCATCATTTTCTGAACGACCGCCACTCATGCCTCTCTGTGTGTACTAACACTATATAGGTTTCCACAGCGGTGTTTCGAGCGCTTAACGATAATTGCTAATTGTCATCTGCGTCCGTAACATCTTTGCCGGTCTCTAATTTCACTTTTCCGCACACATGGGCGCGTCTCCACCCCACTCCCTTCCCGCTTGACCTTTGACCCGTGTACCATACATCCGGTCTATTGATCCACTGGCGCCCTACTTGTGTCAGACCTTCCAAGCTAGGACACGGTATTCAGATGAGTACATTCAATTTTAATTAGTTTAATAGTTTAATATTGTCATAGTGTGTTTCATGTAGTTTTGTGTTGGTTTGTATTTGTTTGTCCTGTGCTGACGAAGGCTTTGGCCGCAACGTCCAATTTGTCTCTTGTAGTCGTGTTTCAGTAAAGCTCACAATCTACTTCTCGTTTATTTGGGTGATTCATTCATTACCTCTTCATTATAGCATCTTCCTCTAATATTATCTTTCCTGTTTTTGATTTCAAACACCCTGTATTTATTCTTATTTTTCTTCCTGTAAACTCACTGATTTGTCTGTGCATATTTTTTGTATCTTTAATGGAATTTAATTCAATTTTTTTGCATTGCTCGTTTAACCAACTTTCTTTAACCTTCCCACATTTATCTTTTATTTCTTTATTTATCTTAGCGTATTCTTGTTTGTCATTGTTACTCTGTTTTCTTTTGTCCCTCAGTTGTAAGATATCTTCATTCATCCATTTTTTCTTAGCTATTTTGCCTCTCTCCGGTAATACTTCTTTGCTAGTTTGATGAATGGAGTCCCTTAACATTTCCCATTGTTCATCTATACTCTGTATTTTAGTTATTGCATTGTACCTATTTTTCACAGTCACTCTGTATTGTTCTTGCATTTCTTTATCTATTTTCAGAACCTCTTTATTAAGTCTCATGTTCTTAACCATTTTTTTCCCTCTCTTTAATCTTACTTTTATTTGTCCACATAGTGGTACATGATCACTATTACAGTCAGCACCAGGCATTGTCTTTACATTAATTAAAGCATTTCTAAATCTTTTATTAATTAGTATGTAGTCAATTTGGTTGCGTATTTTCTTATCAGGGCTTATCCATGTGTACAGTCGTCTTTTATGGTGTTTAAACCATGTGTTTCCAATTATCATCTCATTGATATTTGCCCATTCTATTAGCTTTTCCCCTCTTTCATTTCTTGTACCTAAACCATAATTCCCCACTACATCCTCCATTTTTCCCTTTCCTACTTTTGCATTAAAATCACCAAGTATTATTTTTATTTCTTGTGATCCAATTTGAGCCATCGCCATTTCTATTTCGTCGTAAAAGTGTTGTATTTCTTCTTCACTACTGCTTGCTGTTGGTGCATATACTTGTATAATATTTATGTCTATTGGTTTGCCTTTGATTTTTACCATAATAACTCTATCTGAAATACACCAGTATCCATTAATTGACTTGGCTGTTTTTTCGTCCAATATTATTCCTACACCTTTTTCATGTGTATCCCCTCCAGAATAAATTATTGTGTGATTGTCAGCTATAATTTTGCCCGATCCCTTCCATCTCATCTCACTAACGCCTAGTATATTCATTTTCATGCTATCCATCTCTCTTAGAACTTTGGTCAACTTTCCTAGCTCATTTAATGTCCTAAGATTCCATGTTCCTACTCTAAATTTATTTATTTTAGTTATGATTTTGCCATCAGTAGCTGGATGACGGTCTGGTGTCACCTGTGGCTCATGACTGTCCCTACCGGACGAGGATGCCCTAAGACAGCCATTAACGTCCTTCACTAACTTTGATATATGTTTTGCCATGAAGTCTTGGGAAGATAATGTGGTGGTTTCCCCTTGCCTTCCACATCCACATGGTGGTCTTTTACCTCTGCCTTTGACAGCCATTTCCGACTGTAAGGACAAGTGAGTGCCCTGCCCTGCTCAGGTGCAGAGTTGTCCGCTTATTCCGGTGGATACTCGGTCCCCAGAGCTGTGTTAGCCACACCGTATTGTGTTTCCATCCTCTACCGCGGGGAGGTGCAGTTGGGATTTTCCCTTCATAAAGTTATGGTCTCTGACCAAAACTCTCCAGTACTTTTAGAGTACACATTAACTATACAAAACAAATTTTTTTTTTTTTTTTAACATTAACTATACAAAACAAATTTCCCCCCCAACTTGCATGTGTTTATACACTGCAGATAATAATCTACATCTTTTATTATGTTACCAAAGATCAAAGCGCCCCACTCATCACTACAACAACCCAGATGTCGAAACTAATATTTGTGGTGCCGTCCATATTCTTGTGCTTACATTTAACAGCGAGACCAAGTCATGGCCAGTCTTCAGGTATGCGTTTACTCGTTTGTTATTTTGCTATTAACGTTCATTACATCTGGAAATATAACCTAAATAATTTTAATGAACTTGTTTAATAGCTATATTTATAATGTAATTTACGTATTTGTTTACTTTGTTCTTCTTACACTTGGAAATATAACGTGAATAATTTTAATAAACTTAGTTTAATAATGATATTTTTTAATAACAATCTTGTATGTAAATATTGAGCACAACCCACTACTGGCAACGCCGATGGTATTCCGGTATGAACCCAAGACCTATCCACGTCAACACGGAAGCACCACACTCGAGCTTCGCCCTCGTCCGAGCTCGCCAGCAGTGCACATCCCCCACCGGATCCGGAAACAAGCCCCGGATCACTGGCGTGTGAAGCGGGTGTGCAACCACGCGGCACACGTTGGACACACAGCCAAATTATCATAATAGAATATTACAACGTCACCCATCGTAGGTTATTCCCAAGATTGTCCAATCGCCGCGACTGACGTCCGTCAATCGATGTGGACCCGAAACGATCAGGACTTCTCACTGGCAAGGAACACCAGGCATCCTAAATCCAATGAGCAATAATCAAATTGATTTATTTGGTTATTTCGGGATTTGAAATTTAAATATTGAGCACAACCCACTACTGGCAACGCCTATCGTATTCCGGTATGAACCCAAGGCCTATCCACGTCAACACGGAAGCACCACACTCGAGCTTCGCACTCGTCCGAGCTCGCCAGCAGTGCACATCCCCGACCGGATCCGGAAACAAGCCCCGGATCACTGGCGTGTGAAGCGGGTGTGCAACCACGCGGCACACGTTGGACAAACAGCCAAATTATCATAATAGAATATTACAACGTCACCCATCGTAGGTTATGCTCAAGATTGCCCAATCGCCGCGACTGATCGTTTCGGGTCCACATCGATTGACGGACGTCAGTCGCGGCTATTGGGCAATCTTGAGCATAACCTACGATGGGGGACGTTGTAATATTCTATTATGATAATTTGGCTGTGTGTCCAACGTGTGCCGCGTGGTTGCACACCCGCTTCACACGCCAGTGATCCGGGGCTTGTTTCCGGATCCGGTCGGGGATGTGCACTGCTGGCGAGCTCGAACGAGGGCGAAGCTCGAGTGTGGTGCTTCCGTGTTGACGTGGATAGGCCTTGGGTTCATACCGGAATACGATCGGCGTTGCCAGTAGTGGGTTGTGCTCAATATTTAAATTTCAAATCCCGAAATAACCAAATAAATCAATCTTGTATTTATTTTCTTTTTTTCCCTACCGTATGGTGTAGAATAACATTCTGGTCTAGTGTAGGTTTAGAATAACTGCACACACAAACTCCCAGCTTGTTGGAGCAAGGCCCGTTAGAAGATTTAACCTTGGATGTCCGCGGAGATTGTTAGATTATATTTTAAGTCAAACAACGGATGGGACGCAGAGGTGTTTCCAAGGCACCAGGGCCGGGTTATATACTGGCCAAGACCTATTGACGCGTCCTCGTCGAGAGTCCTGGGAAACAGGTCCCTTCGGGGTCCTGGCTAAAGTCAGTAGGATCGCCTATTCTTCCGAAGTCGGAGAGTGTCTGCCTGTACGGCGAGGAACCACCAGTCTGCATACCAATAAGCCAGACATGGGACAACGGATATTCACGCAAACCTCAGGTCCTTTATGACATCACACTAATGTTGGACAACAGGATGCCTTCATCCGACATACAGGACTTCGCGCTGGAGCTCAAGCTAACGAACACAAGCAAGCAAGCAAACAACGGATATTTTTACCTCGAGGCGCAATTGATATATAGTGCTACCACCACATGTATTAAACCAGTCGACTCTCAGTTGGTGATGTGGTTGATGTCACACCGGTCGGTTTTACTTCTCTGAACATTTCACGACACCCATTGCAATGCAGAGTCAACCTGCTAGCCCTGGTCGATTGTATAAACAAAATCATCCGTTTCATTAGTGGTACAATGACTCTTCACTGGCTGTTGAGCGAGGGGACTGAGCACGTATGGGATTGTCCTGAGTGCAGTGATGTCGGTTCTTGACTCAACTCAACTCAACTCAACTAGTGGTAAAAACTCCGCCGCGGAGCAAACGCGGCATGGGGCCTCTGATCGTCGGAAATTTAACCTCTTCCCCAAGCGTTCCGGCCCATTATAACCTTAACACTCTCTAGGGGTGGACCCGTTTGGGTCATGACTCCGGGCGTCTTTCCCCTGCCGTGCGCGACGTTCGGTCGATTTCGTTGTCCTTGTTTTTGTGCTTTTCCCTTAGCTGTAAACATGTCTACTCTCAAGCCTCCCCTTCTCAGAGGCGCGAGCCCGTGTAGCCTGTGCTTATCCCTTAGCACCGGTGGTCGTGGGGAGTCTGTTTGATCCCCAGCCACGGCCTCTATCGCCTCCATACGTCTCCAATGCCATGTTCCTTCTTCGTGCCTTGTTCACGGCCCCGCACTCTACTAGGAAGCCGGTTCTTCCTTTGGTTCATCGACCCACCTCTTGGTCTCTGCAGCTGAGTGCGACTTACGGACGATTAACGCTCTGGTATAGAGGTTGGACTTTGGCCGACATTTACATGATTTAAATGTACTCAGATCCACCACCCTCGCTCGGAGAAAAGGCTAGAGAGCTGACACGAGACGTTGCAAGTTCGTGATCTTGGTTGAGAGATCGTTTGTTAGTTGTTCTGCAGTTACCACTTTTAATCACACTAGTTTCGAGTCTTGTCCCACTCCAGGTTCCGACAATTCTACAGCCAGCACGAGGCCTTTTCGGCTGCCTCACCCAGTTGCTTTTGTGCTCGAGTTCTCGCTTGTCCTTTAATACCTATCTGTTTTAGCACATCACACACGGAGTGGGAGATTAAACCCTATGCGCCTACCTCTACGGCGAATAGCCTTACAGTGTACCCTTTCAGCCTAAGACTCGCGACCATGCCATCATACTTCTCTATCTTGTACACGTGCTGCTCCTCAATATTGGATTCGTATGGGATGGTCAGCTCAGTCAGCGATAGCTGCTTGGCTGACGAGGAGCGAAGGAAGATGTCAGGCCGCAAGCTAAACTTTCGGATCACTTTAGGCATCTTTAGGGTATTTGCCACGGCTCTTTAGATCCACGGTCAGTTCCCAGTCATCCGCACCATCGAAAACGGTCGGGAGTGGCAAGTCGGCATTCATTATATTCTAACTGTAAAAACAATATGCGGTTATTGTTAAGCTGGGGATTACGGCGATGATGATGACGATAACATTAGTAATGATGATGATGACGATAGCCATAGTAATGATGATGATTACGATAACCATATTAATAATGATGATAACCATACAAGTGACGATAACCATAGTAGCGGTGATGATGACAATAACCATAGTAATGATAATGATGATGATAACCATAATGATGATGATAACCATAGTAATGATAATGATGATAACCATACAAATGATGATGATAACCATAATAATGTTGATGATAACCATACACATGATGATGATGATGATGATGATGATGATAACCACACGCATGATCATGATGATAACCATAGTAATGATGATGATAATGATTATGGCGATAACATACAAACAAATATGATGATAGCCATAAGTAGTGATGATGATGATGGTAGTGATGATGATGATGATGATGATGATGATGATGATGATGATGATGATGATGATGATGATGATGATGATAAACCTAGTAATAATTATGACCATACAAATGATTGTGATTATTACCATAGTAATGAAGATGATAACCATAGTAACGATGATGATGACGATGATGATGATGATGATAAACATAGTACTCTACAATATGGTTCCCATTAATAGACAGACATTTTTGTTGTTAATTTGGAGTCATGCTATCACCAGGACATTAATTCAGACTGATGCAGTGTTTTTATTCTGTTTCTGTTCGCTTTGAACTCAAGCGTAGTCCCTACACGTACAACTACGTCTGGACTGAATTTTGCGTCTGGATTAGCTTTCCCTATTACATGTGTCTCTCGCCATCAGGCGAACCTACACCGACTTCAGAGGTACATGTCATATACGCCCGCAAGTCAAAGACGATAATTCAGCATTTAAGTGCAACTGATCGGTGTATGGGTTGAACCCGTTCCCTCGGCATCAGCACACCGGATGTTTAAGTACGAGCTCTCTTATAAACTTGCCCATGCTGACTGCCAGGCAACATGTGTGCGATGGTTGAACCCAGACTCCAGTATACTAGCGGACTTGTTATATTGGCACGGGCTCCCATCTCAACCCAGCCTAACGTAGGTACCAGGAAATGTCTTGGGAAATAAAGGCGGCCAGGGTGATACTGACCACACCAGCCACCGAGACATCAACAGAAATGCTGCATGCTCTTTGCGGGACGTTGCATTCAACACCAGATTGATTTTCTAGGTAATGTTACGTCCAGTAGTTTGCCATTGCTTTCTGAACGGGAAATCAACATTACGTCCAATTGACCGTTGTAGCGGTTGAACGATCTACTTCAGCGCAGGAATTGTACGCACATTAATCCCCATGGATCTTGTGATAAACCTGCCCAGAGATATTCTTCTTCTTTCATTTGCTTGAAATATGTCTGTAACTGCATTGTTGTCTCTTGTATTAATGTAACTGTCTTTTTGGTTCACTCAGTGGTTCATGGAGTTTATCTTCCAATGTCGTCTCTCAAATACAGAAGGTTTGCTAGATATGTTATATTTTGAGCAGTCTTGAAGTATGTGCTCTGCTGTCTGCGACGCCAATCCACATGTGCACATGGCTGATTCACCAATCTTGAATTTTGTATACATGTCGTTGCGTAATCTATTGTGTCTTGCTCTGAGGCGCAGAATAATAAGTTGTTCTGGACTGTCCATAACATTGTAGTCGTCTTTAGCAGGCTTTGGTGGCCTTCTGACTGAGTTGATCATCCTTTTCTTTTGGTGGTATGTAACGGGCACGCCAGGCTGTTCTTCTTTTGCTCTTTCCTTAGCTAATCTATCAGTTTTCTCGTTTCCGGGTACTCCACGGTGAAACGATATCCATTGTATGGTCACCTTACGCTGATTGCTAAGTTCAGAAAATAGTGTCCTTAGTACTGGCAATTTCCCAGACAGGAGTACATCGAGTACTGATTTTGCATCTGTCAATAGCACCACAGGTTGTGTACGATGGCTGGTATTTAGTAATTTCCCTGTTACTATTTTGATTGCCCCAATTTCAGCATCTTAGTTATGGCAGTACTTTCCTGTTGGTACTATGGCCGTGTTCCTAGTATATTTGGGTATTCTATGTACACTCCCGCTCCTCCATTTCGAACAGCATTTTGTGCTGACCCATCTGTGTAGACTTCAACTACTTTTTTTTATGTCTGTCTCAGTGTTCAAGTTTCTAACCAATATGTTGGTGCGATGCTTGTATATTACCCAATCTGCTTTTTTGTAGTTCCACCTCGAGAGGGTGCTGCTTTCACTTAGAAGCTCATTTTCTACAGTTAGAAAGACTCGCCGGTGGTCACTGCCACCAAGCTGTTTCCCAACAATTCTTGTAATGTTCCACTCCAGGTCGGGTGAATGAAAAGCCAGGTCAGGTGTAGTTGTAGTGTGCCATGATCTCGCGTAGAAGGTATGTGGTTCAGACGGCTTGTTAATCAAGATGAATCTATTCTCATCTTGCCAGTCTTCCAGTCTCTCTCCTCTCTGGTCCATGTGATCATATCCCCAGCTCTGTGAGTGGCTGTTGAAATTGCCACACACAATCATTATTTCTTTTAATGGTAGTGTGTCCAGTGACTGTGGGCGGTAGTATTTCATCAGATGTAGATCTATATTGTCTGTCTTAATTTTAAGTGATTGATACTCATCCCCTTCAACGTAAACTTCAATTTGGGAAGCAGTGATGTTATTTTCTACAAGGGTCAGTACTCCACCTTTTCGTCTGTCCGTTCGGTCAGATCGGTAACACTGGTAGCCTTTGATTTTGAAGGCTATATTTTCATCGAGGTGAGTTTCTTGCAGGCAACATACACTTACATTTTCTCGGTCCAAGATGTTTTCTAGCTATATTTTTTGTTGTTGCTGACTCCCTCCGCATTCCAGTGCATTATTGTTAGTCTTTGTTTGATATGGCATGACGCTCTATTCCCAAGTCCCCTGGCTCAACAGTCGTTTTGGTTGGACCCTTTCGAGGCATAGAGCCCAGCACTGCACCTACCTGGGGTTCCAAAGCGGGTGAGCACCATAGCCGTTTGCAGTAATCGACATATATCATTGCGGAATTGCACGGCATTCTGATTTTTGTGGTGCGCCTCCTGTCTGGTTGCCTCCGTCTTCAGCACCTTTCCTTTTCTAGAGCAGATTGGTTTTATTCGAGTTTAGATGTGTAGGCACGAACACACGTGTCTGCGCATGCATGCACGTGCATACACATCTAGAGCATTCTGGTTATTTTTCGGCGCTAGAGACTTCTCCTGTTAGCTGAAACAGGTCCGCTGCAAGAAGGCCAGGAGTTAGACTTTTGCTGCAGAGGTGATGAATGCACGAGCCATGGGGTATTTTGCAAGGTTGGGCGCTCACCCCAACTCTGCTCCCCCGGCTACATAACAGCAACATTTGGAACCCGCCCAGAGACATGAAACCTCTATCATACTTCTAGACTGCCCAAAATACATGTCCAGGCAAACCTTCTGGCCTGGAGAAACAACAGTGGAAGATCAAACTCTATGGACCACTGAGTGAACTAAAGAGACAGTTAAATTCATGCAAGAGACAACATTACAGTTATAGACATATTTAAAGCGAACGAAAGAAGAAGAAAATAATAAAACCTCTATACAAATATGGTTCTAGCAGCATGCGTCTAGTGCAACTTTAGGCGTACAAAAGAAATCTTTAGTGTTTACTTCCTTACGAGGATGTTTACATAGTGAAAAGGGTAAGAACCAGAGCAGCTACATTATATGTGCATAACTTCCTGCAGGAAAATTATCGTCATCATCGTCATCATCATCATCATCATCATCATCATCATCATCATCATCATCATCATCATCATCATCATCATCATCATCACCAGTGGACCAATGGAATCGTGGCTCGGCCCTGTTTTCTTGTCTCGACCAGGTTACGTCGCCAAGCCATCCAGATATTTACTTCTCTGCCTTCGGCTTATTAAATTTTCCCTTCAATCTTGCCAGTTGTCACCAAGATCTCTAGTTAATTTATTCTCATAACGTGTCCACAAATGTTGAATGTCTACGTCTAATCCCTCTAATCAGTTTCCGGTAGAGAAATCCAAGTCAGGTGTACATAAGCAAGCTCACTTATATATCAACTAACACGTATACTGAAACATCCAAATATACCCATGTCCGCAAAACGACAGATAATAAATAGCATATTCACATCAATCTTATGCTACCAATGTCAAACTTGGACATTATCCATATCATACGTATGGAAAATCAACACCTATGAGATAAAATGCTTGAGGAGCGCTGCTAACTTAATTATCTGAGACCCAATAAGAAATTATGTTATAGAAGAGTAAGATCAACACCTTGTGTCACATTTATTGAAAGACAGAAGAACAAATGATTTGGCCATCTCGTTAGAATGTAGCAACACCAGCAACTACCAGCACTGGCTCTACATTAAAGAAAATATGATACGAGGACGCTCGAGAAGAAAATGGATTGACGTTATCAAAGACGTTTTACAATCACACGGAATGACACTATCAAATGCCGCCCATCGGGCGCTGGAGCGCCAATTATTACTCCTCACAGTTGACGGCAAAAGTGGAATATGATGCTCATGAGTTTACGGTTTTCATGTGCTTCTTGTAGGACTTGCTCATTTGTAAAATCACGTGTTGCTAACTTGAAATGTTGTGGCTTCCAGCATGTGTAGGGGATCTAACTGAACAGAGTGGGGTGATCTCTTCTCCAAACTACCCGGGAAACTACCCTAACAATGCACGGTGTAAATGGACCATCACAGCCAAGGAGAATGAAATCATTGATCTCAGGTAGGTACCATTACTTCAGCCTTTCCATGGATCTTCCTGCCCAATGTGAACCTACTTCCTAAGTATTTAACATTTAGTTTTCATCATCACCATCTTGGCTACTGGCGTTGGGGGATATTGCTTCTTCATGTCTTGCGATCTCCAAGGGCATAAATCAGTTCGTGCTTTGACACTCTTTCATATCATGGCAAAAGACTGAAGAATTTTCTCTTATTGTCTTCCTTATCTCTCCTTCAACGAATCTTTCCAGCTGTCACAAAATTCTTTAGTTTTAGTTTTCTCAATATGTGGCCAAACAACGATGAATGCTTCTTTCTGCTGTTTGTGATAAGTTGTCTGTATGCCTTATTACGATTATTTAATCATATTTCTAAACAAACTCTTAGCCTTGTTTGCAGTCTTATTTCCGGTCATGAATTCATAATAGTAATTTTGACCTCATTGCTTCACATCGACCTCTAGCCAAACATTCCTCCCCATGTCAACACACAGATGATCAGAAATGCCTTGTTCAAACATTAGAATGGGACACTAGCCATACACTGAATGGAGATTGTTACATTTTAGACTTATTTGTTGTTATTTGTTGAGATTTAAAGTGATGCACAATATATTAATCTTTATATTATGATGTCTGTATAATATTACAGTTATGATTTCGAATGTTCATCGGACTATACGATCTTGTGATAGGCATTTTCTTCGTCATATGAATTATCCCTGTGGTGTTTCTTAAAATGTGACCTCTCCCGCCTCTCCCCAGATATATCTATATTTATAAAACAAAGTGTATGTATGTAAATATGTATGTATATATGTATGTATGTAAATATGTATGTCCACAGAACTGGCACTATTAGCCACCGGACGCTGATGCATATGCTGGGGGGAGGATCTGAGCACCTATGGACATGTCCGGAGTGCAACGAAGATACCCCAACTGATAACTAACTAACTAACTATATGTATGTCCTTTATTTGTTCGCGAACGGCCCATCCGATTGAGATGAAATTTTCTACACGCCTTCCTTTCATTCCAGAGCTGTCAACTGTCATAGTTTTTTGTTTCTTCTTCCTCCTCCTCCCTCCTCCCCCTCCCAAAATACGTACGTAAATATATGATGATGATGATGAAAGAATCCCCGAACCAAAACGCTAGGGAAAGAGAAGAAAATGACGTGACTACACAGAATCGTCACACGGCAATCATCATCATCAAGTGCCGTGCCGGCTGGCGTAGGCGTTCATGGCTCTCCGTAGATCTCAGTCTTTGGTTTTTTGGATCAACTCTGCTGCTGATATTCCTCCATGCCACGGCAATATCAATAACAATTCATCTTTTTATGTGTAAGGAAGTTATCTACAGTCGTGTAGAAGGGAAGAACTAGACGAGTATGAATTCGGAATGGCGAACTCTCTCCCCCTCTCTTCTCCTCCCTCTACCTCCTCCCTCCACCCTTCTCCTCTTCCTCCTCCCTCTCATCCCTCTCCCTCCTAGCTCCTCCTTCTCCCTCTTCCTTCTCCCTCTTCCTCTCCCCTCCTCCTCCATCCTCCTCCCTCCTACTCCCTCCGCCTCCTCCCCCCTCCTCCCTCATCTTCCCTCCTCCTCCCTCTCCCTCCTCATCCCTCCTCCTCCTGCCTCCCTCCTCCTCCTCCTGCCTCCTTCTCCCTCATCATCCTCCCTCCTCCTTCTCCCTTCTTCTCCCTCTTCCCTCTTCCTCCTCCTACCTCCTCCCTCCACCCTCCTCCTCCCTTCTCCTCCTCTTCCTCCTACCTTTCCTTCCTCCTCCTCCTCCCTCTACCTCCTCCTCCCCCTACCTCTTTCCTCCTCCCTCCTCCTCCCCTTCCACCTCTCTTTCCTTCCTCCCCTCCTCATTCTCCCTCCTTCCTCCTCCTCCTTCCTTCTTCTCCTCCTCCTCCTCCTCCCTCCTCCCCCTCCTCCTCCCCTCCTCCTTCCTCCTCCTCCCTCTCCTCCTCCTCACTCTCCTCCTCCTCCTCTCCCTCCTCCTCCTCCCTCTACCTCCTCCCTCCTCCTCCCTTCACATTCCCTCCTCCTCCCTCTCTCCTCCTCCTCCCTCTTCCTCCTCCTCCCTCCTCCTCCTCATCCCTCCTCCTCCCTCCTCCTCATCCTCCTCCTCCTCTCCTCCTCCTCCTCCCTCTACCTCCTCCTCCCTTCACATTCCTCCTCCTCCCTCTTCCTCCTCCTCCCTCCTCCTCCTCATCCTCTCCTTCCTCCCTCCTCCTCCCTTCTTCCTCCCTCCTCCTCCTCCCTCCTCCCTCCTCCTCCTTCCTCCTCCTCCCTCTCCTCCTCCTCACTCCTCCTCCTCCCCTCCTCCTCATTCTACCTCCTCCCCTCATCCTCCCTTCACATTCCT
>OY992897.1:40169175-40234575 GCA_963921405.1 Cepaea hortensis | reverse complement strand
TTTATTATGACAAACGAAAGTGAGGGAAATGAAATACTTTGGGCGTGTAGAGTCTGGAAAAGATGTATATGGAGGGAGGCCTAACGAGTAAGCGGACAAGAGGAAAACCATACATGGATGGGTATATCTTATATATAAAAGGCGATCTCCGTCCGTCTGTCTGTCTGTCTATATGTCCCTAATGCGCTCGCGAACGGCCCATCCCATTGAGATGAAATTTTTTACACGTCTTCCTTTCATTCCAGCGCAGCCCACTGTCATATTTTTTTAGTATGAAATCGGCTGCTTACCCAAAATTATTTCATTTTTCATTATAATTTCATCTATTTCAGGGGACTTAACTCTGTAAAAGTTATTTCAAGGGGCATAACTTTTCTGTATAACTTATAGTCATATTGTGGCATCGTTTTCAAAGATTTATAAACTCTTTGTCCATAGTTATGTACCGGCATATGAGTTATAATAAATAATGATACAATCAGTAAGGCATTTTCAAAGTTTTCATAAAAATAATGCATAATGCATAACATTGTAACTCATCTTTTTTTGCTTAAAGAATGAATAAATAATAGTTACCTTATCTCTATCAAGTTTAAAGATTTTATATTTCTTTACACTGTCGCCAACTCTAAGAAGACATGGAACAACCTCAGCCATTATTAAATCTACAGGCATATGCGTTATATTCCTCCTCCTCCTCCTCCTCTCCCCTCCTCCACCTCCTACCCTCTTCCTCTTCTCCTCCCCCTCCTCCCTCTCCCTCCTCCATCCTCCTCTTCTCTCTTTCTCCTCCTCCTCCCTCCTCCTCCCTCTTCCTCCTCCCAGCTCCTACTCCTCCTTTTTCTTCTTCTTCTGCTGCTGCTGCCGCTGCTCCATTTACCCAAGTTAATATATTACCAAGTTGGTCTTCGTTTATCTAAGGTTGTTCTAACTGCAACCAATAAATGATTAGACAGACAGACAGACAGACAGACAGACAGACAGACAGACAGACAGACAGACAGACAGACAGTCAGTCGGGAACGGGAACTTATATGACTACTCATATGAATTAAATGAGATGCTCCCCATCAGGGGCTGGGCGAAGCCGGGCCGGGTCAGACAGACAGACAGACAGACAGACAGACAGACAGACAGACAGTCGGTAACGGAAACGGGAACTTATATGACTACTTATATGAATTAAATGAGATGCTCCCCACCAGGGACTGGGCGAAACCGGGCAGGGTCAGGCAGACAGATAGACAAACAGATAGACAGACAGATAGACAGTCGGGAACGGGAACTTATATGACTACTTATATGAATTAAATGAGATGCTCCACACCAGGAGCTGGGCAATGCCGGGCCGGGTCAGACAGACAGACAGACAGACAGACAGACAGACAGACAGACAGACAGACAGACAGACAGACAGACAGACAGACAGACAGACAGACAGACAGACAGTCAGACAGACAGATAGTCGGTAACGGGAACGGGAACTTATATGACTACTTATATGAATTAAATGAGATGCTCCCCACCAAGGTCTGGGCGAAGCCGGGCCGGGTCAGCTAGTTACCTATAAATACACAGTGATAGAATACACAAGGCAAGAGGTGCATTCATGGCACTAGGAAATTTGTGGAAGTCAAAATCAATTCATTAAAAGTAGCACCAAACATAGAATATGTAACTCCAAGGTTTAGTCAGTACTGCTGTATGGATTAGCAACTATCACAAATACTCATAATCTAAACAAACATTAAGTGATTGGTCAATCAATCAATCATGTGCCATGCCGGAAAGCGTGGGCGGTTATGACTCGCCATTTCACTCGATCACCAGAGTCGTGGATCAGCTCAGTGTTCCTGTCTCGTCCATGCCATATGGCCAAGCTATCCAGGTATTTTCCTCTCGGTCTTCTTCTTTGTCTGTTCCCTTCGATCTTGCCAGTTGTCACTATGTTCTCCAATTCATTTCTTCTCATAACATGTCCAAACAATTTTGACTGTCTACATCTAAATTCTCTAATCAATTTACGAGTTTCATTTGTCTCCTGTAGTACTTGGTCATTGGTTTTTCTATCTGTCCATGGTATTCTTTGCATTTTCCTCAGAAACCACATTTCTGCAGCCATCAGATGTTTTTCAGCTTGACTGCACATTGTCCAAGTTTCACATCCATACAAAAGAACAGGCTCTATGTATCCCCTCAACACTCTTTCTCTCGTTTCAATTGACATCTGTTTATTGGTCAGAATGTTTGTCATCTTGCAGAAAAGGACTAAAACCATCACCGTGGAGCTCATGGAGAGAGCTAAACAAACACCGTTGAATCAAGAGTTGTGGAAAGTTGTGGAGACCCTGGCGTTGGATAGAACAAAAATTGAGAAAACCATATCAGAGTATAAGTAGAAAGAAATTAGAGGAAGATCTAAAACACACGATGACGAGAATTAGAGACACAGACACATAACATGGGATGGGCATGGACGGAGCTGCATAAGGCAGCGAGAGATATGACGGCTTGGTTTGAGTTTGTTGAGGACCTATTCTTCAGTGTGAGATAAGGGAGCAGAGTAGTAGTAGTAGTAGTAGTAGTAGTAGTAGTAGTAGTAGTAGTAATAATAATAGTAGTAGTAGTAGTAGTAGTAGTAGTAGTAGTAGTAGTAGTAGTAATAATAATAATAGTAGTAGTAGTAGTAGTAGTAGTAGTAGTAGTAGTAGTAGTAGTAGTAGTAGTAGTAGTATTATTATTATTATTATTAGTAGTAGTAGTAGTAGTAGTAGTAGTAGTAGTAGTAGTAGTAGTAGTAGTTGTTGTTGTTGTTGTATTTATTGTTGTTGATGTAGTAGTGGTTGTAGTAGTAGTAGTAGTAGTAGTAGTAGTAGTAGTAGTAGTAGTAGTAGTAGTAGTAGTAGTAGTAGTAGTAGTAGTAGTAGTAGTAGTAGTAGTAGTTGTTGTTGTTGTTGATGATGTAGTAGTAGCAGTAGTAGTAGTTATTGTTGTTGTTATTTTTGTTGTGTTATTGCAGTAGTAGTGGTAGTAGTAGTAGTAGTAGTAGTAGTAGTAGTAGTAGTAGTAGTAGTAGTAGTAGTAGTAGTAGTAGTAGTAGTAGTAGTAGTTGTTGTTGTTGTTGTTGTTACTATTGTTGTTGTTGTTGTTGTGGTTGTTGTTGTGGTTGTTGTTGTTGTTGTTGTTGTTGTTGTTGTTGTTGTTGTTGTTGTTGTTGTTGTTGTTGTTGTTGTTGTTGCAATAGTAGTAGAAGAAGAAGAAAAGGAAGAGACGAAGAAGAAGAAAAAGAATGAAACGAAACTCCATAATTGAGATAGTAGGAATACGTGTCGACCGCCTGTGGTTGTTTTGAATGGTTCAGTGAGCCTGTAATTGATTCTTACAAAACGTCACTTGTCTTTGACGCAGTCTAAGAACTGTGGCTAATTCAATAGTCTTCCGTCAATGTTCACGGTTTCTTTCTGTCTACCTAACTTATTAAGTGCCACGGAATGATAGATCGTCTTATTCAAACTTTATATAACTTCCCACAAGCCATGGGCTTATATAGCAAACTATCGTTAAAATAGCAATGCAGTAGTTTTCCTTTTACAGCCTCCTTTAATTTGATATTTAATACAACATGACTGCTACCATATTTACAACTTTTAAGTCATAACTATGACACATCCATACTTTCAATTCCTCACCGTCCATTTTTGTTTGGTCCAAACCAACTGTTTGTTTCGCACTGAATTAGTTACTAAACTCTACTAAACTCGTTCTCGCCGACGACCAGCCCAATATAATTAATTTTAAGGAAACAAATCACATTCCGACGACTTAGTCTACTGACGATTAGGGTCCTAATACCATTATATCACTCCCTTTGTACAAATTCTATTGTTTTTATTTTTAAATTAATTCTAGGTTCAGCCGTCTTTCTATGGCATCTAGTCTGCAGGATATTCTATCCACAATGAGACCAAAAGTCTATGGAAATCCCGCGGAGACACAACAAATACATACTCATGTGCTATACAAGACAAAGAGGTTTTGTGATGAACAGAACAATCTTTTCTTTTCATCGTATATTGCTAGGCCAGTCACAATGCTGCATCACAACGAGGCTTTTAGGGAATTACTGGCTTAAACGCACGACGTCTTAGTTTATGACACATAGGAGAATGTGGGATTAAGGATTGTTAGACATGAGAGACGTGGGCGAAACTATCGTTAGACACAAGAGACGTTAGGAAAAGTGGGCGAAAGGATCGTTCGGCATGGCAGACGTGTGAGAAAGGATTGTTGGAACATGGCAGACGTGTGAGAAAGGATTGTTGGAACATGGCAGACGTGGGAGAAAGGATTGTTGGAACATGGCAGACGTGGGAGAAAGGATTGTTGGAACATGGCAGACGTGTGAGAAAGGATTGTTGGAACATGGCAGACGTGGGAGAAAGGATTGTTGGAACATGGCAGACGTGGGAGAAAGGATTGTTGGAACATGGCAGACGTGGGAGAAAGGATTGTTGGAACATGGCAGACGTGGGAGAAAGGATCTTTAGGCATGGCGGAAGTAGGAGAAAGGATCGTTAGACATGAGAGACATGGGCGAAAGAATCGTTAGACATGGCAGACGTAGGAGAAAGGATCGTTAGACATTGGAGACGTGGCAGAAAAGATCATTAGTTATGAGAAACGTGGGATTAAGGGTCGTTGGACATGAGAGACATAGGCGAAAGAATCGTTAGACATGAGAGACGCCGGCGAAATAATCGTTAGACATGGCAGACATAGGAGAAAAGACCGTTAGCCATGACGGAAGTGGGAGAAAGGATCGTTGGGCATGGGAGACATGGGAATATGGAGGGACAATAAGCATTCCGAGAGGAACAAACATTTCAAACATCAAGTAAAATCAATAGGGAACCCCGGAAACGAGTAATTACTACGTATATCTGGCCCATAGCACTGTACGGCTATGAAACATAGAACTTGGGAGCTTTTAAGGGGCGTAATCACAAGATGCAAAAAAAAAAAAATATCAAATGACCATATTCTTAAATACATTGGAACTATATTGCAAAGCTGTCGTTTCTAACTCTAAGCTCAGAAAACGGTGGATGTGCAAGCCTATAGTACGTTCACAAGTGTTTGCCTTCATTCACGTTTCTTTCTTTCTTTATTTATTTATTTAAATGTATCTGTTGCATCGTTATGAAATTGTTCATGCCGTCTTATATTTACTCTCACCCAAAGAATATGTCTTTGATAGATACAAAGGCAACTGAAACCATGAAAAGCGGTGAAATGTCTTTGATGGTTTGCGAAAATGTATTGAATTGACGCTAACAAACTTGGTTTACAGAAATGCACGTCCATTTGGGTAACGACGCAAGGCATATCCGTTCCACCATGTGACGTACTTCTTATAAGGAAATTCCCGTGCACCACGGATAATATTCATTATTGAACACTGATGTTTCCATGTGAAGATGTTGTGCATTTCATAATATGCACTTCATCTCTGACCCGACAATTATGTACCGCATATAAACAAACATTGAGTTCTGCTGTACAATCTCCAGAACAAAGCTATCTTATTGTTGGGTGTACATAATTATAACGCTAAATCTCATCATTTTCCCTCAGTTGGTTACTAAGTTATGGGTTTTTATACGGGGGAAAACATTTGTTAACGCAATACAGTATTGAACTTCACATCTACGGAGGGGTATATAGGAGTTTAGTAGTGTCATTATTCAGCAGAACACGTACGGACTGGCTGGGGTGAGGCCTAAGCTGGTAATTCTTTCTCTGGGGGTGTTGGGTATTTCATTATCAACAGAATCCAGCCCAATACCCATAGGGAAGTTGCACCATTGAAATGGATTCCGGTGATCTGATATCGCATTCAGAATGTCGTGTGGAATCTTTCATTAACTAACATCGTTTATGATTAATCATTATTCCGTTGAAGCATCGAGTGATCAATCATTGATTTGTGTCCTTCTGACGTAGCCATTTCGGTCATTGGTTCCTGACTTATACTTTTGGATATGAAATACGTAAATTGTAATAGTAGCAACATAACATTTATAGAACAATAGCAATGTGTTTTCTGTTCCTTACAATTATTTTTACCTTTACCCTGAGTTCAAACAACGTTTATTGATGCGAATTTGTATAGAACAGATATAAGAATATACTAAAAACAAATAAAACAATGAACATACATTGTTGTGTGGTACTCCCCGAATAACCGGATTTTGAAGGCATGTGTTTCGTGTATTATATTGAATGCATATCCTCTTAGTAAATCTTAAATGTACTTGCAAGTCCTTCACAGGATATATCAGTCAACCCCAACATGTTAGCTTTTCGTGATTTCTGGGCAAGATTTACTTTCAGTAGTTTGCCATTGCTTTCTGAACGACCGGATCCTATACTATTTTTTTGGAACAAACTAGCACCGCTGTGTTTCGAACCCCGGTATACGGGATTACGAATCACATCAGTAAAATCTTTCGCCACGGAGGCCGGTGAGAGACTAAATTGAAGTACTTGGGTATCACCTTTGACAGGTATATGTCTTTTAAGGATCATATGGAGGATTTAGTGGTGAAGGCTGGTAGGAGACAATGCATTGAAGGCGATGGCAGCAACCATGGTTGAGCAGAGGATGCTTTACATGCTCTTTCAGCAATTAATAATTTATGACATTGTGTATGGTTTGGGGCTGCTGACAGTATCAAAGAGCCAGCTTGAAAGGTTGGAGCACATTCAGAATGCGACCATGCAGGTGATCCTGGGGTGCACAAAGGACACGCCAATTATATATATGAGGCATATCCTGGCGCTACTAACAATGGCGGATAGGTATAGGGTCCTTCAGGCCAAATAGTACCTGAAAGTTGCTGAAAATTGGGATCACACCCTGCATGAAGCCATTGATATGGTCAAGGGTCATAGACTAAGACGAGACAGGTCCTGGTTGGCACAAGCAGAAATATCTATAGCTATACGTCAGGTCTGTGATCTAGAGACCATCAATAGTGGAAAAGAGTTGGTTAAAGTACCGGAAGACATGACGGACTGGCACAATGTAATAGTAACACTGGGTCGTAAGTGCAGAGAATCGGGAGCGGGCCGCACAGAGTTTGAGGTGCAGCAACTGATCCAGAATAACGCACATCAAGGTGACATAGTGATCTATCCTGATGGGTCAGTGGTGAGTTTCATTGCGAAGGCTAATGGCCGATTCTTAAAAAGAGGAGTCTGGCATAAGAGGCTACCACTTCCAGCATGAGAAGGGAGATGGAAGCAGTCACAGTGGCATTCCGTTAGTTAGAGGAGACCTTTTCAACACACATTGTATTTATTAAGGACTCAGAAGTATGCTTAGTAAGGTGGAGAGAGAAATGTTTCGTATGGAATGGCTCACCTCGCTTCAGAGGTCACAGATTGTGAGAATTGTATGGATTTTTGCCCAGGCCATACGGGAGTGCGGAGGAATGAACAGGCTGATAGGCTGGCAGGGAATGCACCTTTTGGTGGTAGATTACCTATGGACAAGGGGGTCGTGTGCCCGTAGGACAAGGTGGAGGTGGGGCGGGGGAGAGGGAAACACACCGGTATGTGGATAAGATGAGATCGCGGGGTATTGGCAGGGGTTCTGGTAGAATCTCAAAACTGAGAGGGAAGACCTGGAGAACTTTCAATCATATAGCGGTGGGAACGATTAGTAATGTAACTCTTCGCTGGCTGTTGAACGAGGGGACGGAGCGCGTATGGGAATGTCATCAGTGCAGTGATGTCAGTTCTTAGCTTAACTCATCTTAACTGAACCGCAACATCAAGGGTATTGTACACAAATATGGATACAACGCAACAAATCCAACATATTCTACTGTAGAACGCAAACTTTGACTCACTAGACCCCTACGCTTAAAGGGAAGTGTGAATTTGGTAAATATACATCATCGACCTGGGTGGGGTTAAACAAAAAAACGGAGAGCTAATGTGTAATCGTGTGCTGTTCTCTACAGGTTTAACAGGCTTGATCTTGAAGGAACATCAAGTGACATCAGTTCAACTCCAGACACATGCCCAGACTACGTGAGAGTGTATGACGGCACGACGGACAGCTCTCCGCTCATTGTAGCCCTGTGTAGGATTATGAGCCAAGAGGAACTGGCTAGAACCATAATCCGGTCTACAGGGAGACAGATGCTGATTGTCTTTGAGTCTGACTACGATGGCCAGAGACCAGGGTTTGTTGCCAGCTTCTGGTCACATGGTAATGGTTGATTTTATGTGTTTACCTATCTTACTACCTATCAAACTACCAACAAACCTGCATACTTACCTGCCTTATCATTATCTCTGTCTGTCTGTCTGTCTGTCTGTCTGCCTGTCTGACTGTCTGCCTGCCTGCCTATCTGCCTGCCTGCCTTCCTGCCTGTCAATATGTATGTCTCTATCTCTATATATATCTCCCTCTCTCTATATTTATATATATCTCTCTATCTCTGCCTCTCTCTCTCTCTCTCTCTCTCTCTCTCTCTCTCTATATATATATATATATATATATATATATATATATATATATATATATATATATATATATATATATATCCCTCTCTCTGTTTATAATGAAACAGAAAAGTATGTGTAGATCCTATTTAACGTGCATTTATCGATATTTATTTCCTCTGATTTATTTTAATATTTATGTTTGTATTGTTCTTGAAAAAGGTGTAATATACCGAAATGTCGGACAGCTGTATTGCGTTTTATCTGATCCAGTGTTAAACAAACTGTAGGTTTGGACCAAATACAAATGGATAGCGAAAAATGGGAAGTAGGGGTGGGTTACAGTTATAACTTGAAAGTTGTTAATATGGTGAGTGGCACCTTGCAGTCTTGACAGACCAAAGTGTGTGAGTTGGAATGTGGTCAATATTCCATCACAATGCCTGGGCAGAGCTTCAGAGAATCATGTGGTGCCCAAACGACATGTCCCCTCTCTCGACCTAGTCTTGTGTATTCCAGAGGAATGGGTAACCAATACGTCTGGCACAAGGTAGGCCGCAGACGCTGGCGGCACAGAAGTCAATCCTCTGAGACCTCGCCACCACGAGCAGAAGGCGAGTGATGGCCAGGCCCTAGAACCCAAGGGACCCGGCTTAGAGGCGTTCAGCCAAGTCCCACAGGTGAGGGCCTCGTACGTGCCCGGGCCGTAAGGGAGCGCACATCTGTCAATCACAAGTGTCCGGACCTGTGTAAAGCGTGCACTATCGTCAAACTCTCCACCTGACTTAGCGGACCCCGCGACCAGCGGGAATAGGCCCGCCAGAGCTACCGCAGGAGACATTACTTGTCTATTGCGAGCAATGTCTCCCATCCCTCCACTGTGCGGCTCTCGCGTCCTGCGAGAATAGGCCCGCCGGAGATTATGCTCGTCTGCAGCGAACAAATCTCTACCGAGACGACTGAATAAGTTAAGAAACTGAATAAGTAAAGAAACGATAAAAGTAGTGGTATTTCAATTGCGCTTGCGCTCCCACCTATGCTACACCCTTCATGTGTCTTCACAAAGTCGGATTAGAGTCAAGCTCAACAGGGTCTTCTTTCCCCGCTGATTCTACCAAGCCCGTTCCCTTGGCTGTGGTTTCGCTAGATAGTAGATAGGGACAGTGGATGGTATATGGTGTATTATATAGCAAACTAAAGGGGGACTGCATAGGGAAAACTGCTGTATATAAGCCCATGGCAGATTCGGGAAGTCACTTAAGACGATTAATAACCCTATGGCACTTAATCAGTTAAGTATACTTATTGTATTCATACCTGTCTTAGTTTATTTTATATTATATTAATTATTTTAGTCTACCTTCTCTTTGTCATTCTATCCTTGTCAGTTATGGTATGGACACGGGTTTGTTTTTAATCAGGTTCTACTAAACGTACATTTTTCTTTCATTATACATTGACTGGAGGGGTATATGCCCGGGAAGAGACGAAGAGAAAGGCCAACGATAAGATGGGTGTAGGTATGGCAGATGATCTCCAGATGGGTGTATTGGACGCGGGATATCTTGCATATGACCGAGAAGTTTTCCGGACGGTTGTTATGGGAGCGGAGTTCTGCAAGGGACATACTACTGAATGTATGCACAGTGCACCTGTGCGGGCTTTTGGATTGCCGAGACTCCTGTCTATTCCACTTTTCACATGGGACAGTGGGGATCATTTTGTGTGATATTCACTGGCACAGGAATGGAGCATAATGGGGACGACCCGTTGCTGTGAAGTTGGAACTGCGACTAACTAACTAACTAACTAACTAACTAACTAACTAACTAACTAACTAACTACTGAATGAATGAATATATTGTCTTTACATCACTTTGTCTGTTAGCATGTATCTACTATTTGTTTTCCTCTTCTTCCTCTGTTTCTATGTTCGCCTTCTGACGTCAGTACTGACAATACAAATACCTTCTTCTTCTTCTTCTTCAGCGTTCCGAGCCATTGAGGTTCTTTGCTGCAAATACAGTCCGTCTCCATTCGTCTCTCTGGTTGACCTTCTCTTGCCAGTCGTTGATTCCAAGTGCTTGTAGGTCTGTGTGTATATATTATCTCTCCACCGTCTTCTTGGCCTACCTCGGGGTCAACGGTCATTTATTTCCTGAGTGTAAGCGAGTTTTGTTTCCCTATTATCTTCCATTGTTTCTATATGCCCCAGCCATTGTAATCTATTAGCCTTCATGATACCAGTGATTAGCGCGGACTTAAACAGATCATAAATGTCTTTGTTACTTCTTCTTTTCCACTCTCCACTTTGTGTATCCCTAATGGGTCCAAAGATGCGTCTTAAAACTTTGTTCTCAAAGGTTTGTAACAAGGCTTCGTCTCCTTTCGTTGCACTCCAGGTTTCAGAGCCATACAGCACAACTGGTCTGATCAGTGTTTTGTATATTGTGATTTTGTGTTACGAGATAGCGCATTTGATTTTAATAGATGTTGTAGTGCATAGTATATCTTATTTCCAGAATTGATTCTAGTTTGTATTTCTTCCCTTATAATGTTGGAGCAGTTGAAGATTGTACCCAGGTATTTGTATGTTTCCATTCTTTTAATGGTCATATTATCTATTTGTATGTGGCCAGAGTTTTTAGCCATTCCTTCTCTTGAAATTACCATATATTCTGTCTTATCTTGGTTGATAACCAGCCCCATCTGTTGGGCTTTTTCCTTTAAATGAGTCAATATTTCCAATGTCTTTTGTTCACTTCCCCCTGTAATATTTATATCATCTGCATAACCAAGCAGCTTGGATGTTCCTCCAATATCACATTCCTCCTTTACCTTCCTTACAACTTTCTCTAGAGCCAGATTGAAGAGTAGCGGCGATAGTGCATCACCCTGTTTCAAGCCAGATATTATTTGAAAAGGGTCTGATTTCCTGCCTTTATATGTTACTATATTATAAAGTATCTTCCAAATCTGAAAACAATGTCTGTCAAAATCAAATTTACCAAGCCACAGGTATTCCAAATTCCTGCATAGCATTCCATAAACTATTCCTATGGACACTATCATAAGCCTTTTTAAAATCCACAAAAATGTTATGGAGATCTCTTTTATATTCCCAATTTTTCTCGGCTATTTGTCGTAAGATAAATATCTGATCTATTGTTGATCTGTTTTGTCTAAAACCCGCCTGGTAGTCACCTAATATGTCTTCTGGATATGGTTTTAGTCTATTTAGTAATACCGCGGATAGTATCTTATAGTATAGCTTGTGGACAGTTGTGATATTCCTCTATAAAAAACAAAACAAATACTGGCTTTAAAAAATATATATATTATTGAAATATTGGTATTCTATTTTTTTAAAGCCGGTATTTAAAAAAAAAAATACAAATACCGGCTTTAAAAAATAGAATACCAATGATAGAATGCCGGTCTCCGTGGCCAAGGTCTTGTGGACGCTATTCGTGAGGCCGCTTACCTGCGTTCGACACACAGCTGCAACCGATTTGGCAGCAGACCGTGTCGCGCTGGTTTTAACGAGATGGTATGGGAGTCGGTCGTTCAGAAATCAATGGCAAACTACTGAACGTAAACTTGCTAAGACATCAAGAACAGCAGTAAAATGCCGGTGTTGACAGCGATGTCCTGTAAATAGGAAATGAAAAAAAAAAAAAAAATATTATTTTGTTTCGTATGGGAGCACAACAGTGAATATATTTTAAATTCCAGAATGTCCAGAATTCAAATATGGAGCAGAAGCCTGCAACCAGACGTGTAACTGTGACAGAGACAAGACCGCTTCATGTAACAGCACAAACGGCGTCTGTAACTGTAAGCCAGGATGGGGTTCCAGCGACTGTTCCCAAGATGTTGACGAATGCCTGAACCGAACTGTAGAAGCTTGTCCTCATGACTACCAAGAATGTATCAACACTGTAGGAAGCTTCAAGTGTGAATGTAAACATGGTCTCGTTAAAAACGCCAATGGGAATTGTGAAGGTATTTAAGTATTTATGACTTAGATATTTTCAAAGAAGGTAAATAAAATCAGATGGGAAGATGCGTGCGGTACAGGCCGTTGGTACCTATCCTATGCCTATCCTATACTGGGTTGACTTGTGAGATAAGGTCAATTTAAAAAAAATTTTTTTTTTCTGTTGCTAATTCAAACCCATGACCATCAGGTCAGCAGACAAGAATGATGAATAGAGAACTCATGAAGCCAAAAAAGCCAGTTGACTGATGCAATCATTTAATATTAATATTAAAAGAGGAAAGAAGAAATTCCTGAGGCCATCAACCAGTAGGTTAATCATAATGCAAGCAGCTGCTATCTCCCTAGAGCTTTCATTGTCATTGTATTGTCGCAGTTGATAACTCCAACACGTTCATACAATAACTATATGAACCATGTGAAACGTTATCACCATCAGCACAATGGTATGGAGACGTGATTTCCTTTCTCTGTTTATTATAATTTTATATAATTTGAAACAGTTGTGATCACTACCTACAGTGCTGAATGCTCTACGAGAAGTAAGACTTTTGCGAGAACCAAGTGATGACTGTGAATCTACAACAATGGCCAGACTGCGAGAGCAGCAAATTAAAAGAGGGGTGGCCAAACAAGAACACTACGCAGGAAGCCAAAGAAGATTGATAAACCAACACAGAACTGGCGTCGTTAGCCGCTACACGCTGCGGGATTTGCTGAGGACGGGATCCGAGCACTTATGGACTGAATGGTTCGATGTGCAATGAGGATGATCTGTCAACTAACTTAACTAACTACCTACAGTGCCACATTTGCAATATGGGAGAATACATGAGGCATTCAATTGTTCATATAATAAACTCACAAATGTTAACTCATTTTGTACCAAACAACTTACCATATGTTTATTGGTTACTCCATACATGATATGCTTTTCCTTATCATCTCCTGCCCCATCTAGTCATTATATGAACCCACTGTATCCCACTTGTCCCTTTATGTCCCATATGGAAATAGTTTTCAACCCTGAGGTCTGCAGTCTGGAATGTCTTATTTAAAGTTACAAGCTGCCACAATTGACGACGAAGTCAATGCAAGAATCTCCAAAGCCAGCATGGCCTTTGGCAGACTGTACAATAATGTATGGGACAGAAATGGAATATGCCTGCAAACAAAGCTGAAAGTCTACATGACAGTTGCATTATCCACACTGCTATATGCTTGTGAAACCTGGACTGTTTATCAGCGACATGCTAGGAAATTAAATCACTTCCACACAGTCTGCTTTAGGGTGCTACTGAAGATCAATTGGCAAGACAAGATCCCAGATAATGAAGAGAAAGAGCGTCTATGCCCAGTATCCACACTCTATTAATGAAGAATCAGATTCGCTGGGCTGGTCATCTGACTTGCATGCCAGATCACAGGCTTCCTAAATGAATTTTTAATGGGTAATTGTGTTGTAAACACTCTCAAGGCGGCCAGAGGAAACGCTTTAAAAACCCTGTGAAGATTTTTCTCAAAGCTTTTGGAATTCATCACGACACATGGGAGACTGCTGCCAAAGACCGAAGTTCATGACGTACATCATTACGCAAGGATGCAGTCACTAGCTACTGGTAATGTCTCCAATAACAGTGTAGTTACTGGTAATGTCTTCAATGGTAGTGTAGTTACTGGTAATATCTCCAATGGTAGTATGCCTATTGGCAATGTCTCCAATGGTAGTATACCTACTGGTAATGTCTCCAATGGCAGTGTAGGTACTGGTAATGTCTGTAATGGTAATATCTCCAATGGCAGTGTAGGTACTGGTAATGTCTGTAATGGTAATATCTCCAATGGCAGTGTAGGTACTGGTAATGTCTGTAATGGTAATATCTCCAATGGCAGTGTAGGTACTGGTAATGTCTTCAGTGGTAGTGTAGCATCTGATGTCTCCAATGGTAGTATACCTATTGGTAATGTCTCCAATGGTAGTGTAGTTGCTGGTAATGTCTCCAATGGCAGTGTAGTTGCTGGTAATGTCTCCAATGGCAGTGTAGTTACTGGTAATGTCTCCAATGGTAGTATACCTATTGGTAATTTCTCCAATGGTAGTGTAGTTGCTGGTAATGTCTCCAATGGCAGTGTAGTTGCTGGTAATGTCTCCAATGGCAGTGTAGTTACTGGTAATGTCTCCAATGGTAGTATACCTATTGGTAATGTCTCCAATGGCAGTGTAGTTACTGGTAATGTCTCCAATGGTAGTATACCTATTGGTAATGTCTCCAATGGCAGTGTAGTTGCTGGTAATGTCTCCAATGGCAGTGTAGTTACTGGTAATGTCTCCAATGGTAGTATACCTATTGGTAATGTCTCCGATGGTAGTGTAGCTACTGGTAATGTCTCCAATGGCAGTGTAGTTACTGGTAATGTCTCCAATGGTAGTATACCTATTGGTAATGTCTTCAGTGGTAGTGTAGCTACTGGTAATGTCTCCAATGGCAGTGTAGTTGCTGGTAATGTCTCCAATGGCAGTGTAGTTACTGGTAATGTCTCCCATGGTAGTATACCTATTGGTAATGTCTCCTATGGTAGTGTAGCTACTGGTAATGTCTCCAATGGCAGTGTAGTTACTGGTAATGTCTCCAATGGTAGTATACCTATTGGTAATGTCTCCAATGTTAGTATACCTATTGGTAATGTCTCCAATGGTAGTATACCTATTGGTAATGTCTCCAATGGCAGTGTAGTTGCTGGTAATGTCTCCAATGGTAGTGTAGCTACTGGTAATGTCTCCAATGGTAGTATACCTATTGGTAATGTCTCAGATGGCAGTGTAGTTGCTGGTAATGTCTCCAATGGTAGTGTAGTTGCTGGTAATGTCTCCAATGGCAGTGTAGCTACTGGTAATGTCTCCAATGGTAGTATACCTATTGGTAATGTCTCCAATGGTAGTATACCTACGGGTAATGTCTCCTATGGCAGTGTAGCTACTGGTAATGTCTCCAATGGTAGTGTAGTTGCTGGTAATGTCTCCAATGGCAGTGTAGTTACTGGTAAAATCTCCAATGGTAGTGTAGTTGCTGGTAATGTCTCCAATGGTAGTATAGTTGCTGGTAATGTCTCCAATGGCAGTGTAGTTGCTGGTAATGTCTCCAATGGTAGTGTAGTTGCTGGTAATATCTCCAATGGTAGTGTAGTTGCTGGTAATGTCTCCAATGGCAGTGTAGTTGCTGGTAATGTCTCCAATGGTAGTGTAGTTGCTGGTAATGTCTCCAATGGTAGTATAGTTGCTGGTAATGTCTCCAATGGCAGTGTAGTTGCTGGTAATGTCTCCAATGGCAGTGTAGCTACTGGTAATGTCTCCAATGGCAGTGTAGCTACTGGTAATGTCTCCAATGGCAGTGTAGCTACTGGTAATGTCTCCAATGGTAGTATACCTATTGGTAATGTCTCCAATGGTAGTATACCTACTGGTAATGTCTCCAATGGCAGTGTAGTTGCTGGTAATGTCTCCAATGGCAGTGTAGTTGCTGGTAATGTCTCCAACGGCAGTGTAGTTGCTGGTAATGTCTCCAATGGCAGTGTAGCTACTGGTAATATCTCCAATGGTAGTATACCTATTGGTAATGTCCCCAATGGTAGTATACCTACTGGTAATGTCTCCAATGGCAGTATAGTTGCTGGTAATGTCTCCAATGGCAGTGTAGTTACTGGTAATATCTCCAATGGTAGTGTAGTTGCTGGTAATGTCTCCAATGGTAGTGTAGTTACTGGTAATATCTCCAATGGCAGTGTAGTTGCTGGTAATGTCTCCAATGGTAGTGTAGTTACTGGTAATATCTCCAATGGCAGTGTAGTTACTGGTAATGTCTCCAATGGTAGTGTAGTTGCTGGTAATGTCTCCAATGGTAGTGTAGTTACTGGTAATATCTCCAATGGCAGTGTAGTTGCTGGTAATGTCTCCAATGGTAGTTTAGTTGCTGGTAATGTCTCCAATGGTAGTGTAGTTGCTGGTAATATCTCCAATGGCAGTGTAGTTACTGGTAATGTCTCCGATGGCAGTGTAGTTACTGGTAATGTCTCCAATGGTAGTGTAGTTGCTGGTAATGTCTCCAATGGCAGTGTAGTTGCTGGTAATGTCTCCAATGGTAGTGTAGTTGCTGGTAATATCTCCAATGGCAGTGTAGTTACTGGTAATGTCTCCAATGGCAGTGTAGTTACTGGTAATGTCTCCAATGGTAGTGTATTTGCTGGTAATGTCTCCAATGGCAATGTAGTTGCTGGTAATGTCTCCAATGGCAGTGTAGTTACTGGTAATGTCTCCAATGGCAGTGTAGTTACTGGTAATGTCTCCAATGGCAGTGTAGTTACTGGTAATGTCTCCAATGGCAGTGTAGTTACTGGTAATGTCTCCAATGGCAGTGTAGTTACTGGTAATGTCTCCGATGGCAGTGTAGTTACTGGTAATGTCTCCAATGGTAGTATACCTATTGGTAATGTCTCCGATGGCAGTGTAGTTGCTGGTAATGTCTCCAATGGCAGTGTAGCTACTGGTAATGTCTCCAATGGTAGTATACCTATTGGTAATGTCTCCAATGGTAGTGTAGCTACTGGTAATGTCTCCAATGGTAGTATACCTATTGGTAATGTCTCCAATGGCAGTGTAGTTACTGGTAATGTCTCCAATGGTAGTATACCTATTGGTAATGTCTCCAATGGCAGTGTAGTTACTGGTAATGTCTCCAATGGTAGTATACCTATTGGTAATGTCTCCAATGGCAGTGTAGTTACTGGTAATGTCTCCAATGGTAGTGTAGTTACTGGTAATGTCTCCAATGGTAGTGTAGCTACTGGTAATGTCTCCAATGGCAGTGTAGTTGCTGGTAATGTCTCCAATGGTAGTATACCTATTGGTAATGTCTCCAATGGCAGTGTAGTTACTGGTAATGTCTCCAATGGTAGTATACCTATTGGTAATGTCTCCAATGGCAGTGTAGTTACTGGTAATGTCTCCAATGGTAGTATACCTATTGGTAATGTCTCCAATGGCAGTGTAGTTACTGGTAATGTCTCCAATGGTAGTGTAGTTACTGGTAATGTCTCCAATGGTAGTGTAGCTAATGGTAATGTCTCCAATGGCAGTGTAGTTGCTGGTAATGTCTCCAATGGTAGTATACCTATTGGTAATGTCTCCAATGGCAGTGTAGTTACTGGTAATGTCTCCAATGGTAGTATACCTATTGGTAATGTCTCCAATGGCAGTGTAGTTACTGGTAATGTCTCCAATGGTAGTATACCTATTGGTAATGTCTCCAATGGCAGTGTAGTTACTGGTAATGTCTCCAATGGTAGTGTAGTTGCTGGTAATGTCTCCAATGGTAGTGTAGCTAATGGTAATGTCAATGTCAGACAGGCCAAAGTATAGAGGCTAGACAAAAAGAGAGATGTGAAACTGCTGTCTTGTAAGTAGAGTGGGATTAGTCAGAGGATAGTGAAAGAACGCATGGTCTCTACAATTCAGCCCTGTGATTTGTGCTATGGAGAAGTATAACCCCATCCCTGGTCCCGCCATGTGTTGTAGTTATTATGCCTTGTTTGAAGCACAATGTTTACAAACTATTGTCTGTCTAAACATCAAGGTGCCATTAGTAGGGAAAGAAAATCTGAAAAAAATGTCTGTCAAAATCAAATCTACCAAGCCACAGGTTTGACAAATCAGTACAAAATAACTCACTTTATGATGGTTATTTTCAATATATAATCATTGTAAAATATTGATCTAACGTTCAGTCTGCTGGCTTTACAATATGCAGCATCATTTGAAATCTGTAAATGTTTCAGTGCATCCTGGAACAAGCTGTAAGGCGGGAAACAAGTGTTCACATGTGTGTGTGAAAGTCTTTCAGGGTGCCATGTCCTGGGAGGAATGCTACTGCCCAGACGACATGAAGCTGGTGGGAAACACTTGCCAGCGTAAGAAACTCATTGCACATAACTATTAACATTATTATATTATTTGCCCTGCACATAACTATTAACATTATTATATTATTTGTCCTGCACATAACTATTAACATTATTATGTTATTTGCCCTGCACATAAGTGTTACCATTATTATATTATATCATTATGCCCTGTACAGTTGTTACTGTAAAATAGTAACTGTCTGTGTTAGAAGTTAACCTAGTACATGTCTGCTTCAGAAGAATCTAAAGTAATAGTACATCAGTTTTGTTCTGTTGTGATTAATGATGTACAGACCTAATGGAACAGGAAGAAGACAGTGTAAACAACGGACAGAGAGAATAACAGAGTCCATGGGAATCTCGATATATATAAAGCCCATAAATAAGCACTCTCCTGCTGTTTATACTTCACCTCCACGCCGCAGGGTACAAGAGGAACGAGATGAGATGATGATGATGATGATGTGATTATTACGTAAACTTTTGCACAGCAAATTTAGTTCGATCTATTAACTAGACCCAAGCCTAGGGGAATGTTAATGTGGTCAGTCATGAGCCCTATGCATCTCTTGTACTGAATGTTATAGTATACTTTTGATAGAATCTATCTGATTCTTGATCTTAACAAACTTTGCTAATGCCTGGACGAATAGGTGGCCATTCTTTCCCTTACTTAGCCGGCGATGAGCTGAGGCGTTGAATCCTCATCCAACTGTGCTTATGAAATTGCCGCAGTTCCCCATCAACTTTGCTAAAGCGCCCACTATATTTGGTCTTACTTTAGCTAAATAGCCTATGCTTCTCTGATTGTGGTCATAAAGTGGTAGCTGGTTGGGTTTCAGTCTCACGAGATGTCTGAATCACTTTATTTGTTTTCTGTCTGAGCATTCAATGAAAGGTGTAGTACTTGCAATGTTTATGGGTTGGGCTCGAATACAAACTAATAATCACAGATGATTTATAAGACAGTCACTGTGGTATGAGGCACACAGAAACAATCACAGCTGATTTATAAGACAGGTCACTGTTTCATGAGGCACACAGAAACAAATAATCACAGCCCATTTATCAGACAGTCACTGTGGCACAAGGCACACACAAACAAACAATCACTGATTAATAAGACAGCCACTGGTACAAACGGATGCAATTCGTAATCCCAAATTCCAAGTTCGAAACAGCTGTGGGCTACTTGTAAGCAGACTGCCTTGCATTGATTTCCATACAATGCTATAAGTGCCAGTCATTCAGAAAGCAATGGCAAACAACTGAACAAAAACTTGCTCAGGAATCACGAACAGCCAAAAAATGCTGGAATTTACTGCTAGTTGCAGTTGGATATGACTGAACTACTGTATGACACTAAACGGTAATATTTACATTCTGTTAGCGCCAAATGTTGGGCGGCAGTTATCAAACTCGACACCCCACATTGCGCCAATGGCTTCGAGCGGAGGAGCGCAATTGGGAGGGTACTAGCCTTATCCTGGTGCAAGAAAATGCAACCCAGAGACTAAATACTGTGGCAGGGCAGACCAAACCCTAAGCCTTGGAGGGCAACTGGTCTAGAATTGAAGCTCCGACAGGCGGACAATTAGAGCATTGCTTTGCTGATCTGGCAGCTTCTGCAGCTTGTCTTGCTCCAGATGTATTGGTGTTACCTTTCCAGTGGAGTAAACTAGGCAGGCCGAAAGAGGGATCATGCTGCATGGGCATGGTATAACAATTCAGGACAGGCTTTATGCTATAGAGAGGTATAACTCCATCCCTGGTCTACTGCCATGGGTTGTAGTTATTTTGCTTTTGTTGATGCACAGTAAAACAAACATCTGTCAAGACAGGAAGGTGCCATATTTGCTGATACATTATTTTCTCTTTAGAATGCTGTATTTAATCATGTGACATTTTACTTTCATGTGACTGTTTCGTTGTATTACAGCATGCAGTAACATGACTTTTGGCAAAGAATGTCGTCTGAGTTGTTCGTGTCAAGCTATCAGTACAAAGTCATGTGACGCTACCACCGGTGGGTGTGTATGTTCTCAAGGATGGACGTCTTCAAACTGTTCCAAGGACATTGATGAATGCACTGAGCTTTATACAAGTGTCTGTCAGGGTCCTGGTGAACAGTGTGTAAACAGACCTGGAGGATATGACTGCCAAAGTTAGTAAGACTTTCACAAGCCACTTCCCTGTGGATCTTGAAAGGGAACTAAATCTCCTCATCTAATCATTTCATTTTGTACCTTGCAGTGTTGAGGTGAAGTATAAACAGCGGGAGAGTGCCTGTTTATGGACTTCATATATTGAGATTCCCATGGACTCTGTTATTCCCTCTGTCCATCGTTTATATGGTCGGCCTCTCTTCTGTTCCATTTGGTCTGATCATCATTGCTTCTTGTGGTATACTGTCAGTTGGTAGCCTAGTTATATGGCCAAACCATTTAACTTGCTATTTTCTAATGAAACCTAGTGCTGCTATAACCCCCACTTTAGTCCTGATTTTCCTGATTCTGATTTTCACTGTTTTTGATACATTGAGTATTGTTCTCAGGAATCTCATTTCTCTTGTAAATTTTCTTTTCACTGTTTCTGTAATTATTTGGGTCAGTCCGATTATGCTTCTTTCTTTTTCTTTGGGCAGTAGGAAAAATCCTCTGCCGGCTTTTGCTAGGCAGGTTTAGGACAGAAAAATCTGACCAAATCTCATGTATTTAATAATCAAAAGAATAAAGAATCATTTTTTTTAAATTTGGCGATATCCACCTGGGAAAATGGACACCTCTAGAGTGTCCTTTGCTTTTAGCTAGTGTATCACAAAGTAGGATTCGCACTAAACCTTGCAAATTAAATGGTGCTAAAGGCTGAGAATGTAGTCCAAAGCTATGTGGATGTGGAAAGCAAGGGGAAACTTGAGTGGCGTTTGGTCTATATAAATATGGACATAGCACCATATGCCCAATGCACCTTAAGGAAAATAAAAGAGTACTTTACATTACTGTTACTTACAGCACATATTGACAGAAACAGACAAGTATAGAAGTACTCTGTGGGCTGAGATAAGAACCAATGAGGCAATTTTATGAGAAGTAGATAAAAATTGCAAATTGTTTTTGTTTAGAGAAATGGGATGTGGACAGTCAAGATGTTTTAGGTGCATTATTGGGAGAGACAGTTCAAAATTTGATGATAACAGCAAACTTGATGAGGAAAAAGAAAAAAAGGGAAAAAGCAGATAAATACCTGAATGACTAGACCAAATATCATAATCGGGGAAAAATGTAGATTGGATCAGTGACTGTAGCAGTCATATGAGATCATGAACCACCTTTGCCCACAGTTACCAGCATAGCACAAGATGATGACGGTGAAGTTGTGTTAAACAGGTGTATATAATCAACCTCCTTAAATGACAAGCCTAAAGAATCACACTATGTATGTCTAGCCATTTTTCTTAAAGTTTGCCTGTTGAGTCAGCAACCGACATTACAGCACTCGAGACATTCTCAACTGTTCTCCGTCTCATCTTCAACAGCCAGCAAAGAGTTCCTATACTAATGGTACAAGTTGCCGTCTGATTATGTATCTGTCTGGCTTTTCTTGGAGTACAGAGTGTAGGCCAGATCCTCTGGTCACTCTCTGGTGCACCATTCTCTCCAGGCCATAATGATTTATCTGTTCTTCCACACTATTCACACAAACCTAAAGGGCTCTGATTACATCTGCCTTATCATGCACCTATACTCCGCCTAGCGGTGCAGATCCAGAGATTTTAGGTTGACATTATTAACTATTATTGTCCTTGTATATTATAAACTTAGCATACTGATATTATGGTTTTACATGCAGATTGGAGATCTACCATTACAAATTTATTATACTAATGTTATGGTTTTACCTGCAGATTCAGATCTACAATTACAAATTTATTATACTAATGTTATGATTTTTCCTGCAGATTGCAGATCTACCATTACAAATTTATGATATTAATGTTATAGTTTTACCTGCACACTGCAGATCTGCCATTACAAATTTCTGATACTAATGCCATGGTTTTACTTGCAGATTGCAGATCTACCATTACAAATTCATCTGGAGTAATACAGTCAGCTAGGTACCCAGATGATTCTCCTGATAATACTAACTGCTCTTGGACTATAATAGCCACAGGGACTGGAAAAACGGTTTCATTCAGGTAATATTGATAACAACTGAGTAATTAAATAAATTAAAAATATAAATCCCCATGGGGACCATTGAGGCCACTGAGACAGCATATAAACAAATTCCAATTATTAATTGGTGCTCATACCAACATAGAGGTAAAGAACAGATTCGATGCATTGTCCGATATGGAAATATTATTTCAAGACGTCAGTAACCAATGGGAAATATTAAAGAAATCAGTCAACCCAGCTGCAGAAACAACCATCCCAAAAATAAAGATAATAGGATGCAAGAAATGGATGACGGAAGACATCTTAAAACTCATGGAAGTAAGAATAAATAACAAAAATAACAAGGAAAAATATGAAGAGATTCACAGGAAAATTAGGAAGCTATGCAAAGAGGCAAAAGAAATTTGGCTTAAGGAAAATTGCAAGGAAATTGAAAACCAACACAACACCTGGAAGACCAAATTAATGCACAAAAGAATTAATGACATCACTAACAAAAGAACACACACATCAACGGGTTGCCTAAAAACCAAGGATGGCAAAATCATAATAGAAAAAGATCAGATTTTACATGCGTGGTCAGATTATGTGAAAGACCTTTATGATGATACAAGAAAACAACAATATGATCATCGGAATAATAATGAAGGACCATTAATTTTGAAGATGGAAGTTCAGAATGCTCTTAACCACATGAAAACTGGCAAGAACCCGGGTACAGATAACATCACAATAGAAATGATCAATGCCTTAGAAGAATATGGAATAGATCAAGTCACCAGACTGCTGAACGCAATATACAGTACTGGAGATATAGCTCCTGAATTATGTAATTCTGTATTTATTGCAATCCCGAAGAAATCAGGAGCCTTGGAATGCGATCAACAATGAACAATTAGTATAATGAGCCACATCATGAAGATTCTGCTGAGAATTATCATGCAAAGAGTTAGGAAGAAAATACAATCCGAAATAGGAGAAGAACAATGTGGGTTTGTAGAAGGCAAGGGCACAGTAAATGCTGTGTATATATTGAGAACAGTAATTGAACGTTCTTGTAAACAAAGATCTATATCTTTGCTTTATTGACTACACAAAGGCTTTTGTAAATTGAGACATATCGATATGATAAGGATGCTTGAAGATCTACAAATTGATGGGAAAGACTTTAGCCTTGTAAAAAACATATATTGGAAACAAGAAACTGCCGTCAGAATTGATCATGAGTAGGTCAATATCAGCCTATTTAAAGAGGTGTGAGGCAGGGATGTGTAATGTCTCCAGATCTTTTTTCCCTGTACAGTGAAAATATTTTCAGAAATATAGAAGATATGGAAGGAATTAACATTGGGGGACGATACATCAATAACATTAGATATGCAGATGATACGGTCTTGATTGCAGACAATGAACAGGACCTGCACAATTTAGTAGGTGCAGTTGTTGCACACAGTGAACAACTAGGGTTAGAACTGAATATTAAGAAGACACAGATTATGGTAGTCACTGGGAAAAAGGAAATACCACAGTGTGATATACAAGTAAATGGGCATATTCTTAAGCAATTGAATCGATACAGTTATCTCGGCACAGTCATATCATCTGATGGGAGATTGCCTTGAAGAGATTAGAATCGCCGTTGCGAAGGTAGCCTTTTGCAAGATGAAAAACACACTGACCAATAAAAAGATATCAATTGAAATGAGAAAAAGAGTGTTGAAGTGCTACATAGAACCTGTACTTTTGTATGGATGTGAAGCGTGGACAATAAGCAGTTAAGCTGAAAAACATCTGATGGCTGTGGAAATGTGGTTTCTGAGGAAAATGCAAAGAATATCATGGACAGACAGAAAAACCAATGAACAAGTCCTTCATGAAACAAATGAAGATCTTAAACTAATTAGAGTCATTAGACGTAGATAGTCAAAATTTGTTGGGCATGTTATGAGAAGAAATGACTTGGAGAACTTGGTGACAACTGGCAAGATCGAAGAAAAGAGACCAAGGGGAAGACTGAGAAGTAAATACCTGGATGGTTTGGCCACATGGCATGGTCGAGACAGAGACACAGAGCTGATCCACGACTCTGGTGATCGAGTGAGATGGCAGAACATGACCGCCCACACTTATTGGCATGGGACATGATGGATAGATGGATGTTCATACCAGTAGAAGCAAGAAGTTGAGATTTGATGACACGCTGCTTTTTATCTCTCACATATCCTTTACAGGACATTGCAGTCAACATCAGCATTTTTCAGCTGCTGTTGATGTTTTGGCAAGTTTTACGTTCAGTAGTTGGTGACACACTAGAGAACATAAATATTGAAAGGAAGTTGCAGTCAACCTCTGCAAATTTGGCTATATAGAATTTCTTGGGAAGTTTATGTTCAGTAGTTTGCCATTGCTTTATGAACAACATGCACTCATAGCATTGTATGAAAACCAACGCAAGGCAGTCTGCTGCCATAATGCTCAGACATCACTCGCAAGAGTGCACAGAAAAAAAAACAGGGTAAAACCCCACACAAACCTACGGATCTCCACTCTAACCACCACTGAAAAACGAGACCGAGTTTGGAATTTTTGTTTTTGAATCAAGCAAGCAAGCAAGCTAAAATATTGCAAAGTGGAAGAATGGCACCTTGTATGTACTGCTTGCTGGCAGCTTTCATAGTGTCATGTCTTTGTAATCAATGGTTGCATCATCATCATCATTATCATCATCATATTCCACTTTTGCTGTCAAGCGTCGTGGGGAGGAATAATTGGCACTCCAGCACCCGATGGGTGGCATTGGATAGTGTCATTCTGTTGAGAAACAAAACAGTATGATTAATCTGAATATTAGGAAGTGCAACCATTGATTCTGAAATCACACGTTTTAAATTTTAATAAATTGTTTAAATGGTTTTAGTTTAAATGGATATCAACTTTGGGTTTCAAAATTGAAGTGCATATCATGAAATAGGTTTTTTACTTTTAAAAATGTCTTTGTTTCAGTATCTCAGATGTATATTCCTCCTATTATGACACCTATCGGGAAACATGTAGTAACACTGGCTTGGAAGTGTACGATGGCAGCAGTTCTAAAGCTCCGTTACTTGGTCGCTACTGTGGCTATTACTACAAGCCAGGCATTGTTCAGTCTTCAGGAAATACTTTGTATATTACTTATCGCACAGATACTGGACAGTATACCGGACGATTCTTGGGATCATATTCAACAAATGGTAATAAATGTTATGTTGTATATTAAAACATAAAAGTAAAGGACTGCTTGTCTTTTTTACACATCTTAGCCCTATATTTGTATAGATCACTCAAGGGGTGATCTGGTCAATATCACATCTGCTGCTTTTACGTCCAAAGTCATTTCCTGGAACTGATTCAAATTCAAACCCATGCCCAGCACTGCTCTACTGTGCGTGTCACATGTTGTATGTTACAATATTTTAAACATTGCAATAAGATTTCTTTACCTGATTCAGTGCTAAACAAAGAGTAGGTGTGGACCAGACATGGTACACAGTCAAATGAACAAGTATTGTGTAAATTTCCATTCACTGAACATTGAAATTGTAGAAGATACCACGAAACAAAACAAGTAACACGATTACCCTAGTATGGTGATATATTGTCCTTCTATCCAAATGTAAAGGTCACATTTGGCAATATATTATCTTTTGGCACTGAATCAGTTAATAAACATCAACACATCAGAAAAAGCCCCAGCTGATGAGGAAGACAGTCTTGCAGTAGTTTCACAACAACAGAGAAAATGAAGTAACTACAAAGATTCAAAATAGAAGGATGCAACATAAAGATTGTAACTATAACCAGTGCTGGAGAAGCAGGTTGAACCAGGCTTAACAGTTTTGTTGTTGTGCCTTTTCAGTGTAATTTGAGACAAAGGAACACAAGAAATTAGCGGATGCACAACACCAGTAAACAAATGAAAGTAGCCATTTTGAGACCATGCATCTTTCTTGTGGTAACATACGGATGTGATTCATTTACCTTTTTGCAATCTGTAAAGAAGAAAATGACTGGTCTTGTGCCATGGGCGCTTACTTGTGTTTTAACTAGCCACTTTAGTAACATGTTCTGCATTGCTTTTTAATTATGAAACCTGCATAGTTAAAATTCTTCATGAAGAAACTAATCCAACGATACCTTATTCAAGAATGTAGGTCAATTCTAAGCAGAGATATTAATGTTTGTGTGTCAGTTTATCATTTAATATGAACAAAGAGCAAAACACGATTTTGACCCTTTCACAAAGTGTGACCTACCTATAGACTCACACAACTGTTGGTAACACTGACGCCAAGGGAGATTACAACTGCCAATGTCTAACTCAAGGAAAGAGAACACACACACACACACACACACACACAGAGGCCTCCACGTCATGTTGTGCATGCTACTGCACGCGCTGTCTTGTCAGGGCGAGGCAGCGAGGCGGACCCATTTTGACCAGAGAATTCAACTTAAAAAGTTATTCAAAAATAAATTATCCCGACTGCGTAGAGTGATGAAAAATTACACATAAATACTAGAATGGATGTTGAATGCAAAGATGGATTCATTGGCATTCGAGTCGCTGTGAATATTCCATAACAATATTAAATAATCATCGCTGACAAGGAAACGGCTATTTCCCGCCATTGAAATATCACATTACAGCACACAATCTTCATCATTTTAGTTTGGGATGTGCCCTCCGACTTTAATAGTCGAAAATTATACAATTTATGTGAAAATTGATGTTAAAACTAATTATACATACTAGAACAAACACAGCCATCTACATAAAACGTGATTTGCGGGTCTACTTACATCTGAAAAAGTCACTCTGTATATCTGTTAGGTCAAGATGGCGAGACGTGTTTCTTTCTAGCTCGGCTTAGAACGGTTGATCGGCGGTCCGACAAACCACCATCGTAAAACTTCCCGTTGTTTCAGAACCAGAGTTCTGGCTCTAAGTATTATGTGCTGAAATTTGTTGAATTCCAAGGATATTTCAAATTGGCTATTGGAATGTTAAAATCCAACCCACGTGTGTAGTGAAGTGTGTGTTGTGTTGTGTTATGAACGGTTACAACCGGACCGGGATATTCTCGACGTGTTTCCTTCTAGCTTGGCTTAAGACGGTTTATCGACGATCCGACTAACCATTTTCCGTTGCTTCAGAATCAGTAAATGTTATAATACGTCGCTCAGAAATGATAAACTCCAAGGATACTTTCAAGATTGGTTATTGGAAAGTCAGAACTATGTACCAGACGGGGAAAACTACTCAGGTGTGTAGTGTTATGAATGAATACAACCTAGAAATTCTCGGGGTTAGCGAGTGCAGATGGACTGACTCAGGTAAGACATTTCTCAACTGTGAACAAAGACACATAATTTATTCAGGAAGAACCGACAACCATCATTCGAACGGAGTCGCTATCATCATGTCAAAAAATGTAGAAAGATCACTGATCAGCTGGGAACCAGTAAATGATAGAATCATAACAGCGCGTTACCAAACGAAATATTTCAAGCTAACAATCATACAGTGCTACGCACCTACCAACGACGATACAGACATCAACAAAGATAATTTCTATGAACAACTAATTGGTACCATCAACTCATCTCCCAAGCACGACATTGTTGTTGTAATGGGTGATTTCAACGCCAAGATAGGGTCTGACAATAAGGGTGTTGAGAGATATATGGGAATTCACGGCTTAGGAGATATGAACCAAAACGGAGAGAGACTACTAGAATTCTGTGAAATAGCAAATCTGATAGTAGCAAACTCTTTATTTCCGCACAAAGATATACACAAAATCACGTGGAACTCGCCTGATAGCATCACAAAAAATCAGATAGACCATTTTTGCATTAATGCCAAATTCCGTTCATCAGTACAAAACGTCAGAGCCTACAGAGGTGCAGATGCTGGCAGTGATCACAATCTCTGCATTGCCAAACTAAAAATAAAGCTCAAGACTCTGCACAGATCACCCAGAGCTAAGAAAATAAACTCACAGTCCCTACTGACTAAAGAACACCAACTCGCATTCAATTCAGAGGTACAAAGCATCTATGCTAACAAAGAAAGTATATCGAGCAATGCAAATATTAAAAACAACATTGAAGAAAATTGGAATTTCCTAAAAAATACATTGCTAAATGCTGCAACAAACACAGTCGGCTACGTACAAAGACAGAAGAAGAAGTGGCTAAGTGATAACACCTGGACGAAGATACAAGGAAGAAAACAAGCAAAACTAACACTTCTTTCTGCAAAAGACACATCTACATATGAAACCCTTAAGCAAAACTACTCTATGTTGGATAAAGAGGTGAAATCAAGCGCACGAAAAGACAAACAGAACTTTATTCACAGCCTGGCCTCCGACGCCGAAGCAGCTGCCAGAACTGGAAACAACAGAGCCGTATTCCATATCATGAAGCAACTATGCAATCACTCACCTACACCAAATATACCCATCAAAGACAAAAAAGGTAATTAATTGTTATCCGATGACCTTCAAAAGCAACGATGGGCAGAACATTTCAAAGAAATATTAAATAGACCGCAGCCTGACACTGTTCCAAACCTCAATGGAGAAATTACTATGCCCCCACTAGATGCCTCCTGCGAGTCATTCACCATGGAAGAGACTAAGCAGCCATAAAAAAATTGATGAACAACAAAGCTGTTGGTCAAGATGACATCTCAGGAGAAATGCTCAAAGCAGCAGATGAGAACACCTTACAACGTTTGTTACAGCTGATCAATGAAATCTGGCAAAGCGAATCCCCACCACAACAGTGGAAAGATGGTGTAATTTTCAAACTGCCTAAAAAGGGCGATATGACTGATTGCAATAATTGGCGTGGTATCACTCTATTGTCAGTACCAGGAAAACTTTTTTGTAGCATGTTACTTGAGAGATTGAAAAAGGCTATAGATGAAAGGCTCAGAGAAGAACAAGCAGACTTCAGACCAAAACGGTCATGCATAGACCACATTTTCACCCTCAGAATAATCATTGAAGACTCCGTAGAAATCCAGTCGAAATTAATCACCAACTTTGTTGACTTTCAAAAAGCCTTCCACAGTATCCACTGTCCTTCACTTTGGAATCTACTTAACATCTATGGTTTTCCTACCAAATATACCAATGTCATAAAATCTTTCTACAAAGAGACACGTTGCTGCATAAGAACAGAAACAGGCAACTCTGACTGGTTCTCAGTCGAAACAGGAGTGAAACAGATGCTTATCACTGATGCTCTTTGGAATAGCTATCGATTGGGTCATGCGCAAATGCACAAACAACACAAATATGGGTATCCATTGGGTTGACAAAATTCTAAAAGACCTGGACTTTGCCGACGATATAGTGCTTTTGAGTTCAGCACACCCGGATGACCAAGAGAAAATAAACCACCTCCAAAATGTTTCAGGGCAAATTGGTCTTCAAATTAACACCACAAAAACAAAGACTATTGATCTTACCAACAGTTCAGATGACACCAAATTGAACAGCTACGTTCTTGAAAAAGTCAACAGCTTCACATACCTAGGAAGCAAAATGACATCTACAGGGGACTCAACACCAGAAATATCATCTAGAATCGCACTGGCATCTAGTGCCTTCAATAAACTGTCAAACATCTGGAAGTCAAAGACACTCAGCAAACACACAAAACTTAAAATCTTCAACTCTTGTGTGATTCCAGTGTTAACGTATGGATGTGAAAGTTGGAAATCAACGGTAGCTTTAGATAAAAAATTAGATAATTTTGAGAACAAATGTCTTAGAAGACTTCTAAACATCCACTGGACAGACTTCAGAACCAATACGCAAATAAGACAAGAGACTAAGCAAGATACAGTATCCAATTTCATAAGAAGACGCTGTTGGAACTACATCGGCCATGTACTTAGAATGGACAAGACAAGACTCCCCTATCAAGCCCTCATATGGTCACCGGTAGGGAAAAGAAAACGGGGAAGACCAAGAGAGACCTTGCGTAGAACCATCATTAGAGAAGGCTCATTCAATGGCCAAGTAAATATCCAAGATCTACAACAGGTAGCAGCGAACCGCCAAGCATGGAGAGACAGGACTTCTGCCCTATGCGCCGCCTTAGGCTCAAGAGGAAAGACTAACTAACTAATCTCTGTGTAGAAAACAAATTCCAGAAACATGAGATGTACACAGGAAAGCCTGGAGGAAAAGCCTACATAAAGTAATCGTAAATTACAAGTGTCTCAGAAGCCAGAGTGAATTCACTTTTGCTTGATGGCGAGGGACACTGGTAATAGGGAAAGCTAACCACACTCAAAAATCATTCCAGTGCGCTAGCAGTAGTAGTATGTGTACAAACTACGCTTGAGGTCAACGTGAACGAGCGCTCCCCCCCCCCCCCCCCCCAAAAAAAAAAATGAAACTTAATTTCCATGACATAATCAACCATTCAAACAGGAGTAGACTATTCAAGACACTTGTTAAAGCTGCCTCTTTTACATGTATGCATACAAATATATATTTGTCTTATCTGCATACAAATATATATTTGTCTTATCTTCCCTGAAACAGATTACCAGGTGTCCAGATATAATTTGACATCTCGATCTGGTAGCATTACTAGTCCAACTGGTTCTCTTCACAATGTGTATGTCACCTGGACAATAAAAGTTGCACCTGGAAATGTTGTGACTCTCAAGTATGTGGTGTCTAGCAATTAAGATGGGAAACAATATCTATTACAATCTGTATTAAGTATCTAGTGAGAATCTCTGTGACCAAGGTGTTGAGCTGCTTGCCTTATACTACAAAGGTCAGGAGTTCATTATTTTGGCTCCGTCATTCAATTAATGTGTGACGTTCTTTCGGGAAACCCCTGTGGGTTGGTGAAAAAGCAAGAGTTCATGCTCTGTGCAATTCTTTCGGCAGGTTGCTCTGTGAAAAGCAAACTGAGCCATATGGGATAGACCCCGGTGCAATGAAGTCGATTCTTTTGCCAATAAGCCTTTAAAAAAATATAATAATTATTGTTCAAACTAACACATATAGTCTTTATTGAGGAACATCTTAAAAATATTGTAAAGTTAACTGAGGCAATAATCTAGGTTCCTGGATTATGCTAACAAAGCTGTGTGCTTTTAATAGAAGTGAAACAGGAACAAACAAATGGCTTAGCACTAATGGAGACCATCAATAATGAAATGGATCTGTTATCTGTTGGGGTATCATCCTTGCACTCCGGACAAGTCCTTAGATGCTCTAATCCTCTCTCCATCATATGCATCAGCATCCGGCGGCTAATCGTGCCAGTTCTGTGTTGGTTGATGAGGCTCCTCATCTGGCTGTGACAGTTCTTAAAAATTCTTAGAAATACTCAAGAATTGGAATGTTTATATTACAGAGCATTGATTAAACAATAATCAAGATTGGAAATAGTACAGTAAAGTGTGTCACGAGAGCCAGCACCGACCATCAAGGATATTGAAGGTCACACGTGGCGTATGCTAACTCTCAACTTGTAAATTTAAGACAAGTCTAGAAAAGAATCCATTGCTCTTAGTGACACAAACATTCAGGCCCTAAGGACTCCTAGTACTACCATTCCTCTGGTCACTGGCATAAATCATTACTGAAATAAATACTATCCCTTTCCTGTTGTAGGCTGTGAAGGCTGGCTTGCTGCAGATGTCTGCCTGAAATATTTTCTAAGTCCAATAAATGTCGCTCCAGCTTGAGCTTATGAACTGGCTCCCCCCCCCCCCCCCCCCCTTTCCCCCATATCCTTTACAGGACATTGCATTCAACACAAGCATTTTCAGCTGCTGTTGATATCTTGGCAAGTTTTACATTCAGTAGTTTGCCATTGCTTTCTGAACGACCGGCTCACAAACCCTCCATAAGTAACCAGTGCGACGTGATCCGCTGCCGAATCTCACGCAGCTGTGTTTCATACGAGAGTATACAGGATTACTAACAATGTCCTTAACCCCTACGCTAGGGAGACTGGCATGAACTGGCTTGGAAAATATAAATAAATTCCCATCTGTTGGGTAATGAATTACTGTAGACATTTGTCTCTGTTCAATTTAGCCTTCCATAGAACACTTCTTTGTTTCCTCTCCTGGTTTTAGAGTTCCTCTTTGGAATAAACACACATAATGTACATGTCATCACAAATAATGAGTATGCATTATTATTCATAGTGCCAACTTACCGTGTGTTCCGAAATCTGGCTCGTTCTATATGATCGTCGGTACCTTATTAAATAAAGTTTATCAAAAATTGTGGTGTAAATTTTACCTCTGTGTGATTTCACTTAAAATTTGAAAAATGTCCCTACTTGGACTGGTCTGAAATGGCTCCCGACTTACCGCGCTGGTGTCCAGCTAGAGAAATGAGACCAGAACATGGGTAGCATTCACAAGATGAAAGTTGCAGAGGCACTTTTGGTGGGTGGCCAGTTGGCCAGTACTGAGCCAAATTAATTATTTTGATGGAAAACACCAATGTTAGTTTATACATATATCTAAGTTTATTAATAGCCCTTGCGTATTATAAGCAAAGGAGACGTATTACCGAGTACTCCATCACAATAATGTAATGTGATGAAAATGAAGGCCTTACAAGAAAGAATTCAAAAACAACATTCAGTGCAAATCTTCATGGGAAAAGAAGAAACAATGGATAACTAACCCTTGATATTATTAGGGGTTTAATTCTGTGTGAATTTATATCACTTGGAAAAGATAGTAAAAGCCATTAAGAGCAAGTACCCAAAGTGCCAGCTTTGTGGTAAACGGCGTATGGACACAATTCAAAATCCTACTCACTGCATTAAAAACACAGCTGCTGGTGATTTGGCAACAGACCGTCTTGCATTGGTTTTCATACAATGGTATGAGTGCATGTCCTACAGAAAGCAATGACAAACTACTGAACATAAACTTGCCAAGAAATCATACACAGTAAAAACAATGCTGGGGTTGACTCTGACTTGATGCAGGATTACGTAGTGCGTCCTTAAGCCCTTCACCACAGAGCCAGCTTAAACCATTAGTCATTTAGAATAAATTAGTACCACGAACATCAGATACAACACAACTATGTCTGTGATCTGAGATATAACATCAGATACGACACAACTATGTCTGTGATCTAAGATATAACATCAGATACGACACAACTATGTCTGTCATCTAAGATATAACATCAGATACAAGACAGCTATGTCTGTGATCTAAGATATAACATCAGATATGACACAACTATGTCTGTGATCTAAGATATAACATCAGATACGACACAACTATGTCTGTGATCTAAGATATAACATCAGATACGACACAACTATGTCTGTGATCTAAGATATAACATTAGATACGACACAACTATGTCTGTGATCTAAGATATAACATTAGATACGACACAACTATGTCTGTGATCTAAGATATAACATCAGATATGACACAACTATGTCTGTGATCTAAGATATAACATTAGATACGACACAACTATGTCTGTGATCTAAGATATAACATCAGATACAACACAACTATGTCTGTGATCTAAGATATAACATCAGATATGACACAACTATGTCTGTGATCTGAGATATAACATCAGATACGACACAACTATGTCTGTGATCTAAGATATAACATCATATATGACACAACTACGTCTGTGATCTAAGATATAACATCAGATTCAAGACAGCTATGTCTGTGATCTAAGATATAACATCAGATACAACTTAGCTATGTCTGTGATCTAAGATATAACATCAGATACGACACAACTATGTCTGTGATCTAAGATATAACATTAGATACGACACAACTATGTCTGTAATCTAAGATATAACATCAGATATGACACAGCTATGTCTGTGATCTAAGTTATAACATCAGATATGACACAACTATATCTGTGATCTAAGATATAACATCAGATACTACACAACTATGTCTGTGATCTAAGATATAACATCAGATTTGACACAACTATGTCTGTGATCTAAGATATAACATCAAATTTGACACAACTATGTCTGTGATCTAAGATATTTGGATACATTGCACCAATACAAGTAAAAGCAGTTTATGTAAGCATTCTTGTATTTCTGAAATAATTAACAAACATTTCTTAAAATGTATAAATAGTTTTTCAGATTACGGCCTAGGAGGATGTGGCAAAGACTACATAGAAGTTTATGATGGCAAGCATGCTGGAGCCAATTTAATCAACAGATTCTGTGACAGCAATTTGCCAGTGAGAACGTCTTCAACGGGCAACTCCATGTACATTATTTATAGTTCTCTGGGAAACACAACTGAAAAGGGTTTTGTTGCAAATTATATTACAGATGGTAAGTAGAATCATAACCAGTTGGGTAATAACAGTAAATATGATTAGTTCAACACTGTATTTGTGCTTTATGGGGTGTTTGGTGCTTACATCTTCACACAGGAGAGATCAGTATTTTTGCCAAATGGGGTGTTTGGTGCTTACATCTTCACACAGGAGAGATCAGTATTTTTGCCAAATGGGGTGTTTGGTGCTTACATCTTCACACAGGAGAGATCAGTATTTTTGCCAAATGGGGTGTTTGGTGCTTACATCTTCACACAGGAGAGATCAGTAATTTGGCGCTGAGATTTTAAAGAATGAAGAGGATTGAAAGTAAGTTAGGCTATGAATTATGAGAAGTTCAGGCAGGTTTCAGACAGAACAGAGGAACCAGGGACCATATCTTCAACATGAGAATCATCTTTGAGAAATGCAGAAAGTACAGTGTAGATCTTCATTCTTGTTTGATAGAATACAGTAAGGCCTTCGACTGTTTTTAATATAAGACACTGTGGAACATCATGAGAGATGCAGGGTTTCCAGCATATTTGATCCACTTCATTAAATTAATTTGGATTTGCATGGAATGCTCTGGTGAATCAAATCATATCATAAACCACAAGCAGCTATCGGGGTAGCCAATGAAACATCAAATTAAATTGAGGTACTAAGGGGAGCAAGGCAGGGCTGCATTCTCTGCTCATATCTATTCAACATCTTTGCAGGAAAGGTCTTAACTCTACATAACCACAGACAATATTGATCCATAATTGTGGAAATCGAATTCTAGAACTCAGATAATTAGATGACTCGGTCTTCCTCTCAGACAGTGCTAAGGGACTAGAAGAGTTCATCCTGTCTGTTAAAAGACATCGTTAATGTTAAAATCTTTTTATGAAATTAAAAAAAATATTAATAATACCCACAGATAAAACTACATGTAAATTAAAAATCACAATAAAAACAGATGAAACTGAATATGTCACAAATGTTTCGCTCCATAATCTTCAACAGTCGGGACAGATCAAAAGAAGTCAGAGTAGACAAGCTATGGCATATTAAGAGCTTATGACTCAACACCAGCAAATGCATTAAAGTACAGTTTTTGTGAACATGCCAGCTCTGTGCTGAAGAGGTTACGAACCATTATTTGCTCTGAAAGTATTCTATTTTTTTTTTTTTCAGTCTGTATCTTCAATGTCATGTGATGATCAAAATTATGTTGAATTTTCAACCAGGTGGAGACTTGTGTATTCAACACTAAATAATTGTGGGCTATTTGAGAAGGAGGACATACTGCATGTTGTCTTCTCTTTTGGTACAGTCATCAGCCAAGATGTGCCACTTTTCTGCCTGCCACTGATAAATGCACACAGTGATTTGCTGTACTGATTTATTCATCAGAATTCCACAAATCTAATATATATATATATATATATATATATATATATATATATATATATATATATATATATATATATATATATATATATATATATATATATATATATATATATATATATATAACTAAAAGATTTGAACTATCTAGGAACTTACAAGTACTAGGAACTACTACTAGGAACTTAGAAGTCGTAGTAGTGCAGTAGCTAGCATGCCAGTCTTATAATCATGTTTGAATTCCCATCAGGGTAGATTCTTTAAACTTACCTGGGCTCCAGACTGACCCTGCCTAAAGTTGGACCAGGCAATTCCTGGGACGTGAAGGTGATATTGACCATGTAACCCATAGAACACCAATGTGGTATATACAAACACATGGCCTGTAATATATACACAAAACACCTAAAGGTGATTGAAAGAATTCTTTACTGTTACTATAGGTACAATGTTGGTGATAGAACTCTTTACATGGGGACACCTTTCTCCAACATGTCCTTTTGGTTTATCCTTGCATTGTTGTTCTTCTCTCAAGGCAGTTACCATTATCATATACCTAGCCAGCTGGTGCAGGTGTTTGTGTCTCTTCACAGATCTCGGTCCTTGGGATTTTGGATCAACTCTGCTGATACTATAATTTGCTCTACCGTCTGTCCACCCAGCATCATTTCTCTCAGCCTGCCTTTGCCTTTTCTCCTATTGACCTTTTCACCTGCTGCAATATTTTTCCATGTCTCTCTTCTCATTAAAAGACCAATGAACCCTGTCTGTCTCTTATAGTAGTATATTATACTTTCATAACCTCTTTCAGGCAATCGTTAGCAACCCTGGCAGTCCAAGGTATTCGCAACAAGGTAATGGCTGATCTATTTTTAGATTTCCTCATGCACTTCTGTATTATTGTAACTTTACTCTCAGTCCCGACTATCACATTTTACCAAACACAAACATATTAATTTTTCTTAATTGATTTCAGCTTGTAAATGTTTTGCAAGTGGAACACAGTCCTGCAACTCTCCAAGAGGCCCATGTGTGTGCAAACCTGGATTTAATGGAGCTATGTGTACACAGGATATTGATGAATGCTTACAAAATCCCTGCCCCTCTCACTCTAGCTGTTACAACAATTATGGGTCTTTTTATTGTTACTGTTGGAATGGGACCAGAGTTGATGCCACAGGAACCTGTTATGGTAAGAATGTTTGCATTTGAATTCTCATTGATATGTGACATGCTGGTTGTATTGTGTGTAAATTTGTCGAGCTATATCATTGTGAAGGTCTGCCAGTTTTGCCAATCGAACATGTTGTTTGGAGCTTGAGCACATATCTAATTGACTCTGAAATACATGTCAATAGTGGAATGACTGTAAGAGGAAGTGATAAAGCCAAAAGGTTTGCAAGCCGAGTTGCATGGCAAAGCAGACAAGCAATGAACCAAGCTCATATAGTGAATACCCTTAAAGAGGCAGGGTGATTAAATGAATTTAGTGATGGCTGTGAATCCCTGAAGAGACTGCAAGAAGATCAAGTCAGAAGAGGTGAAGCCAGACAACAGCAGATACGACACAGGGGGCCAAAGAAGCTTGTCAGCTAACACAAAACTTGTGTCATCGAACACTGAGGATGGGATCTGAGCGCTTATAGACTAAATGGTTCAATGTATGGTAAGGCTAATCTGATGACTAAATAACTAGTGGAGTAACAGTGATATGACACTGTCTACAGGGAAATAAAAACAAAAGCTCTATGGTTGCCACACTGACTTGTCTTTACACTTTTATCTGTGGGTGGAGTATATAAGAGGTTATGGTATCTCCCTCTGGTTCAAGAGGACCAGGTTTATCTGACAGTCATATATTTGGATTTTCACAAAATGAGCAAAATCATGATATACTGCCCCTTGGTGCTTTGGCTTTGGCCTTGTGCTTTCAGAAGTGTAGCACACATTGTCACTGATACTCCAATATACAGCAACGAGATACCAAAGTAGCAGATTCACTCTCATGTATCTCTGCTTACACAATGGCAGACATGACAGCCAATTTACAGTTAGCTTTGTATCACATGTCTATACAATGTGTATTATATATCTCAACAGAAAAAAAAAAGATTAATCTATGTCATGGAATGCCGCGATTCCACCAAAATGACTCTCATACCACAAGAACGTATTAAAAAAGAGAGACAAATAAAAGTGACTCGACGTTTGAAACTTTATTATGCAACATGCTTTTTTTTACGAGTCTAATCGCACATTTATCACATTTGACGTTCCACAACCCAGTAAGGAACGACAAGACGTGAATTTGCATACAGGGTCAGAGAGATGATTGACTGCTTGGAGCCATTTAGCAGATCAAATATGTGACATGTTGGACTGATGAGGAAACTTTCTAGCCAGTCAAAAGTGAAAAACGGACCAGCGGCTGGGTTAAGAAAAGCTCCACCGACTAAGGTGGGAATGACATGACGCTTCATCTAGTGGAACACTTGCCCTAACACCTACAGGCCAAACGCAGAGTGAGAAGAGGAAAAGGCAGCAAATAGATGAGGGTAATTAATAACCAGTATAAATAGACAGGGCTGTGTCAGTCTTATTAGATGTGCCTATTCTAGGATCAGCTCTCAACTAGAGTGCCAGGTTTTAGATCTTGTTCAGTGAAATTAGGAGAAACCTGGCGGAGCCAAGATGGGCAGTTACTCCGAACACCAACTCAGCTTATCCTATTCAATTGGATTCGGGGCGGATCTCACCTGTATGGAAAACCTGTATTCCTGATGTCATACAACCACCATCAATGTCAGTTTACTCATTTCATTGCATTGGTGATGTATATTAAGATCATTCATTATCATCATCATCTTGCAAACCATCCAGTTTTGTTTTATACGGATAGAAAATAAATTTCGTAATAGTTGTTTTAACTCATAATCAATCTTTATTAATTTTCCAATCGCGCATACATGTATGCGTGTGTACCTTGGTAGGGTTTTTATTGTAACCAAGAGAGAGGTATTGTCAGAGGGAAAACTTGCCATGCCTATTAGTTCAGTAATAGACATAAATCTGGGCATCTAACCTTCTCCTTCCCACTCCTTAGGGATGCCAAGACCAGCTATTTATACCTAGTAATGAGCCATTCTCAACTGTACCCTTGGACATCCAGGGACTTGGTCTGTCTTCAGCCTACAACAGACAAATGTCCCTAGTTCCTCCCTTGGATCTGGAGTGTAAGGGATCTGATTCGGCACCCAAAATAAAACACCAGTGTGAGAAACAGTGACTACTGACATATGGGACAGCACGTCTGAAATATAATTAGTCAACTGACATACTGGACTTTATTTAAGCAATAAATTTAAGTCATGTATGACAAATTGGTGGCAGCACCTGTGAATTCTGACAAGTTGATTGCCTATCCGATGTCAAAAATAGTCACTTAATGACAATCTATTTGCTTCCTATCTTAAAATGCACCAGACGAGGTACAGCGAAATATGCCAAGCAATAAACTATGCAGTCTGTTATGTCTTCTTTGTTCAAGTACAACAAAATATATTTGTGAGATTTATGAACAACTGCTACCAAAGGACACCATAACAGATGAAATAACATTTAAGAATACTTAATCCTGGATTTCAGTGTGGTTTCAGCAAGGAAGGATGTTTTAGGAAACGATTCTGATTTGTGTACAGCCAGTAATGATCACCATTGGCACCTAATGACATTTGCTGATGGAGACAAAACATTTATGGGTTTGCTGGAATGCTATGATATTGATTCTGAATACCAAGAGTCAGTCATGTTGCACATTTACAAGGGCTGGTCAGAAAGTTAATCACCACTTGTTGTGTCTCAGCAAATAATAAGGATAGAAACAAGTTTTGCACACTTTACATTTGAAATAACTATTATTTATGTGAAATCGCACCACATTTGGACATTAGAACGGCTACAGTAATCTGTTAAAATGGAGTGTGTGAACAACTTGCATTACAAGCAACATAGAATTTCTTGTTGCGGAAATAGAAACAGTGGTGAGCATTCATAAACGTTTGTGTGCTATGTGTGGAAGTCCTGCAGTCGATAGGCGCACCATCACTTGCTGGCCCCGAGAGTTAAAGCTTAAGAAAATGAAGAAATGGCACTGCATGATCTTCCATTCTCTGGATTTTCTGCCATGGCTTCCAGCCCAGACATGTTAAAGAAGACTGGTTATTAAGACAAAACTTAGGAAATTTTAATATTTTGAACATATAAAAAAGTCTAGTAAAGATAATTATGGAGGGAAGTGCACGGAATCCACATGTAAACTGACACATCACAACAATGTGAGCAGGTCTATTCCACTTTTCACATTGGACAGTGGGGAGCATTTTGTGTGATATTCGCTGGCACGGGAATGGAGCATAATGGGGACGACCCGTTGCCATAAAGTTGGAACCTCGACTAACTAACTAACTAACTAACTAACAATATGAGCAGGACATCTGGCTTGAGTGCTGTTATTCATTTGGCCATGCTCGCCTCCACTCATGTGCTATATGGGCTGCTCTCTTCTGGCCACTCCCATTTACAATCCAAACTTGCGCATTCTAACTGTTGGTAGTGATACATTTACTTGAAGGTCGTCAAACTGGCTCAAGACCCTAAGGACATGCATAATATCTGCTCAGTCCATTGACTGATCCTCTGATATAGTGACAAAACCATTTTCCAAGATGCTCACTTGGCCTGGTGACAAGCTGATGGTAATTGTGAATTGTTGATTTCTGTGAGGATTCAGTTCCATGTCTGCATGTTGAACCTGCATTTACTTTCTAGAACGTGCTCAATGAATAACATGGTATGCACAATGTGGGTGTAATTTTGTGACTCTTAGCGCAGTGCATTTGTTACTGTTAACACCTCCATTGAAAAGCTGCTTGTATTCCACTGGCTTCCTTAACCATCTCCGTCATCATCATAATCTCCATCATCATCATCCATCATCATAACCATTTCCATCATCATCATCATCATCATCATCATCATCATCATCATCAACTCCGTCATTATCAACATCACACAGTGGCCTGTCATATGCAAAACTTCACCCCCATAACATTACGGAGGAGATTGGTGCACCTATGAACATGTTAAAGTCAAGGGGTTGACTTCATTGCCCCAAGTTTACTCCCTCTGGCCTGGTCTCTCATCCGCACAGCTGCCTGCTGACGGTATCACACAAAGAATCCAGGTGTCTCCAGAAAAATTGCATCGACAGCTCATGGTCTCAGCAATTCATCCCAGGCTTTGTCCTATGGAGAGGCATAACTCCAGCCCTGGTCATACTGCCATGGGTTGTAGTTATTAAGACTTTTTTGGAGCACAATGTAACAAACTATCATCTGTCCAGATGGCAAGGTGTCAGTACGTGAGAAAATAAGCTTGCTCTTTGAAATATAAAAAAATGGTGTTCATTCTCATTTATTCAGATTGGGGTAAAGTCCTAACTGATGATCTGGGCTACATACAAAGTCAAGCATTCCCAAATCAGTATCCTGACTATGTAAACTATAGTTGGACAATTGTTGGCAGGCCAAACACAGTTGTTTCTCTGAGGTAATTTATCATTTGTTATGTCTTATAAATAATATATCTCTCTGAGATTGGCAGGCCAGACACAGTTGTTTCTCTGAGGTAATTTATCATTTGTTATTTCTAATAAATAATACATCTCTCAGAGGTTGGCAGGGCTGAGAAGTGAAACATACTTACACTTTCTCTTTCAGTGAAGGCGTAATGAGTTTGTGTCTCATACCAGTCAGATGGAATTTAAATGTTGATGTTTCATTCAGAAAGCATTGGCAAGCTACTGAACGTTAAAGTTTCCTAGCAAATCACAAACAGTCAATAGGGGCTGGGGTTGACTGCAACATCTTGCGATGGACATGCACACATTTAAATTTAACTGATTAAGTGCCATGGGTTGATTATTCACCTTAAGTGACTTCTTGTATCTACCACGGGCTTATATATTGCCAAAATGTTGTCATTGCGAAATGTTTTCTCAATTAAAATATCAATACATTGGTTTTCCCTTAGCAACCTGCTTTAATTTGAAATATAAATCAGCATGTCTGCTACTATATTAGCAAATGTTTAGGTCATAATTGACACATTCCTACTCCCATTTTCCGCCATCCATTTTTGTTTGGTCCAAACCTACTTTTTGTTCGGCACTGAATCTGTTAAATCTCTTGCTACAGGAGGGGAAGTCTGGCCACCTATTCCTCCCTTCACTCAGGCCTACAAAAATATGACCATCCCAACACTTCATATACTCACAGCAGTTTTCTGCTAGGAGACTTGTTTGTGTTTGCTCATACATGTTTGGTAATTTCATATTGACAATTAAAGCAACACAACAGTAATTCAACAGAGCAATCCAAAGGTTGACGATTGAAATAACTCCAGGCCAGGAACACTTAACTCCTTTACCAGCTGGTTAAAGTATTGACTTACTCTGTCCCAGTTATTACTTTGACTGCTTCTCTATCAGATAGTTTTATTTCTGCTTTTTTTATATACGGCCTTCCCATTAATTTCTTTAACTATATAATTATTACTCTAACTCCTTTTCATCTATACATATTTTATTTTTACTTTAAAATCTGTCTAAGAAATAAGATTTAACTCTTTCATTCCCAGACAGGTGTTCATCATCTTCATCATACGCCATGCCAAATGTTGTAGGTGTTTATGTATCTCCACAGTTCTTGGTACTTGGTGTTCTGGATCAGTTCTATCGAGGTTATTCCTCTATGCCACTGTTTTATCCTATTCATCATAATTTTAGTTTGCTGTGCTTCAGCCTCTAGCGCCACTGATTTTTCCGGTCATGATACTATATTCCAATGCTTGTCTTCTTGTTATATGATAAAAGACAATTGGTTTTCTCTTTCTTAAAGTCATATACAGTGTTCTATTTTCATTAGCCTTTTTCAGGCAAACGTTAGGTAGTCTGGCAGTCCAAAATATCAACAACATTCATCTCAGAAACCACATCTCTGTTTTAAACCTGTTTTGAAGCATGAAAACTTGCAAAGATATGGGGCTATTTCTCCCTGTCTTGCACATCGACACAAAAGTATGTTGCCTCTGTCTTTGACAGTAATTTCTGACTGAAGGACAAGTGAGTACTCAGTTGCAGAGTTGTCTATTCATCCTGGTGGATACTCATAACCCCCACCTCCAAGTGGTGTTTGCCACACTGTGGGGTGTTTCTTTCCCTCTACCGCATATTCTTTCCAAGCCACTGTAATGTTTAATATGGCCAAAGAATGAAACATGATGCTGTTTATAATGTATGATTGCTACTTAGTACTTAGTTATTTATTGGTAGCCGACGTCTGTGGCAAGGGCATTGAACCTGTTTCACAACACAAAGGTTTGAAATCAGCTGCGGGTGATTTGGTGGCAAATCGCCTGGTGTTGATTTTTAACAATGGTATGAACATCGACCGTTCAGAAAGCAGTGGCAAACTAGTGAACTTAAACTTGTCTTAGAAAATCACAAACAGCCAAAACATATTGGAGGTGATTGAGATGCAACCACTTTATTTTAGCTGTGTACTAAAAGCATGCTATGATGTGTGCCAAATGGCCGAATACAATCCAGTTAAATACATAACACTATTCTTCTTCTTCTTTTTCTTGTTCTGTGATTGTCTATACTTGCATAGATCACAAACGGGATGGTTTACTTGATGTATTCACTGGTCACGGTTCTCCATCTCACACAATCACCAAAGTCGTTGGTCAGCTCTGTGTTCTTGTCTCGACCATGCCATGTAGGGTGAAGCCATCCGGATATTTATTTCTCTGCCTTCCCTTTGTTCTTTTCACTTCAATCTTGCCACTGGTCAAAATGTTCTCTAGTTTATTTTTTCTCATAAAGTGCCCAAAAAATCTGGCTAAGTCAAATTTCTCATCAGTTTACAGTTTTCATTTGTTTCTTGTAGGACTTGCTCATTAGATTTTTTTGTCTGTCCATAGTATTCTTTGCATTTTCCTCAGAAACCACATTTCCACTGCCATTAGATATTTTTCAGCTTATCAAATCATTGTCCACATTTCACATCCATACAGAAGTTAAAGTTCTATGTAAAACTTCAACTCCTTTTTCTCATTACATTTGACATCTATTTATTGGTCAGTTTGTTCTGCATCTTGCAAAAGGCTACCTTTGCTATGGCGATTGACTGGTTCCCCCTACATTTTTTCTTGAAGAATGGCTCATGTTGGCGAGAATTTCTCCCTCACTTCAGCTGTGTCAGGGCAGTCTTCTAGCACATGCTTTGGGGTTTGCTTGAGTGCTTCACTAAGTATTTCAATGTGTTGAAAATGTATAAAAGACATCCGTGTAATAATAAATACAATTACATGTGAAGCTGAAATTTTAACTTTGATTTCGGCTGTAGGTTTTCTCAGTTTTACGTGGATGTATCTTCAAAATGCTATCAAGATTATGTAGAGGTTTATGATGTCAGCACCACCAGCAGCAGACTCATTGGTCATTACTGTGGAAATAATATCCCTGGTTTACTGAGGACCACAGCCAAGACAATGAGGATTAATTTCAGAAGTGATAATGGTAACTATGATGGCAGCGTAACAGGCTTCAATAGCACTTACTATTCACATGGTAAGCATGATTAGTTTATTATTTATTTTAAATATTATCATTGTTGTAATAGTGGGTTGTCATAGATCAGAATTTCATTTTTAAAGGAAGAGCAGCCAAATGTACCAATCATATACTATCAAAAGAAAAGAATCATCTCATCGATCAGAAAGCCATAAGGTGATTACCATAGTAAGGTCAGACTAGAGCAAATCAATGTTCTATGCCTTTGAACAGGGCACAGTCAATGATGCAACCACATGTATACACAATATTAGATTGGCAAATCAGCCATGTTCCCAGACTGCAGATGACTCTCCAAATCTGGCCTTAAAATATGACTTTAACTGAAGGAGAAAATACTTATATACTACATTCAACAGTATCCCACAGACAGCTAGAGAAATGTGTACCAAGAAGGTAAAGTGAACAAGAAAACACTGTCATGGAATGAAGTGAAAGCAGCTGTTAGAGAAAAGAAGAATAAATATATGACATGGACTTAAAGCAAATCAGAGAAAAGATTAGTTTGATATTTTCAAGATTTATACACCAAGAGAAGGGGAAATATCAGGAAATGCCAAAACTGAAATAAACTGGGATGAATGTGGGGCAGTTTAAACATGGATTATAGGGGATAATAAAAAAACTTCTTTGGGAGGATCATAGCTATGGGAACAAAGATATACAGGTAACATAAATGAAAACAACTGGAAAGGAATTACCTGGCTCCGTGAAGTCTATTAGATTTTCTGGCCATTTAATTGTGGCTTAAAGTCAAAATTAGATTATGATTGTATTATTGCCTTTTGTCATTTCACTTTTACACATTTAGCCAAATTTATACCGGGAACAAAAGTAAACATTAAAGCATGTGTTTTCCTATAGAAGATACTTAACTGCTTCTGTGCCAAAGAATAATATATCGCCAAATTTTACCTCCCGTTTGGACAGAAGGACATTACATCGCCATACAAGGGTCCTCGTGTTATTTGTTTTGTTTCATGGTATCTTCCACAATGTCATGATTGTTGTAGCTTATTATCACTGGTTGTTGTGTTTTCTCATATTGACAGAATGTCCCCTGTTCACATTTAATTTCAGCTTTAAGTCTAATATTAGATTATTGTTAGTTTTGTTGCTTTTTCTCATTTCACTTTTACCCTGGAACAGAATCCTGTAATCCTGGAACAGGAGTAAACATTAAAGCATGTGGTTTCATATAGAAGACACTTAATTGATTCAGTGCCAAGAATATTGTATCACCAAATTTGACCTCCCATTTAGATAGAAGGGTCACCATGTTATTTGTCTTGTTTCATGGTATCTTCCACAACGTCAAGATTGTCTTAACTTACTTTACACTAAAAGCTGATTATCATTGGTCATTGTGTTTTCTTATGTTGACAGAATGTCCCCTGTTCATGTATGGAGATCAAACGTGTGACCTTCCTTGCTCATGTGCCTTTGATACAACACAAATCTGTGACAACACCAATGGTGTTTGCTTCTGTAAACCTGGCTGGGTAGGACGGGGCTGCACACAGGACCTGGATGAGTGCCGAAATAGAACAATTTGTCCCGCAAACTCTGACTGTGTCAATGCGGCTGGGTCCTACACATGTGAATGTCGTTCTGGATATGTTAAAGACACCTTTGGTCAGTGTAAAGGTAAGTCTGAACTGATGTAAAGTGCAGGTAATCATCATCATCATCATCAAGTACCCTGCCAGCTGGCGTATGCACTCATGTCTCTCCACAGATCTCGGTCTTTGATGTTCTGGATGAACTCTGCTGATGATATTCCTCCATACCATCTTCTCAATCCATCCAGCATAATTTCTCTTGATCAGCCTCTGCCTCTCTTCGCCGTGATATTTCCAGTTGTCACGGTGTTCTTCAATGCCTATCTTCTCATCACATGATCAAAGAAAGCTGTTTGTCTCTTTCTTATTGTTGTTGTAGCGTCTTTGGCAGTAGAGAGAAACCTCACTTTAAAGTTGAAGACAAATAGACAGACCCTTGGTGTCAACAACCGAGGTTGACAAGCATTACTGGATACTTCTCTTGCACCACACGACAAACTCGTAAGGCGTACAAGAGGATTAGTTACACATTTTAATTCAGCTTGGCGCTCACAAAATGTAGAGCCATCATTGATTCACACAGTATTTACAAGCATAATAATATACAATATTCACTCTATCAAAGTCAGTCCTAGGCACTAGCACTACTGATATCTACATAACAAAACCACATCGCCTTGGCCGATGCGTTCATCTAAACAGTCAGTCCCCCGTCTGACAAGACTCAGCCGTGGCATTCACACCACGCGCGGATGGATCATGAAGATCCCTAGGATTGCGTGCTGCGGTTCACAGCACGCTTCACGTGGCCTATCCACGGGTAAACTCTCTTAAGAGTTCCTTACATCTCTTTGGGCGGGTGTACTTACAACCCGACCAGAGTTCTCACTTCTCAGGTTGACACTGGTGTGTCTGAGTGGAGACCTGTTCACCCACTCATTCCCGTTGTCTTTTCTATTCCCTGGGTAGGGCCTTGTTACCCCCACTCCCAGTAGGGATTGTATCATATATCCTCTTATATCCTTTTCCTCCACTTCTCATGCAGGTGGTATTCCCTAGGTCTTTGACACACACTCCCCCCTTCTGTGTTGCGTTACAACCCTTCAACCCCTTGTGTAACGCAAGCAGTTAAAAAGAAAAATTAGTGTGTAATTTTTTGTCAAAGACCACTGGTAACTTGGTTCTGGTTCCCCAATAGATCTTTACTAACCAATGTCACAATGTTGTACTCCTTCACTTGGCTACTGGTTATCGCCACCCACTTGTCTAGTTGGCGTGAGCCCTCTCTCATCGCTATATTATATTTATTGGGGGTTTGTCTGAACCGGGCCATTGCCTTTTGGCCTGCCCTCAAATAGTAAATTAACCCTTTACAGGGCAGACGCTTGTCCGTTTTGTAGCCCTGAACGGGCAAGATTTTTTCAGGTTCTGTAAAAATTTCGGGTCGCGTTAGTAAAAACATCACAAATAAGGTGTTAGTCAACCGATTTTAGTTAAATAAACAACACAATGAAGGGAAAAGCATGCAGAATATGTTAATCACGTGATTGTTGCCGGTAATCCATATATGAACACAAATATTTACGAAATACGGCATGTTGTTTGTGATTTTCCGTCATCTATACGGCAATTTACAAACACATTTTCAGAATCATAATCACTTTCCTTAAAGTCCGACTCACGACTGCTAATGCAAAGTAACGCTTTGCACTGATATCTAGCTCCGATTAATAATCAACTTCGTGCCCTTTAATGTCATTTAAATTGAAAAGAGCGAAATCTCGGCTATCACTTGAAGAATCGCCGAAATCCATTTAGAAAAACAGCGTAAAACTCCCAAAAACTATCAAAACAAGTCCGTAAAAGTCTGTTCAAAGTCATTGTAGCGCGTTTACAAATGGCGGCCACGTTGTCAAGCTATCGGCGAAAGTGAAAGTAGCGGACGGAAGTGTCGGAAAGCCGAGAGATCGCGTTTTTACAATGCATAATAGTATCGGCCGGAATCGGACGCTACGCTCGTATTTAGAGATCGGCCGGAATCGGACGATATGCCTTGTAAAGGGTTAACTCACTACCCACACAAAGCTGATCTTGTTAGGATCAACACATGAATTGCTTCATGTCCTCCATATAATATTTAACAACTATTGTACAAGCTGTGTACGATAGGCTTTACCTATCTCGCTTCCGCGTGTAAAGAAATCTTTCATTGTTAAGTTAGTGTTTCAAGTTTCTATTGTGTCCCCTGTCCCTTAGTTATCTCTCTTTGATGTAACAGAAATGTATGCACTTTATATGTAAGTTTTCCTGATTGTTTGCGTGTTTATAAAGTGTAATTAAACTACAAACCTGTGTGTATGTCTATAATTTATGTGTATGTTGGTTTTCAAGCGCCATAATGCGGTTTAACCCTTTACAGGTCAGAGCGGCCAATTCCGGCCGATGCCATAAAACGATCGTAGCGTCCGATTCCGGCCGATACTATTATGCATTGTAAAAACGCGATCTCTCGGCTTTCCGACACTTCCGACGGCTCCTTTCGCTTTCGCCGACAGCTTGACAACGTGGCCGCCATTTGTAAACGCGATAGTATGAATTTGAACGGACTTTTACGGACAATTTTTGATAGTTTTCGGGATTTTTACACTGTTTTTCAAAATGGATTTCGGCGATTCTTCAAGTGATAGCCGAGATTTCGCTAGGTTCAATTTAAATGACATTAAAGGGCACGAAGTTGACTATTAATCGGAGCTAGATATCAGTGATTTTGAAAATGTGTTTGTAAATTGCCGTATAGATGACGGAAAATCACAAACAACATGCCGTATTTCGTAAATATTTGTGTTCATATATGGATTACCGACAACAATCACGTGAGTAACATATTCTGCATGCTTTTCCCTTCATTGTGTTGTTTATTTAACTAAAATCGGTTGACTAACACCTTATTTGTGATGTTTTTACTAACGCGACCTGAAATTTTACCGAACCTGAAAAAATCTTGCCTGTTCAGGGCTAGAAAATGGACAAGCGTCTGCCCTGTAAAGGGTTAATGCAGTCACAATTGAGTGTGTAACACTAATTCGTGACTACATGACCGTTTTATGAAGCTTAAATTACTTTCCCTAATATAACCCATTTGCATTACCCCCAACAAACAGATGTGGTATGGTTGATGTGAACGATTTGACGTGATATGATACCAAATGAATGAATGTTTCGTCAATCATCTGTCAATGTCCGTCTTTGTCGTAATATCTTCTACTTTCGTCACCTAACTACTTTCTAATCTATGATAATGACGTGTAGACTATGCTTTCTTATTTGCCTATTAGCTTCAGTGCCATCGTGAACAAATCTATTAAATCAATACAAAAAGAAAAATAAATGCTTCAATTGAACTGTCTAAAACATAATAACTTCGAAATAAATAAATATAAATGATCTATAATTCTTGTGAGGTTGAAATCTTATCGCAAACACTTGTAGTAATGTACACAAGCACAGTTGACAGCGCTGATCTGTAGTGCCTGTAACACACGCAGCTGTCAGGGCATTCTACGTCACAGGCGCAATGCTATTTTTAGCTGACAAAAATCAATATCGCTCAGCGGCTCTGTTTACAATGTATCATTGCGCCATGTTTCATTTTTCACAAGAAATATATGCAAAGAAAACAATAATACTTACAAAATCATTGAAATCATCTTCAGAAAACACAATATAATTGTAATAGAATACACAAATGGCACTTATTCACGATAGGCACTTTTTACGGCACTAAATCTAGTCTACACTCGTCAATTTTCACTACGCTAAACTACACACTGTGAATCTCTGGCTTTTGAGCTGTGGGTGAGTTTAATATATTATTTAGCTTGAACAATAGTTCAAGCGGCCACTTCTGACACCACTTTTATCCTAGCTTGTCAACAACCGAGGTTGACAAGCATTACTGGATACTTCTCTTGCACCACACGACAAACTCGTAAGGCGTACAAGAGGATTAGTTACACATTTTAATTCAGCTTGGCGCTCACAAAATGTAGAGCCATCATTGATTCACACAGTATTTACAAGCATAATAATATACAATATTCACTCTATCAAAGTCAGTCCTAGGCACTAACACTACTGATATCTACATAACAAAAACCACATCGCCTTGGCCGATGCGTTCATCTAAACAGTCAGTCCCCCGTCAGACAAGACTCAGCCGTGGCATTCACACCACGCGTGGATGGATCACGAAGATCCTTAGGATTGCGTGCTGCGGTTCACAGCACGCTTCACGTGGCCTATCCACGGGTAAACTCTCTTAAGAGTGCCTTACATCTCTTTGGGCAGATGTACTTACAACCCGACCAGAGTTCTCACTTCTCAGGTTGACACTGGTGTGTCTGAGTGGAGACCTGTTCACCCACTCATTCCCGTTGTCTTTTCTATTCCCTGGGTAGGGCCTTGTTACCCCCACTCCCAGTAGGGATTGTATCATATATCCTCTTATATCCTTTTCCTCCACTTCTCATGCAGGTGGTATTCCCTAGGTCTTTGACACTTGGGAAAGTCCACCCACTGAAGAAGAAGAAGACAAAAATCGGCTCGTTTCAGACTAGGGAGTACAAATACTGGTCCCAGATGAGTCTACGCTCCTAACAGTGAGAAAGGTAACAGAAGGTAAAGCTTGCAGCTGTTCAACAGGCCGAAAACAGCAGGTTTAATGATCTGTGCTACGCTATCCTGTGATAAAAGTTCAATCCTCCAATCTCTCTCACTCAATACACAAGAGAGATATACACAGAACACACAACTTTTGTCCTTATTCACTCTATTACTAGTCTAATTGCTATGAATTGTAAAATTCTATAACCTCAATAGTTTATATTTTGGTAATAGTCTATGAATCAGTTATTACTGTTTTATTACAAATTAGAAGAAAATAAGTAGCTGCAGACACAGATCACCCGTTGCATGAGGCCCTGAACGAAGTTAAAGATCAGAGACTGATAAGAGGGAAATCATGGATGGCTCAGGCGGAGAATACGATCAGACAGGTGTGCCCCTTGGAGAACATCAGGCGAGGAGAGGAGTGGGTCAGAGTGCCTAGCAGAGCAGTCAGACTTGTGCAGAGTTGTAATCACATTGAGCCGGGAGTGCAGGGAGTGGCCAGCAGGGGCCACGGAAGTGGAAATTCAGCAACTAATTCAGGACAATGCTCGCCCGGGTGATGTGATTATCTACACGGATGGTTCGGTGTTGAGAGGCAGGAGAAGTGCCTGGGGTTTCTTAGCAAAAGCTAATGGTCGACATTTGGTGCAGGAGAGCCTGACGTATGATACCACATCATCTAGCTTAAGAATGGAGGTGGAGGTGGTCAGTGCAGCTTTCTGCTGGATGGAGAACACGATACACACACACATCGTGATTGTAACTGACTCAGAAAGCATACTGAGTAGGGTGAGGACAGGCAGGCTTCGCGCAGAGTGGCTTGCTTCGCTTCGGAGGTCATGGGTAGCAAGCATCACCTGGATCTTTTCTCCGGGGCATGCCGGTGTGCTGGGGAATGAACAGGCGGACAGACTGGCTGGCTCAGCAAAACTTGGTGGAGTATTGATGCATCAAAAGGCAGACGTGGTTGCAGCCTTGTGGGAGCACGTGTACACCTCGGAGGAGCAAATGGATCACTATAGTCTGGTAAGAATGAGGCAACAAGGTGTGATGAGGGGATCTGGCCAATGCTCAACACTCAGAGGAAAGGCGAGACGGACATATAATCATATTGCTACTGGAACTATTAGTGTTGGAACTCTTCGCTGGCTGCTGAGGATGGGGACAGAGCGCTTATGGGAATGCCCCAAATACTGTGATGTCGGTTCCTAAATCAATCAATCAATCAATCAATCAATCAATCAGAAGAAAATAACTCCTAGAGGGAGAAAGAAAAATCATTAGAAAATAATAAGAAAGGAAGGTGTACTGTTATAAAAACAAATGAGCGTGCAGCGCTTGCTTGGTTAAATGTAATTGTAAAAATTGTCATAAGCCCGCAGCGGATGTTGGGTCTGGAATCATCATTATCATCATCTTCGACTTTTGCTGTGAAACGTCATGGGGAGGAATAATTGGCATTCCAGGACCCGATGGGTGGCATTGGATAGTGTCATTCCGTGTGATTGTACAATGTCTTTGATGTCGTCAATCCATTTTCTTCTCGGGCATCCTCTTGCTTTCATCGCAGATGATCTTTGATGTAGGGCCAGTGCTGGTAGATGATGTTGCATTCTAATGAGATGGTCAAACCAATTGATTTTCTGTCTTTCAATAAATGTGGCACAAAGTGTTGATCCCACTGTCTGTCTGATAACAACACTTCTTACTCTGTCTGGGATTGTTAAGTTGGTAGCTCTCCTCAGACATCTAATCTCACAGGTGTTGATTTTGCGAAAGTGTGATTTGGATAATGTTCAAATCTGAGATTGGTAGCAAAGGGTTGATGTAAATATTAGTTTAGTGTAGTTTTGTCAACGGATCAACATCATGGCACACGGGAGTAAACCCATAAGTGCTCCGTTCTACTCCTCACTCAAGCCTGAGTCCGGAGAGACTAGCTCAGTGCACGAACTCTGTAGCACCGGCGAGGATTGTGAAATACTTTGGGTAGATTTTAAACTCGAAATTTTGCCCAGGCAGCGCCGTTAGGCTACTCTTTTTCGATTTCCAACTGCCAAAGTATTTTTTACATGTGCAACAGTACATACGGGAGTCCGATCTCACTACCCAGAGACCAGGGCAAATTTTATTACTAGAAGTCCACGTGAAAAAATCCCAGTCCTCACCGGGGCTTGAACCCGGGACCTCCAGCACTTGAGGCGGACACCATACCTCGAGACCACTCAGCCCCCTGATGTGAATATGCTGTTTGTTATCTATCATTTTGCATACATGTGTATATTTGGATGTTTCAGTATGGGTGATAGTTGATTTAGGTCTGGAATAGCAGCACTATACTCAGCTTGTGTAAGTAGTTCCAATGGTGCTCGCCTGTAGCTTTCCTCCACTGTCCTTCCTCTGCTGCCTCTTGAAGATGACTGCACAACTGACTCCACTGCGATGTATTTCATTTGTGTGTATGTGTACTAAGCACGGTTCTACTATACGTTCATGTGATTGTTCAATAAGCTACTGATGTCACTGTGTTAAACTTAGTTATGCTTCTGTGTAGTCGTACTATCAAAAGTGTTCCTTCTATGGCTAGGCACTACTGAAGCTGCGCTACCAATATAAAATGTATACTATAGTCAATATGACGATGTACTGCAAGTCTGTGACGTTGCTTAAAATAATTCGTAGAATTGCAGATGTAATAACTGTTGGATGCTGGTTTCAGCTGTTGCTATTACAGATGATATTACTGGGGATGTTATGTTGATGGTGATGCAGTTTTTGGGTCAGCACACAACAACGCCCATTCCAAAATCTGGCTCTTCTCACTACAACAGTCGGGGCACTTAACAAAGTTGATCAAATGTGTGGTTTAAAATTGACCACGAATACTTGTAAAGTATTTTAAATTTTGTATGTCCACTTCGAACTGCTACTACACTGGTGCCCTGATGTATGGTGCTGGTTTCAGTGGAGAATGAGGCTGGATAAAGGGCAGGGTTCGCCAGGTAAAATTTGTTGTGACAGAATGTACTTTGGCAGGTTGCCTGTACTGGGCCACATTTTATTAGTTCGACCAAGTTTATTTAATATATCAAAGTATATTAATACTTCAAATGATAATGGATGGAGAGTCATCAACCTGGCAGAAGCCAAAGGACTGCAGATTAGCAGTACCAGACTACAAAGAAAGGATATACACAAACAAACTTGGAAATCATGTGACAAGAGAACCTATAATCAAATAGATCACATTTTAATTAACAACAGAAATGCATCAAACATACAGCAAGTCAGAAGTTATAGAGGAGCTGAGTGCCACAGTGACCACTTCCTCGTTGGAGCAAAATTTAAAATAAAACTTAAGAGAGCTTTCTATACTAAATTACAAAGATTACACCCAACATATAACAGAGAAAAACTGCAAGACATTACAGTCAAAGAGAAATTTACAGATGAAATAAAATGTAAACTTGAAACTCTGCAAAACCCTTTGGAGGAAAGCGTTGACCAAACTTGGTTGAACATCAAGAATACAATTCAGTCTACCGCAGAAGAATGTCTCGGTGTGTTAACCACGCATAGAAAGAACAGATGGTTCAATCAAAAATGTGAAGAAGCAGTCATTAGGAAGAAGAATGCCAGACATGTATGGTTAAATGACATCAATAACATCCAAAAGGAAGAGCATTATAGAAATGAATGTAAAGAGGCTACAAAAATAGTCAGACAGCAGAAGCGAGAATATATGAGTAATGTAATCAAAGATATGGAAACTAATCACCAGAAAAATGAATCCAGAAAATTTTTTACAGAACTGAAGTCAATGAAACGAGGGCACCAACAAAACACATATGGTTTAAAAGACAAAAATGGGAATATGATAAATACCAATGAGGAAATGTGCAACACATGGAAAGAATATTTTATTGAATTACTAAATTGTGAAGCTCCAAGTCACATTTTCCCACAGGAAGAGGTTCTAACATGCGAACCACAAATTGAAGAACCTACATTTGAAGAAATCCTATATGTAATCACACGACTTAAAAACAATAAGGCAACTGGGACTGATGGAATTGCTGCTGAATTTATAAAGGCAGGTGGCCATGCATTACATCTAAAGCTATTTTTTTTTTTTTTTTTTTTTTTTTGCATATCCTTTACAGGACTTAGCTGTCAACACCAGCATCTTTCAGCTGTATGTTAATCTCTTGGCAAGATTACGCTCAGTAGTTTGCCATTGCTTTCTGAGCGGCCGGCTCAGTATCCCGCAAGTCACGAGCGGGGGTCGAACCACCTCAGCTCTCGCTCCGCTACGAGACCCTGCGTGATAAACGGGATTACAGAGAGAAAGTGTTGTAACCCCACAGCCAGAGAGACCGGCATCTAAAGCTATACGAACTAATAATAAAAATCTGGAGGACAGAAGAATTACCCCATGACTGGAAAGAGTCATTATTGATACCTATCTTTAAGAAAGGAGACAAGTTCCAATGTGGAAATTATAGAGGAATATCACTACTGTCCACAAGCTATAAGATACTATCCGCAGTATTACTAAATAGACTAAAACCATATTCAGAAGACATATTAGGTGACTACCAGGCGGGTTTTAGACAAAACAGATCAACAATAGATCAGATATTTATCTTACGACAAATAGCCGAGAAACATTGGGAATATAAAAGAGATCTCCATAACATTTTTGTGGATTTTAAAAAGGCTTATGATAGTGTCCATAGGAATAGTCTATGGAATGCTATGCAGGAATTTGGAATACCAAGGAAGTTAATCAACATGACCAGACTATGCATGGAAGATACTTATAATATAGTAACATATAAAGGCAGGAAATCAGACCCCTTCCAAATAACATCTGGCTTGAAACAGGGTGATGCACTATCGCCGCTACTCTTCAATCTGGCTCTAGAGAAAGTTGTAAGGAAGGTAAAGGAGGAATGTGATATTGGAGGAACATCCAAGCTGCTTGGTTATGCAGATGATATAGATATTATAGGGCAAAGTGAACAAAAGACATTGGAAATACTGACTCACTTAAAGGGAAAAGCCCAACAGATGGGGCTGGTTATCAACCAAGATAAGACAGAATATATGGTAATTTCAAGAGACGGAATGGCTAGAAACTCTGGCCACATACAAATAGATAATATGACCATTAAAAGAACGGAAACATACAAATACCTGGGTACAATCTTCAACTGCTCCAACATCATAAGGGAAGAAATACAAACTAGAATCAACTCTGGAAATAAGATATACTATGCACTACAACATCTACTAAAATCAAAGGCGCTATCTCGTAACACCAAAATCACAATATACAAAACACTGATCAGACCAGTTGTGCTGTATGGCTCTGAAACCTGGAGTACAACGAACGGAGACGAAGCCTTGTTACAAACCTTTGAGAACAAAATTTTAAGACGCATCTTTGGACCCATTAGGGATACACAAAGTGGAGAGTGGAAAAGAAGAAGTAACAAAGACATTTATGATCTGTTTAAGTCCCCGCTAATCACTGGTATCATGAAGGCTAATAGACTACAATGGCTGGGGCATATAGAAAGAATGGAAGATAATAGGGAAACAAAACTCGCTTACACTCAGGAAATAAATGACCGTAGACCCCGAGGTAGACCAAGAAGGCGGTGGAGAGATAATACATGTACAGACCTACAAGCACTTGGAATCAACGACTGGCAAGAGAAGGTCCACCAGAAAGACGAATGGAGACGGATTGTATTTGCAGCAAAGAACCTCCATGGCTCGGAACGCTGAAGAAGAAGAAGAAGAAAGTATATTAATAGCGCTTGCTTAATATAAGCAAAGGAGAAGGATTATTTAGTACTCCATCACAATTGTAAATAATGTTCTGGTTTCATTAGCCTCTTTCAGCAATCGTTGTTAGTTACTCAGGCAGTCCAAGGAATTCCCAACATTCTGTCTCAAGTAATCACAAGTAATCGTAATTAAAACAAATAAGCCCTAAAGCATGAATCTTTCTATGGGTCTGAGATGTGTAGCATGATCACAGTTTGTAGGCCTGAATGTATGGAGGCTAGTTTTTCCCTCATATAGCGGATGGTGAGCGCAGGCGCCAAACCTTCGTCCGACTGCGATGATGGCATTACCGGCGCAACTCCCTACGATTACACTGATGCCACATCTAAGTGCTAATAATATTAAAATTTAATATTTATTCAGCAAATATGATTATTTTGACAAAATATCTTCACTCAATCCCAGGGTAGACAGTGTTGAAGTAATTGTAAGAATAAAAAATGAAATATTCTGGTGTATTTTACTGATTATACATTTTACACAGTATTTTATTCCTAACTCATTTTCTACTAAATTATTAATGGGTCTGAAAGTAAGTACTTTTTGGCTTCACACTATATAGGGGACCAATTAGTTTCATTTTGATGGTTTAATTAATTCAGAGTTAATTAAAATGGGAATGTTTTCTGGAGGGCATAAGCTAGTAGATGTGAAGCTTATCAAGTATTTTAAGGACTGGGTGTTTAGGTTAAGATGGACCATGTGTCATGAGGTAAATAACTATCATCATCATGATGTAGCTCCTTCTTTGCAGAGTGTCGCTCTCATCACGACCTCTTAGCAAGATCCTCAATCCGTTCCAAGTTTATCTGTCTAATGCATTTTCATCCCCTGAGTGTCTTTATTGTTCTGTGTCCAGCTATGTTTGTTGGTGGACCTTCATCTCTTCTTTCAGGAGCCAAACCCTCCCTTACTGTTTTTATCAAAACCACTATGATGTTAATATAGCTAAAGTATTTCAGTTTCCATGACGAATGAACAAATGAACAAACTTTATTTTCAAAGGGTTAATATAAAGTTTGTTTGTTTGTTCATTCATATGTCTCGGAACTGAAATACTTCATATTGTTTAGGAGCCAGTTTTCTTCAAGGAGTTAGATCTTGTAGAATATCAGTATTTTCTTCCTGATCTACAGTATTCTAAAATTTTGTCTTCTTAATTGTCTTCTTGATTGTGAAATAGTTTAATTTTCACTTCGGTCTGTTGCCACAGTGCATGTTCTCATGATGTTTACTTTTATAATAGCAGTATATCAATGCATGGTAACTAGATCACAGGTGATGTCTTTTTTAAGTAAGCATTTGTCATAAAAATGATGATAATATCCTTTGTTGAATTTTAATTAATTTAATTTATAAAAAACACTGCCAATAATATTAGAACATCATCAACTTCAATAAGGCAGTCATACAGAAGGCTATCTATGAATGAATAAAAAAGTCGCTTAAAAGTCGACAGGGTCGACTTCATTGCACCGGGTTTTATCCCATATGGCTCGGTCTCTTTCCGCAGCACGGAAAGCGTCACACAAAGCACGAACTCCGTAGCTTTTAGCGACGACCCACGGGAATCTCCGAAACATTTAACTTGTAAACTGAAGGACGCTGCCCCGAATCGAACCCACAACCTTCGGAGCACGAGTCAAACAGCTTGACCACTTCGCCACAGAGACATGAATACTAGACACAATAACAGATGAAACAACATGTTCAAGGATGCTTGAATTAGGAGTCTGGTGTGGGTCTGAGAGGGAGGAGGATATGAGAGGAACAATTTGACATATTACAACTGCTGTATCAGCAGAACATTCATCTACACCTTGCCACATGTGCTGTGTCAGCAGAACAATCGGCATCTACACCTTGCCAGATGTGCTGTGTCAGCAGAACGATCAGCATCTACACCTTGCCACATATGCTGTGTCAGCAGAACGATCAGCATCTACACCTTGCCACATTGGCTGCAAAAAGCTGAGCATCTACAGATTTGCCTGGAGTGTTGTGATGTTGATCGTGAGATCAATCAATCATACCCTACTCATTCTGACATAGAATGGCTATACATTGAGATTGTCAATACAGATGTTGACAGGCCATTTATGAATAGCCTGGAAGAACAAATAAATCATCATGTCCTGGATATAATGATGCAGCAAGGAGTGACCAGAGGATCTGGATGACATTTATCACTCAAAGGAATGGCTGAATGGATACATAATCAGACTGCATCTGGTACCATTAGGACTCTGTGTTGGTTGTTGAAGATGGGGACAGAGTGCATATGGGAGTATCTAGTGGGCGGTGATGTTCGTTGACTCAACTCATCTATCAATACTCCTGCCTGTTTTATTACCAACAATCACTCCAATATTTATCTTTAATATTCATTACTATAAATGTTGATTGTTTGTGGAATTTTTCAGCCAGTTCCCGATGCAGTGAAGCAATGAGGAAGAGATGTTCTCATTTGTGTGATGTAAACCCAGTCACTAATAAAGAAACATGCATATGTCCCACTGATATGGCTTTAAGCAGTGATGCAGTTACATGTGTTGGTAAGAATGTTGAAGTTGATTTATCTTTGTTTAAATGTTCGGTGTCTACAAGGTTCTGGTGAAAGCAGAATTATTGAATTTGCATACAGATCTTTCACACAATGAAACATACGCTTATTATACTTCACATAACCACAATACAAATATCTATTGAATCCTAGTGCTGTTGAAGATTTTGCAGTGAACATTGAAAGCGGAATTGTTGAATTTATATTTGAACCTTCTTTCCCTAACTGAGTCGGTATCCGAGGCTTAAAGGTAGAGAACACAGTTTCACAAGTCCGACATACAGGATTTGAAGTCAGCCATGGGCAATTTGGTAGCAGATTGCAATGTGTTGATTTTCACTAAGGTATGAATACCATGGATAGACAGAAAAATGAATGGGACAGTCTTCCAAGAAACAAGTGGAAATTGTAAACTGATTAGAGAAATTAGTCGTACAGTCAAGATTTTTTGGACATATTTTGAAGAGAAATGAACCTGAAAATGTAGTGACAAGTGGAAATATTGGAATAAGGTCAAGGGGAAGGCACAGAGATATATACCAGTGGAGCCTGGCCACATGACATCAATGGGACAAGAACACAAGACCTGATTCAAGACCAGGGTGATGGTTTCAGGTGACGAGCAGTGCCGGCCATGGCGGTCGACATGTCACATGATGATAATAAGATTGGGGAAGGGGCCAGGGGTGTAGAATAATATTTTAAAATTCATAGGATTATCATCTCTTTGAAATTCGGTAAATTTCAAAAAAAATTTATTGCACGAGCAAGACAATACAATTAAAGTTATCAAAGTTTAAATCTGCTTCATGGCTTTTAATTTGAGATGATCGCCCGCAGCTGTGTTTCAAACGTGGTATTAGGGATTGCAAACTTGCATCCGTAATTCCTTTGCCACAGAGCCGGCCTAATAACCCAAGTAACTTTTTTTAAATAGCCCAAAGAAGCATTCTTGAACTCATCTGAATAATAGTTATTTGACTATTACTTTAAATCTTTGAATGTGTTTGGATTTCTTCTATGTACTTTATAACCTCAGTTTCACAAAATGTATTATTCGGTTGTGGAAATACATTTTTCCATTTTAATTGTAAATATATATAAAGACCTACAAGCACTTGGAATCAACAACTGGCAAGAGAAGGTCAACCAGAGAGATGAATGGAGACGGATTGTATCTGCAGCAAAGAACCTCAATGGCTCAGAACGCTGAAGAAGAAGAAGAAGAATTGTAAATTAACTCTTTCAGTTTCTGAAGATTTCTGCAGCAGATGTCCAGGAAGGAAAATAATCACTAGGAAATATCATGAGTGCATTACTAAATACATAGTAGCCATGGCCTCTTAGGAAGCCAGATTTCCATAGTATGCTCTGACCCAATCTAGACGCTTACAGAACGCATTAAACAGTGGATGGGATTCAGTAGAGAACCAATCACATATCACATTGAATTTGGGACTGGACTAGTTAAATTTGTTGGAGCTCAGATATGCTGAGTTGAAGCACAGACTTACATTGAGTTAGAGCAGGGACAATGTTACTTGTCTGAATTTATGTCTCCTCCTCTTGTCCCTACCAATCCTGCCCCATGTTTTACTTTAACTTCTCCCGTTCTAAAGTGTTACTGCATGAACCCCTTTGCAGTTAAACATTATTTTAAAGTAACAACTGCGTGGGACAGAAGAGTTGAAACATTTTAACAAATAAATCTCTTAACATGTTGGCAAATATTTCAACAAAACTAACTCTTTAAACATGTGATTTTTCTGTCTTATTTCTAGCATCACTTTACCCACACGGACCTGAAGCTGCCGACAAAGTAGTTAACCCAAAAACAAGCAATAAAATTAACAACATCCCAGTCAGTGGCCCAATCCAGTTCAGCTCAGATATTCCAGTTGGCAAGAGTCTCCAGTCAGTTGCTTATGTAAGTATGAACACATAAAAAAGCTGTTGTATTTGTTTTGAATAACAGAAATGCAGACTGTAAATTAAATACATTCTTCTTTTTCCCTTTATCGCCAGTTACACTATTTCCTGCTGCTCCCTCCATGCCCTCCCACTTTTATTAATCTCAGTCTGTAATTCTATTCTTCACGTGTTTTTAGGTCTTTCTTGTGGGCTCCAGACAAGAGACAGTCTAGTTATATTGTCCTCAGGTTTTCTCAATGTGTGTCTTATCCATATGCGTTTAGCAAGTATATAATTTGCTTTTTACTCATCATTTATAACAATACATTTTGTGAGCAAATACTGTGGTTTGTCCTCATTTTTAACTACCCATTTTGTGAGGATATACTGTATTTATAACTTTATCTGTTTTTTAAGCATATATTATTTTTCTGTATTCATTTATATCTGTGTGTGTTTAATGAGTGTACAATGTGATTTGTACTACCCCTATATAACTGCTTAGTGAGGATATACTGTTTTGTATTCATGTATAACTGTATCTGTTTTATGATTTATATGGTGTTGTGTATTCCTCCTTTATAACTTTATCTATTTTGTTATATATACTGTGGATTGTACTCTTTATTTATAACACTATCAGTTTTATAAACATATACTATGTTTCTGGGAGCTCAGTAGTTCAGTGGCTAGCATGACTACCTGCAGCCTTGGTGGTCATGTGTTCAAATCCCCATCTGGCTCCCAAGTCGTTACCGCCTACAATGGTTATCAGGAAATGTCCTTGCAAGTAAAACGGTTGGCCTGATCTTGACCAAATCACCCATCATTTATAACTTTATATCTGTAGTGGAGCATTATCCAGTGTTTTTTACTCAATACCTTTATCCGTTTTGAGAGCTCATAATGTGTTATGTACCTCTGATTTATAACTTTACATCTGTAATGTGAGAACATATTGTGCCTGTAGGCCTCATTAACTCTTTCGCTACCGTGATCCCATCTATCGGCACGATGGATGTCCCGAGATGGCAGTCCGCCGTTTTAGTGGCACAAAATGATCAGTGGTTTATTTCACATATTTCTGCTCCGTTTCGGAATTTTAAGTTACAGTAAACTAAAAAGTCGTACAGCCGAAAGATCTCTACGCCATTTTGGTGCGGTCATTCGTTTTATAATTTTGGATTCTTGTGAATTTTCAGTTTTAAGGTAGTGTTAATTTGTTTTTTCACAATGGAAACGCCCACCAGTTTGCGTCCACGTAGTATGACTTGAGATCAAGCTAGATTATTGTTTATAACTGTTTTAAACAATAGTGATTCCCTTATCAGTGAATATTTAGAAAGAATTTTTAGTTGTGTCTAAAGTTTTAGCACGTGGTGATAAAGAAAAACCAGTGAATGTTCGTCAACAGCTGAGTGTTTGACAACGAAGCACGAATGGCTGAAGTTTACGTCTGTCATTATTGCTATGGGACTTGATCCAAGACCATGTATCAAAGACTACTGGTGTACAAGTGCACATTTATATACTCCTTGGTATGCCACTGCCACTACGTTTCCCAGTAATCAATTAGAAAATTATAATATATTTATCACACCATGTTTCATGTATGTCAACCTGAGGGTACCCACAAAAAAAAAAAAAAAAAATTGATCCTCTTGTTGACATGATTCTGAAGAATATCCAGGAAGCATTTTACCCATTTGAAAATGTGTCCATTGATGAAATGATTATTTGGTGGAAGGGCTAAATAAAGCTAAAAAACAAACATGCATTGTTGTCTCTACAAAGTCTGTAGTTAGAACTGTTGAGAGTGGATTGCGAAAACCGCAAAGCAAGCCGAAGATGGTCTCCATGAAAATAACACGGCGATGAATGGCTGCGACAGAATGGACCAAATGGTTGGATATTATAATATCCATGATAGGAAAACCATTAAGTGGTGGAAGAAGATCTACTACTAGATCTTTGAAATTGCACAGATCAATGCTCACATCCTACATTCCATATGGCAAACAGAGAAAGGAGGATAAAAATTGTTATAGAAGGATTTCAAGTAAAGGAAAGTGCTCATCGCAAAGTAGCTCAGAGTATTCCTGAAAGTTTGACACTCTGCCTGCCGAAGAATTTCAGTCTGTTGCAGGAAATTATGCCGAAAGATTTACATGAGCCAAGCATTTAATTTAATGAATTATAATAGAAATAATATAATATAAATAATAGAATTTGTCGGTGTCAATAGAGACTGTGTTTTTTGTAGCACTCGAACTAAACGACACATATCATCTTTTGTTTGCTCCGGCTGCACTAATAGACCAGACTTGTGCGCCAAAGTTTGCTTTGCAGCCTATCACAAATAGACTGCCACATATAGTAAATAAAAACAAACAGACATGACAATTAAATGTAAATCTGCCAAGTGTTCTCCTAACTTTTGTCTGAAAAAAGAAAAATACATGATTCAGAATCTGCGGCAAAACTTCTTTTCGGATGATTGATTCGGAGCAATTGTATTTATAGTTTAGAAAAGTGTTGTTTGTGCAGTAAATTCAACAGGATTAGCAGTGATCAGGATATTGGATAACAACGCCCCCTTGGTAAGTACAATGTTTACATTATTTTTACCTACTTTTGTCCACATATTTTACAAATTATATTATTATTTTTATTTTATTTACAACCTAAAGCAGAAATTCTCCTACCAACATATTCCTTGTGCAATCCCCTTTATTTTGATATATAATACAACATTTCTGCTACAATTCTAACCATTTTCATAACATTATTGCGACATACACCAACTTCCAGATTGCGGCCATTAGTTTTTTTCATTTTTGTGACAAAGACATGGTTCAGAATATGCACCAAAACTTCCTTTTTGTTGATTTAAATGAGCAATACTGTTTATATTCTTGAAGACAAGTGGTGTTTGTTTGATTATTCAGTAAATTAAACATTATTAGCAGTATAGGAGTGTAGAAAACACATTCTAAGTGCAATGTTTACATTATTTTTACCTACTTTTGTCCAATTATTTTACAAATTATATTATTATTTTTATTTTATTTACAACCTAAAGCAGAAATTCTCCTACCAACATATTCCTTGTGCAATCCCCTTTATTTTGATATATAATACAACATTTCTTCTACAATTTTAACCATTTTCATAACTTTACTGTGAGAGACCCCACCTTCCAGATTTCAGCCATTATTTTTTGTCATTTTTTGTTAAAAAGACATGGTTCAGAATATGAACCAAAACTTCTTTTTGGGTTACTTTAATGAACAATACTGTTTATATTCTTGAAGACAAGTGGTGTTTGTTTGATTATTCAGTAAATTAAACATGATTAGCAGTATAGGAGTGTAGAAAACACCTTATAAGTGCAGTTTTTAAAATAATTTTTACCTCTTTAATTTCAGTTGTTATTATTAAACCTCTCATTATTGTCATAATATTTGTAACCTATCAATTAATTATTAACCCTGTCATGTTCCTTGTGCAATCCTCTTTAATTTGATATGTAATACAATAGATCTGCTACCATCTTAACCATTTTAAAAGCATTATTGTAACACACCCCTAGTTCCAATTTTCTGCCATAAATTTCTGTTTGGTCACAGCCCAGTTTTTGTTTGGTAGTGAAAGAGTTAATAACTTCATAAGCTTTGTGAGTGTATAAATCAGCAGAATGTC